>AWOL01S0000402.1:246426-324160 GCA_000715115.1 Nicotiana otophora
CTAAAAAAATATTTTTAAATATGAAGGATCAAAATTGAGTGTGAACAAGTGCTCCTCTATGACTGAAGATGATGCAAGAGTCTTCGGGCAAAGATATTGATGCCATACACAATTTTGTCCCGACATGACAAAGTGGGGAATGAGGTGATTTTGAAGATTGTGACTGAACTCTGGTATTTGAGTTGCTTACATATCTCGGGTTGCACAAGAACCAGGTCGCATGTAGTTCTAGGAAGTAATTGAGTACTAATTATGAGTCGTAACATCATGGAGTTGAAGACAAATGTTTGAGGAAGAACAAGATTCGTGTGATCTCGACATTACTTCCAGGATTGCCCAAGTGTCTGACTGTGGTGACACTGGGACGTAGATGTTGGATGGAAGATGAATTGGTTTGATTGGACTTTGATGTGTGTACGACCGAGCTCTGTGCTGAGTTTCCTACATATCTCGAAGGCAATGAGAATCTGGCTGATTATAGTTGGAGAAAGCGATGGGATGATTTGATTTTGATTTTTGACTTTGAAAGTTTCCCCAGCGTCAAGCTGTGATGACACTGGGTTTATTCTGACTATGGAGGTTCGAATTACTTACACACCCCATGTTAATGGGACGTATGAATGATACTTTGGGACATGCCATCCACCGATTGCTGTTACAAAATTTTGATGTCCTTCCTAAAAATCTGCCCTAATTTATTTGCAAGAAGATAATTCCACATTATATTGCGTCTTTGATCAGGAAAGTTGACGAAGTGTGGACTATGCTTCTGTTAGAACTCTAATTCGAAAAAGATTCAGGCTAGATACCGGTGCGAAATGATTGGAGCACTTTGTATTTTGAAGGAAATTTGGGCTGGGTACCGATTTGAAGTGATCGGAGCACTCTGAATTTTGAACAAAATTCAGACTGGGAACCGGTCTGAAGTGATTCAGAGCACTTTGATGTTAGACGGGCTTTGTAGTTACCATTTCAAAGCGATATCGAAGAATTTGAATGTTAAACCGGCAGGTAGTTACCGTTCCGAAGTGATATCGGAGTATTTGAATGTTATACCGGCTGGTAGTTACAGTTTTGAAGATATATTCGAGCATTTGAATGTTAGACGAGCTTTGTAGTTACCGTTCCGAAGCAATGTTCGAGCATTGAATGTTAGACGGACTTTGTATTTGCCTTTCAGAAGCGATATCGGAGCATTGAATCTCCACGCGATGGGAGTATTTGACTGGAATTGAACTTTCTACTGGATGGGATTGACTGGAATGTAAATCTCCATGCAATAGGAGTAACAGGAATGTAAATCTCCACACGATGGGAGTAACAGGAATGTAAATCTCCACGCAATGGGAGTGACATGAATATAAATCTCCACACCAGGGGAATGACTGGAATTTAAATTCTCCACGCGATGGGAGTGCAGGAATGTAAATCTCCACACAATGGAAGTGGCTAGGGTTTAAATTCAAATCTCCACGCGATGAGAGGATTCGATGTTTTATGTACCGTTCCGATGTGATATCAGAGTATTTTGAATGTTAGACCGGTTGGTAGTTACTATTTTGATGCTATATCGGAGCATTTGAAATTTAAAATACCCGTATTAGAACGTGGGAGCCTATAAAATTTGAACTTAAAATGAAATGCCCATTGTTTAGGTAGGAACCTAAAAAAAAGCTATCTTTCCTATGTAAGAAAATTGATGAAAAGGGGATTCTACTTGACTCTTTTGTTGTTTTCTGCATTTTTGTTGCTTTTTTAGAGAATGTTTGAAAACTTGATAAGTAAAAAGAAACTGTGATTTATTGATTGATCATTTTTTGACTTTCGTTGTTACCAATAATTAGTTTTGTGCATAAGAATTCCACCATACTTTCTAGCAAACTGAGATCAACTTATGGGTAATTCCTATAGCTTCGAGTGGTACCCTAGGCATACCTAAGTTCGACAAGATTTGTTCGTCTTTCTTCCACCAAAGGTATTGAATTTTGCATATCCTAATGTTTCAAGTGCCCTTACCACAATGAACATCCTAATTGGCACACATTTGAAGTATTTTGATTTTAGGACATTTTTGAGAAGTGAACTCACACTCGGAATGATGTTCAATGCATACGATTGTGATACCATATGCTATGTGAGTATCCACTAATGTGAGAACACTCGGAATAGGATCATGTAGGGCTTTATCATTGGCTTGTAATGTAGGCTTGGGGACATGTAGGACTGTATTTGCATCTTCGGCATTCAAATCATACTTCGGTGCTTGATCTTGTTCGGCTCGATATCCTTTTCTTTTGTTTTGACTTCTTTTTGCACTTGTCAAAAGTTCTTCTTCCTCTTTTTCTTTAAATTTCTTCATACTTTTTGAGTTTTCTCCTACTTTATTGGAGTTTTTCATTTTTTGTTTCTTTTTCTTTGAAGTTTTCTACTTTTTGGGTTTTGTTGAGTTGTCTTCCTTTTGTTGAATCCTTCTTACGACGTCAGATTTTTCTTTTGAATTCTTGGAAGATTTTCCCTTCTGTTTGATTCTCCTTTTTGATTATGGAGTTTCCTTTTTTCTTTTCCTGAAGTTATATCTTTAACTGCTTTGGACTTTGCAGCTTTTGCTTGTCGCCTTCACTTTGGTATTTGTACGAAGTTGCAAGCTTCCAGTGCGCTCGAGGAGGTCGAGCCAAGAGAGGGGTGGCACAAAGAAAGATATGGGCTAAGATGTGATTATCCGAGAAAAAAGGCTTAAGGCTCAAGGGGTAATGCTAGGGATTGATGTCATTTGGTAGGCTAAAAGGCACAATCGGGTCAAAGAAGGCCTACGATCCTTTCGTAAACCAAGCATTACTCAGGATTTCCCCTCAACAAACATTTGGGCTAAGTTCTAGATCAACAATGCTATGCAATGCAATGAATTTTAATCTAAAGCTTCTTTCTTTCTTCTCTTGTTTTTGATATCGATAAATTGGACCAAATCCGAGGAAAGGTTCCCTTTTGTTTTTTGAATATTTGACTTAATGATTTTTTATTTTTGACAAATGAAGTTGAGCTCAAGAAAGGTCCTTGCTTGATTTTTATTTATTCTTTTATTTTTGATAAATAAGATCGAGCCCAAGAAGGGTTCTTGATTTTCTTATATTTTGTGGGTTTTTGAAGGATTGGAAACCAAACACATGAAAGGTTCTTGATTTTCTTTTTGTTTTGTATTTAAAAAATTGGAAACCGAACCCATGAAAGGTTCTTGATTCTCTTTCTTTTAATATTTGATTTTTTTGAAAAGTTTGACTGAACCCGAAGGAAGGGGTCTTGATTTTTTTTAATTTGAAAAATAAGACCTAACCTGAAGGTTGCCTACGTGTCTCGTTGAAATGAGAATCAGGTCAAGCATAGTTCAGGAAGGTTAGAGATAAACGAAGGATATTTTGGATTTTTGAATTTTCTCAAGGAAGACTTATTTATGGATTTTGATTTTGATTTTGATTTTCATTTTGATGTCTCCAGGAAAGACTTCTAGAGTAGCAACAAAGGCAGATATATTCTAGAGTACCAACAAAGGCAGATATATAGATGTTTAATTTTGATTTTTCTTTTGGAATTGATCCTTTTATGAAGATCTTCGGTCAATTGTGACCCAAGTGGCCAGACTTGATCGATTCTTCCAGCTAAGGACGAGGAAAATCGGACCCATAACGAGTGCCTACTTATCTTGACACAAGATCAAGCATCGGGTACACATAGTTCATGAAGATTGAAGAGTATAAGATGTATGAGTCACAAAACCTTTTACTCTCTGTTTTTGTTTGTTGCTTTTTGACAGATTTGAAACAAAGAATATTGACAGCACTAAAGATATGTATAAAATACAAGAGTACAAACAAACTCGGAGTGATGCCTCATAAATCTGTGGTTGGTTGTGATGTACTTTGGAGTTGAAGAGTGACTTCATCTAGAAGCTGTTCCCCAGTTTCTCCTTCGAATAGTTGCTTCGATGCCTCCTGACTATTTGTGAGACAGTTTTTGTGGTTATCTTCTAATTGACCGCATGGATGTTTTGTTGCAATCTTTAAGCTATCCACAGGAACCTTTTGGTGATCTCCCCCGGTTGTTAACTGGGGAGATTATCCTATCAAGATATAGAAATATAGTGAGAGTAGTGCCATCATTAAATATTGGAATTAAGAAGAGTGATTGTGTAACTAACACTTCCCTGATTATTCGATTGATGTTTACAATGTCCGATGTCGAATGTTATTTCCTATGCAGTCCCAGGATGATGCACCTTCCGACTGTCCCTGGGAACAATTTGATGATCGTCCCCGGTTGATAACCGGGAACGATTTTCCTATCAAGATATAGAAAAGTGGTGAGAGCAGCGAAGTCATAAAAAATCATAGTGTTGATTGCAGAATCACTACTCCCCTGATTATTTGACCGATGCTCCACCAAGTCTAATGTCATAGGTGATCCCTCGTGAAGGCCCAGGATGATGCACCTGCAAATTCAGAGGAGCAAATATTAGAGTCCTTTTCAAACAGTATTATAGAATTGAGAGGGTGCAGAGTTAGGCTGTATGGCCAGTGATGTAGTTGATGGTGGATGGAAATTTGATGTTTGCTTCTATGACAGTTCCAGAGACTATGTTGTCCCTCTTGCATCCAAATAAAAATTCTTAGATTTAAGGGAGGGGAATCGATTTGTGTTGACTCGAGGCTTTGCTTGTTCTTCTTTGTTTATCCGAGTCGTGCGAGCCTGACACCCCTCGAGAGCTGGCTAACCATTTTTTCTTCTAATTGAATGGTTTACTTGTATTGAATCCTTGAGTTTGGAAAGTGAGGAGTGAATACCATGACTTCATAGCTATATGTATGAAGAAAAAGCTTGCATCCATATCTCGGGATTTGAGTCGAGTGAGGATCAGAGTGAGGTTGGCTTGGTATTTTGATGTTTGGATGTTTTGTGTGAAATTTGGTTGATGCACTTGGAGATTTCTAGGTTGAGAGCATCATCGTACTATTCCGAAAGAACTGCCCCAATGTTTAGTATTGAGAGAATTAATTTGAAACAATGGGGAGACCGAACCCTTATGTAAGGTTGCCTACGCATCTTGTTAGGGCAAGAATCAGGTCAAAACGTAGTTCGGGCCATCTATTGGAATTATGAGATCTGTATGGTTGTTATGAATGAGTGATTGTTATTTGAGAATAAGTGGTTGTGAGTGAGAATTCTTAGGTGCGTGGGTGGAGAATGGTAACTTTTCAATACGAGATAGATGGTAGCGTAGCACATGGATCTATCTCAAGCGATGAAAGTTAATGAAGTTGCAAGATATGATTGGAAAGAATACATCAAATCAACGTATGATGTTTCAAGCTAGATTGACGTATCTTTGACAGGATGGTAGAGTTCCAATGATGGTATGATTATGGTGGATGGTCATTGGACTGAAATGGGTATGTGTATTTGAAGGGTCAATGGTTCATTACAACTAAACCAGAGTTTAGTCAGACAAAGAGAACCTAGTAATAGATAACAAATAGAAGGTAGATGTGTCAGATAAAGAATACATAACAGTAGCGTATAAATAATTTATAACACATAAAGAATGGGTAATATACAAAGAATATGTAACAATTAAAGAATATGCAAGAATTAGTCAAGCTAAATCAAGCTGCAATATTGCGTGTACAATGACCTAGGAATTTTAAGAGTAAATTTACCTAGATTCGAGCATGAGTTTAGGATAACTACGAGATGATACGTAGTTAACCTCGTATGCCAATCTCTGAAACTACAGAGTTTTAAAAGAAGGTTCAGAGGGGTAAAAAGACAACCCTCGCGTGACTTTGTGTATGAATGTGTACGATCAAGACTCGATAGAAAAGTGATGATAATTTAATAAAGCAGTAACAAAGCCGTATGTGACAGAATATACAACATAGGCATGTGTAAAGGAATACACAACATAGGCATGACAAAGAATATACATCCTGAAGCACGCAACAAAGAATATACAGCTTGAAGCACGTGACAAAGAATATACAACTTGAAGCGCGTGACAAAGAATAAACGACTTGAAGCATATGGAAAAGAATATACCGCTGAAAGAAAATGACAAAGAGTAGACTACTTGAAGCATGTGATGCAAATGAATAGAAATTGGAGTATTGGAGAACCTACAATCCCTCAAGTAATTGATCAAGTCTGTTGTGGTTAGAAACTGAAGACATCCCCAGCAAAGTCGCCATGTTGTTGCACCCTATTTTGCACAAGTCAAAATAACATACAACTTATAATACTCTATAAGGTTATTTAAAGTTTTGAATCGCCACCTAGTATTTAAGGTTCACTAGGACACCTATACTACACTGTGTAATGTACACTTTGATTATGGTCTGCGAAGATATTGAGATTCTAGGTAAGGGTTCAAATTATCTCGAGGGGAAGGCGTTAGGCATCCCTCAAGATCCACAAAATATGATTCCAGTAGACTCGATCAAATAAATATGGGATTAAGTAAAGAATGATTAATTTGACACATATAGGAAACAATAAAAGTAGTTTGAATGAAGAGTGATTGAACAAGAGTGTCACATGGAAAAATATGAATATTTATGCATAATAAATTATATACAAAAGGGAGTAAATAAAGTATATGAGAATTATATGTTGATAACTTGATAAAATGTAAAGAAAATATGTAATAACAAGTATATAATTTATAAATTAACTAAATAAATTTTAATTAATAATACATTTGAGAGAATTTGATTTGATTTATGCAAAACAGTTAGCAATTTCAAGTGAAAGGCTAAATGTAAGAAAAGGGAAACTTACTCCAAAATAGTTGGCCACAAATGGAAAAAAGAATTATCTTTGAATAATATTAAGAATGAAAGAATTGATTTGATAATATATATATACACACACACATAATAAAACATATGTAATAAGAAACGATTTATAATACAATGAATAGCTAATGACCATTTTGGGGTATCAATTGTGCGGGTCAATCCCAAAGGGGTACAAGGTCTAAAGATTTATAAATAATAGTGCAACTTGATTTTTTACAACTCATGCCTACTTGAAGTGAAATAGTTAAAGAATAATGCACAAGTAGACTGATTCAAAAACATGCTAGTATAATTGTAGAAAGAAGCAAAAGTTATTCATTTTGAAAAGAAGATGACATGCCTATCATTTTATGTATATGTATACGGTTAAAGCCGGGCCCACCAAATTTTACTTTTTGACTGATACCGGGAGTTTGCATCAAAGGATGACTCCGAAGTAGATCGGATCAAGGCACGAAGATAAGGTACCGAGATCGGGATTTGAGTCTCCTGCCAAGATCGAGATAGCAATCGAGACCGAACGAGACAGGCATCGAGCAATACCGAAGATTGCGTAATAACGGAAAAGCGAGATATCCGCGACTGGTCGAAGATCATGGCGAAAATCTCAGAACATATCGAATCAAGAACGGTTGTTTAGTTAATCATGGGATTTACTTCTATAATTAGAATTGTACCATATATAGAATTTCTATACTATATAAAGGGGAGTTCTAACTATTTGTAGAGACGACGGATAACAAAGCAATATAATTTTCTTCCTCCCTCACACTCTTGTTCTTTAACTTATTGTGTTTTTATGGTCCATACATCAATCAGTTCGAGGATACTCTAACTCAAGGGTTGAGTTCTACTCAAATACTTGTTTGATTTACTTTATTGTATAATTCTATCTTTAGTCTTCATATTTATCAACCGGTATTAAGTGAAATCACGTGTCCTTAAATCCACATTATAAGTTTAATTGTTATCTAATTTTGAGGGTAAACAGTTTCGTGCCCACCATGGGGCTAACGATAATAGTGATTGCTTAATACCGATTTCGATAACCCACTACTTTACTCTTGTTCTTGTAAGTGTTTTTGTTTTCAAGAAAAAGCATGTCAAACTCACAAACAATGCCCACACATGGTAACAACGATTTCGGATTTCACGGGGAAAACGAAAATATAGTCGCCCCAAAAATCAATGTGCCTCAGGCTGAACTCGAGGGAGTACAAATTGTGAACCCCATCGACGTCAGCTCACATATCACCCTAAATAAAAATTTGGGCGCTGATCCCCAATGTAGCATACGCAGAGAAGGTCGATCTGGTGGTCGAAGTACGCAGGGCGGAGGAGATGGTGAAGTCACCCTCCAATTGATATTTGAAATGTTTCAGGCTCAACAAGCCGATATGGCACAATTACAAAATCAACATCGAGCGCGGAGTGGGGTAGAACCAGAAGTCATCCACAGGACCTAGCCAGTGCCGGAAAGGTCGAATGCCAATGAATCGGGGTCTGACCCCGTCATTATGAAAATGTTCGAGGAGCTCACTAAATGAATTGAAACAGGAGAAAAGAAAATCGAGGCAAATGACAAGAAATTAGAGACATATAACTCCCGGGTCGATCAAATACCGAGGGCACCGCCAATTTTAAAAGGTATGGACTCGAAGAAGTTTGTGCAGAAGCCATTCCCCCCGAGTGCGTCTCCGTAGCCCATTCCGAAGAAATTCTGCATGCCGAAAATCCCCAAGTACAATGGGACCACCGATCCAAATGAGCATGTCACCTCCTATACATATGCGATAAAAGGAAATGATTTAGAAGATGATAAGATCGAATCGGTTCTACTAAAGAAGTTTGGAGAAACTCTATCGAAGGGGGCAATGATATGGTATCACAATCTGCCACCTAATTCCATGGATTCCTTCACCATGCTTGAAGACTCTTTCGTAATGGCACACGCCGGAGCAATAAAGGTTGCGACTGGGAAGTCAGACCTCTTCAAGGTAAAACAGAAAGATAACGAAATGTTAAGGGAGTTCATATATCGGTTTCAGATGGAATGTATGGAACTACCACCAGTCACATACGATTAGGCTGTTCAAGATTTTGCTCAAGGTTTGAACGATCGAAGTTCGGTGGCCTCACGACAGCTAAAGCATAATTTAATTGAATACCCAGTGGTAACCTGGGTCGATGTACATAATCAATACCAGCCGAAGATAAGGGTCGAGGATGATCAATTAGGGACTCCTTTCGGTTCCGCTTATCCGATTAGGCTCGTTGGAAGAATTAGAGAGATATCGACAGAGAACCTCGGTTGAACAGAGACCAATATCAGCCATACAATGCATATCGTAGAAACAACGGCCCGGACTGCAATCCCATCCAAAATGATCGAAGAAATGATCGAGGACAGAGCTCTCGAGGGCTCATGAGCAAAAACCGTTTCGATAAACGGTTTCAACGCATCAGGTATTGTGTCAGCTATTGGGAGAATCAAAGATACTAGATGGCCCAGGCCCCTACAGACCGATCCATCCCAAAGGAACCCCAATCAAATATGTAAATACCACCTTTGGGATGGATCGGTCTGTAGGGATCCCGCTGGAAATCGTTATACATCGACTGAGCTTGGACCCGAAGTTCCGCCCAATAAAACAAAAGAGAAGATCCCAGTCCGAGGTAAAACACACATTCATCAAGGACAAGGTAACCAAACTTCTCAAGATAGGATCCATTCTGGAGGTAAAATATCCCAAATGGTTAGCAAACGTATTCGTAGTCCCTAAAAAGGGAAATAAATTTAGGATGTGCGTAGATTATAAAGATTTGAACAAACCATGTCCTAAAGACTCATTTCCTCTGCCGAATATTGATCACATGAGCGATGCCATGGCCGGGCATGAGATCCTTAGCTTTCTCGATGCCTACTCTGGGTACAATCAAATACAAATGAACTCGGAGGATCAGGAAACGACTTCATTCATCACTAAGTACGACACCCATTGTTATAATGTAATGCCGTTTGGACTAAAAACTGCTGGTTCCACTTATCAACGCCTAGTAAATCGAATGTTCGAAGAACAAATAGGTAAGTCAATGGAAGTTTATATTGACGATATGTTAGTTGTGTCTCTGCGAGAAGAGGACCATTTGACACATTTGCAGGAGACCTTCGATATACTAAGGAAATACAACATGAAACTCAACCCGTAGAAGTGTGCATTCGAGGTTGGCTCGGGTAAGTTCCTCGGCTTTATTGTATCAAATCGGGGTATTGAAATCAACCCCGATAAGATCAAGGAGATCGAAGACATCACAATCGTGGATAATGTTAAGGCCGTACAAAGATTAACAAGGCGCATAGTCGCCCTAGGCCGATTCATCTCAAAGTCTTCAGATAGAAGTCACAAGTTCTTCTCGCTGCTCAAAAAAGAATAATTTTGCATGGACACCGGAATGCCAACAAGCATTGGAAGAGTTAAAGCGGTACCTCTCGAGCCCACCGCTGCTTCATACTCCAAAAGCAGACGAGCAACTCTACTTGTACTTCGCAGTCTCGGAAATCGCGGTAAGTGGAGTCCTACTTCGAGAAGAGCAAGGTACGCAATTTCCTGTTTACTAAATTAGTCGAACTCTAGGTGAGGCCAAGACCCGGTACCCACACTTAGAAAAGTTGGCACTTGCCCTAATAAGCGCCTCTAGGAAATTAAAACCATATTTTCAATGTCACCCAATTTGTGTAGTGACCACTTATCCTCTTTGCAATATTTTGCATAAGCCCGAACTCTCGTGCCGATTGGCCAAATGGGCCGTCGAAATCAGTGGGTTCGATATCGAGTATCAACCCCGAACGACCATCAAGTCTCAAATCTTAGCAGACTTCATGGCCAACTTTACGCTAGCCCTCGTACCTAACGTTGAAAAAGAACTATTATTAAAATTGGATACAACATTGGGGGTGTGGACCCTATTTACAGACGACACTTCTAACGTGAAGGGGTCCGGGCTAGGCATCGTTTTGAAGCCGCCCATGGGTAATACAATAACACAGTCTATCAAAACTTCTAAGTTAACTAACAATAAGGTTGAGTATGAGGCCATGATTGCAGGTCTCGAGCTAGCTAAGAGTTTTGTAGCAGAGGTCATCGAAGCCAAATGTGACTCCTTACTCGTGGTAAACCAAGTCAACGAAACCTTCGAGGTTCGGGATGATCGAATGCAGAGATACCTGGATAAATTACAGGTGGCATTACATCGGTTTCAAGAATGGACCCTACGGCATGTACCTCGAGTGCAAAACAGCGAAGCCGATGCCCTTGAAATTTGGGGTCATCAGTTGAAGACGACGAAATTAGCGCGGGGACTATCGTGCAACTTTCGAGGTCAGTGATCGAAGAAGGCCACACCGAAATAAACTCCACAACTCTGACCTAGGATTGGAGGAATAAATCTATCGAGTACCTAAAGAACGGAAAGCTTCCGCCGGATCCTAAGGAATCAAGGACTCTACGTACGAAGGCCGCACAATTCACATTGGCCGAAGATGGAACACTATATAGAAGGATGTTCGGTGGACCATTGGCAATATGTTTGGGTCCCGGAGACACCGACTATGTCCTACGGGAAATTCACGAGGGAACTTGCGAAAATCATTCCGGTGCCAAATCATTGGTTCACAAAGTCATCAGAGCAGGATATTACTGGACCAATATGGAAAAAGATACGAAGGAATTCGTTCGAAAGTGCGACAAGTGTCAAAGATATGCGCCGATGATCGACCAACCCGGGGAGCAACTCCATTTGATCCTATCCCCATGACTATTCATGAAATGGGGAATGGATATCGTCGACCCTCTACCATCGGCCCCAGGTAAAGTTAAATTCATTTTATTTATGACTAACTATTTCTCTAAATGGGTTGAAGCACAGGCCTTCGAAAAAGTCAGGGAAAAAGAGGTTATCGACTTCATCTGGGACCACATTATATGTCGATTGGGGATGCCTTCCGAGATTGTATGCGTCAATGGAAAGCAATTCATCAGCAGCAAAGTAACAAAGTTTCTTGAAGACCACAAAATCAAAAGGATCTTGTCAACGCCATATCACCCCAGCAGGAACGGACAGGCAGAGTCCACGAACAAAACCATCATTCAAAATCTAAAGAAAAGGTTGAACGACGCAAAGGGAAAATGGAGAGAAATGTTGCCCGAGGTCATTTGGGCATATCGAACAACGTCAAAATCTAGTACAGGGTCAACACTATTCTCATTAGTATATGGCGCCGAAGCTCTAATCCCGATCGAAGTCGGGGAACCTAGAGTCATGTTTCGATATGCATCGGAAGAGTCGAATCACGAGGCTATGAATACAAGTCTTGAATTCCTAGATAAAAAACAAGAAAGCGCCCTCGTTCGAATGGCCGCACAGAAGCAACGGATCGAAAGGTACTACAACCGAAGAACCAATTTTCGACATTTTAGAACAGGGGACTTAGTATTGAGAAAAGTCACCCTTAGTACATGAGACCCAAACAAAGGAAAACTCAGCCCAAATTGAGAGGGGCCGTATCAGATCCTCGATATCATCGAAAAGGGATCTTACACACTCGGCACGATGAATGGCGAACAGTTGTCAAATAATTTTAACGTGTCACTCCTCAAACGATATTACTGCTAAGGTACAACCTTCTCCATGTTCATTTATATTTTAAACTAACCGTTTGCAGGTGTGTAATCGAAGACATCAAGGGATCCTTCAAACGCAGTCCTTAGGTCTGAAAGCAAGCGTTGCACTCTTTTTCCCTTAGACCGGTTTTTAATGAGGCAACCATTGTTCATGCTAAATAAGACCAATTCAACAGTATCCAAGGCTCATTTACAATCAACCTCGAATACTGAGGGGACATCACCCTCGGATAGTTACAAGGAAAAACCTTTGTGTCGACAGGGTCTCGATAGGTAAATTTTGTAGAGGACCAAATGGTCAAATGAACCGTGTCCATGTAGAATACTCGATCCCTAATAGCAAAACATGTACGCATGTATAATTTATTGGAAGAAGTATTTTTCCTTACTAGATGCCCCATGTTTTAAAATTTATACTTTGCAATCTCATACTTATGATTTATGGTGGACACTGTCTTAAGGGCCGATCACAACTGAAGTTCAAACAATTTATCTGATACTCGGGGACTGCCATCCAAAAAACCGGCATGATCAAATTACTAAACCTCGAGATCGTAAAACCTTAAAAAGGCAATCCTCGATTTTATGGGTCACGGCCACCCCGCTCGGGGACTGATACTTCGAAACATTTCTAAGTATAACAGGAGAACAAGACCAAAAGGTAAATCCCAAGTTAAAGTCTACGGCCAAATCAACACGGTTCGTTGACGTTCGACTTTCGTTATTAAATGGGCCTTCGAATATTTTCATAAACCGGTTAAAAAAGGCTACTCTCGGCTAAATTTCTTAGGGTCTCGATAATATCGACCCTCGAAATCCCTAATGGATACAAAGGCATTCAAACTCTCGAACAAATTCTTTATTTTATGCTAAGGCACTGCGAAACAAAGGGTCTCGATAATATCGACCCTCGAAATCCCTAATGGATACAAAGGCATTCAAACTCTCGAACAAATTCTTTATTTTATGCTAAGGCACTGCGAAACAAAGGGTCTCGATAATATCGACCCTCGAAATCCCTAATGGATACAAAGGCATTCAAACTCTCGAACAAATTCTTTATTTTATGCTAAGGCACTGCGAAACAAAGGGTCTCGATAATATCGACCCTCGAAATCCCTAATGGATACAAAGGCATTCAAACTCTCGAACAAATTCTTTATTTTATGCTAAGGCACTGCGAAACAAAGGGTCTCGATAATATCGACCCTTGAAATTCCTAATGGGAACGGAACCGTTCGAACTCTCGAACAAATCCTTTATTTTGTGTTAAGGCACGACATAATTTATATGATTAAACAATAAACCTATCAAGCCGAAAAGGGGGAGAAATCCATTCGTTTTGCTATGGCCGTATCGGCCTAATTTAAGAGCCTAAAAGGCCAGTTTATTTTTGAGTTCGAAGAAACCATCCTCACTCAATTAAAACCTAAGGGTCACCCTGTTCCGAGTTCGAGCAAGTACTCACTCGATTATAAAAATTACACTATTCTGGTTTTGATCAAAATGCCTAAGCCTCGAACTTATGAACAAAACTTTCAGAAGGAATAAAAGAAATAAAGACAAGTTGTAAAATAAAGAGATCATTATATATATGAATATTTACAAGGTCCGATCGGGATTCTATACAAAAAAGATCAAAAGTGAAAAATCCTAAGGTTCCTGATCTCCTCCAGGGGAAGCTTCTTCTACATTGAGGTCCTCCTCATTCTCGGACCTGCTCTTGCTGCCATCATCATCATCTTCATCGGAAGTGGCCAGTGCTCCGGCTTCGACTTCATGCTCTCTAGCCTTTTCTATCTCATTGGTAAGATTGAAACCCCGAGTGTGAATTTCCTCGAGGGTTTCCCTCCGAGATTGGCATTTGGCGAGTTCAGCAATCCAAAATGCTCGAGTTTGAGCGGACTCAGATGCCTCTCTCGCCAGGACTTGAGCGGATTCAACATCAGCCAGATAGACGGCCACGATCGCATCCGCCTCGGTCTTTGCTTTTTCGGCTTCAGATTTGGAATTGGCAAGTTAAGAAGCCAACCGAGCCTCAAGCTCCTCTATTTTCCTTGCTTGAGTCGAGCTCTTCACTTTCATGCCTTGAAGTTGACTTTAGACCGATGATAATTGGGCTCGAGCAGTCTCATTTTCTGCAGCAAAGCGGTCCATACCTTCCTTCCACACCAAGGACTCCACCTTTATTATGTCAACCTCCTCACGGAACTGCTCGAACCTCTTAATTTTTTGTTGCACCTATGAGATTGAAATATTAGCCACCGTTCCCGAATCGAGCCCATGATCTTTTAAGATTTTTATTACCTACTCGATCAGATCTGTCTGATGTTGGTGAGCCTTGTCCAACTCAGCTCGAAGATCTATGATCTCTTCCTCTTTCTGCCCACTAAGAAGTTTGAGGGTATTTCTCTCCTCCGAAATCCCTCGGAAGTCAGCCTCACATCGGCTCAGCTCCGCCCGAGACATGGAAAATGCCTCTTGATGTAGAGCTAAAGCCTATATGAAAATAGAAAAAGTTAGTCTGAAAATGGAAGAATATAACATCAACAAAGGGAATCGAGACTTACCCAAGTCAGGGCTCGTTGAGCCTCGAAGAAAAGACCCGATGTGTCACTCGGGCCGGCAGCATCCTTGATCCTTGTAAACAAATCACGGAAGGGGTCCTCTCCCTCATGAGTTCCATCTACCTCGAGGGTCCCCAAATCTCGGGCTTCCCAAATCGCCCATTCGGGAAAAGCAGGGAGAGTGGGCGAGTCTCCGATTACTATTTCCCCAAGGGAGTAACTTGGGGCGTTCTCCTCAGTTTGAAGAGCTTCAGGGACGGTCCCTTCAGATATACCCACCGTTTGTTCATTTCAGTGGGAGACATCCTCGATCTCCAACGACCCGGGGACTATGCTCGCGTCCTTCTCCGATATTCCCTTAGTTCGAGGCGGAGCCTCATCAACCACCATCGATCTAGTTGTCTTTGGGGCATCGATGGTTTTCTTTACTCGGGCCACTAGTATAGAGTCGTCGTCATTTGCTTCTTGTTCGTCTTCATCCCTCCGACGCCGAACAAATTCTTCGGTCAAATGGATGGTGTTATTCCTCGGCTTACGAGCCGTCCTTGTCTTAAGTTCTGAATCCTCGGAAGCCGAGGAACATTTTTCTCTTGTTGTCTTTCGTCAGTTTCAGAACTGGGGCCGAGGTCTCTTCCTCTCCAGACGGGGGCCACATGACCGCATCTTTGCCCAGGCCTACATGCAGGAAAATTGGTTAAGTATAAGAAAGACATTTTGATCGAATCATCAAGGACATGGGAAAAGGGGCTTACCATAAGTTTTGGCCTCCCATCGGCCCTTTGATAGATCGCGCCATGAGCGCTCAGCATACGAAGAGGTCGAGACCAGGTCCCGAACCCAACTCTTGAGGTTAGGAATTACACCAGGCATCCAAGAAACCGCTACATCACAAACAATGATATCGATAAAAAGAGGCAAAGAGCCAAAACAGTAAATAAGAATTAACAGTGGAATTATACTTACGCTTCATATTCCATTTCTCAGAAAATGGCATCTTCTCGGCCGGGATTAGGTCGGAAGTCCTCACTCGAACGAACCTGCCCATCCAGCCTCGGTCCTTGTCCTCATCTATGCTCGAGAAAAGCACTTTGGTGGCCCGTCATTGGAGTTTTATCTACCCGCCTCGATAGAGGCGGGGGCTGTATAACCTGATAAGGTGGTCGAGGGTGAAAGGTATCCTCTCGACTTTGCTCACGAAGAATCGGAGCAGAATAATAATTTGCCAAAAGAAGGATGGATTTGGCATATGGTTATTTGGTACAGGCGACAAAAATCGATGACAATGGGGTCGAGGGGGGCCAGCGTGAAAGGGTAGGTGTAAACACTTAAAATCCCTTCCACATGGGTGGTAATGTCTTCTTCCAGGGTCGGTATCACCACTTCTTTGCCTTTCCAGTTGCAGTATTTCCTTCCCTGCTTAAGATACCCTTCAGTTATCAAGCATATGTACCTCGACACTGGCTCACATCGACTAGGAATCGACGAGGCTTTATGGGTTTTGAAGTCAGAAGTGATAACACACCCCCCGGGAACACACTGTTCAGGTCGTGGCTCCACCGGTGTTTTGTCGCCGACCGGCCGCGATGAAGAAGTGTTTTTCTTTTGAGGAACGGTCTTTGATGTTTTTGCCATTTGTGTATGGATTTGAAGTTAAAAATAGATGAAGATGATAATTTGGTGTTTTGAGAAGATGGTAGCATTGAAAATCGTAGATGTGCAGTTGAAGAGATTAGAAAATATAAAAAGCTTTGAAGATTAAGAATCTGAAAGTAAAAGTTTGAAATAGTAGAGAGAGGGGGGCTATTTATAAACTTCCCAATGACGGTTTAATGCCTAGGAAACTGTACAAATGGGACGTTTCAGTCTCTTATGTCGCTTATGTCATAAGGATGATGTCATGATAGGTCGAGGTAGAAAATCGAAGGCTCAATTCGTTTTTTGTCATTACACTCCAAAAAATGAGGGGACTATGTGTATACAGTTAAAACAGACCCCACCCGATTTTACTGTTTGATCGAGACTGGGAGTTTGCATCAAAGGACGACTCCAAAGTAGATTGGATCGAGGTACAAAGACAAGGTACCGAGATCAGGAATCGAGTCACCTCCAAGATCGAGGCCGACAACAATAGAGACCGAACGAGACAGGCATCGAGCAATATCAAAGATTGCGTAACAATAAAAAAGCGAGATATCCGCGACCAATCGAAGATCATGGCAGAAATCTCGGAATGGATCGAATCAAGAACGGTTGTTTAGTTAATCATGGGATTTACTTGTGTAATTAAAATTGTGCCATATATAGAATTCCTCTACTATATAAAGGGGAGTTCTAACCATTTGTAGAGACGACTGATAACAAAGCAATATAATTTTCTTCCTCGCTCAGACTCTTGTTCTTTAGCTTATTGTGTTTTTATGGTCCTTGCATCAATCAGTTCGAGGATACTCTAACTCAAGGGTTGAGTTCTACTCAAATACTTGTTTGATTTACTTTATTGTATAATTCTATCTTTAATCTTCATATTTATGAATCAGTATTAAGTGAAATCATGTGTCCTTAAATTCACATTATAAGTTTAATTATTATTCAATTTTGAGGGTAAACATTATATAACTAATTTAGTTAACTATATGCACATTGATCCGAATTAATCAACCAAGTTATAAAACATATTTGACATCCTAAAGTTATACACAAACTTAGCAAAAACTAACTCACAACATTACACGTTAACCAGATTATTAATTAGATGTGATTCACCATAAGTGTTTAGAAAATAAGTATTATCAAAGCAAACAAGCAAATACAACATCTATCTACAACTTTACTATACTTTATATTTTGAGTACATCTGAAAACGGTAAGTACGAAATAGCAGTTTGACTCTGTTTGTCTCGGATTTTCTCCGAGTGTCATCTTTCGAAAGCAACTCCGTGTGATGGTACCTCGTAAGATAAGAGAAATAAAATCATTATTGAAATAAAACAAAATAAAACAATTAACATATTTTAAAGTAATTTTTATTTGAAGATGTTTTTTGGAAAATTATTTTTGAGAAATGGTTTGAAATATTTTTGGAAAATTATTTTTAGAAATTAGTTTGAAAATATTATAGGAGGCTCAGATTATATTTTTGATTTCCGTCTAAACATAAGAACGGGAACCGCCTTGGTTGCGACTATGGTGGTCAACTGTGTCGCCGTCCAAAGGTTCGTCGCATTCTAGTCTTTTTTTCCGATGTATATCATCATCACCTCACTATTTTGGGCCTGATTCAGAGGGTCGTCATCAGCCTAAGTACAATATTTTGTTCAATACCAACATCATGCTCAATTGACATAGACGGGCAGTAGTAGTACCAAAACGTTTCCCAAGCAAACAAATTCCCTGCAAATTGCAAATTACAGTAATAACCAAAATAGTGCAACTGAGATATGATATTTCCGCACAGCAAAGTAGAAAAATTCATATGCCCAAGTACCAACATCATAATCAAATATGCAAAATTGTGAAGGAATCAAGTCATCGCGGATTGACTGCCAAGGCCTCAAGAAAATAAGAAATATTGGTAATATCCCAACTCAGAGAATGACCAACCAAATTGTAATACTAAATAATCCAAGTGCTGGATGACAGCATCAAAGCGAGACCAAAGGTTTCACCGGAGAACCTTCCGACAGAACCAAACAAGGCAAGAATAATAACAAATAGGAGTAAAGCATAACAACAGTTTGCCGGAAAAGCACACACCCACCGGAAAATGTCATCTCCGGTCGAACAACAACATTTCCCCCCCAAAAAACAGACAGTAGAAAAAACGAGCAGAGGCAAATCGCCGGAAAATATAAACAAAATCTAGCTTGGTTCGAACGATGCTACTTCAATGGAGACATCACCAGAGCAGCGCCAAAAGCATAGAAAGTCAACGTAGTTGAGATTTTTCGACTAGATCTTAAAGAAACTAGCCGGCTTTGGCTATTTTGATGATATTTCTGTTAGCTCTGGTAACTAGAGCTTCCAATGTCGGCAGATCTAAGCAAACTGAGATGGAATATGATAGATCTCATCACCGGAGCTTTAACGGGGAAACTTGTAATGACCCAGTCAGTCTTTTTGAGAGTATTAGCCTCGAACCCTTATTTATTGCTCCCTCTATTTCGTTTTTTGGTTACGTAACTTGCTGAGAGAATTTGTTTTTGGTTTCAGAGTGAAATGGGAATCATAGTCCCTAAAATTGAAGTTTAAGTAGTAGGAATCAACCATAGTTTGAATTGTGTAAAAATGACTCCGGAATGGAGTTTTGACGATTTCTATAGCTCTGTAGGGTGATTTTTGTCTTAAGAGCATGTTCGGATGTTGAATTGGAGGTCCGTAGGTCATTTTAGCGTCAATTGGCGAAAGTTGGAAAATTGGATGATTTTTGGAAAGTTTGTCTGGGAGTGGACTTTTTGATATTAGGGTCGGATTCTGATTCCGAAAGTTGGAGTGGGTCCGTAATGTCAATTATGACTTGTGTGAAAAATTTGAGGTCAATCGGAATTTATTTGATAGGTTTCGGCATCAGATGCAGAAGTTTGAAGTTTTAAAGTTTATTAGGCTTGAATATATGTGCAATTCGTATTTTTAGCGTTGTTTGATGTGATTTAATGGCCTGACTAAGTTCGTATGGTATTTTAGGATTTGTTGGTATGTTTGATTGAGGTTCTGGGGGCCTCGGGTGAATTCTGTATTGTTAACAGATCAAATTTAGACTTGTGAGAATGGCTGAATGCACCAGTTCTGGTGCAATCGCACCTGCGCAAGATTGACCAGAGGTGCGAGCTCGTAGAAGCGGGCGGGCGATCGTAGATGTGAAGATGATGAGGATGGCCAGTGGTCGCAGATATGACGTGAAGATCGCAGAAGTGGAGTTGCTTCTGATGAGGAATGAGCGCAGAAGCGGAAAGGACTAGGAGGCCTATTGATCGCACAAACGGACATGGTCCGCAGAAGCACGCGCGCAGAAGCGTTCTGCGGCCACAAAAGTGGAAGCGCAGGTGCGCATTTGGGTCTGTAGATGCGGACGGGCCTGGAATAAGTTAGAATTACACCTACGATGGAAATTCCACAGGTGCAGAGCTACAAATGAGGCTATGGGTTCGCAGAAGTGATTTCGCTGGGCAAAAAAGGGCATTTTGAGGGTTTTATTTCATTCTTCATTTTTGAACTTAGAGAGCTCGGATTGAGGATAAATTTTGATGGTTTTTTAGAGAAAATATTTGGGTATGGATTCTTGACTTATTTTTGACTAATTCCCGCTAAGCTATCATTTATTCTTCCTTTAATTAAGGATTCAGGTTGTGAAAGTTGTGAAAAAGGGTGGAAAAATCCCTAGGCCGAATTTTGAGATTTTGATCGAGAATTTTGTATCGGATTTCAGTAATTTTGGTATGGGTGAACTCGATGTCAAATGGGTGTTCGTATTTTATGACTTTTACCCGATTTCGAGAGGTGGGCCCGTGTCAACCTTTTGGGACGATTGTTTTATTCTTTTGCTAAAGTCGTAGATTTATTATTTAAACAAGTTTCTTGTAGTTGTATTCATTGTGTGTAATTGGTTTTGGCTAGATTTGGGCCGTTCGGAGTCGGAAAATCAAGGGAAAGGCATCCTTATTGATTGATTGAGCAAGATTTGAGGTAAGTGACTTGCCTAATGTACGGGGGAAATTCCCTTAGGATTTGGTATTGTTGTAATAATTTCTGATATGTGTGCGCCGTATAAGCGAGGTGACGAGTGCGTACAAGGGCTAATTGTGGAAAATTTTAGTTTTTGCTGAGTATACTTCTTTTAAATTACTTAACTGAGTTGCCTTAGTATGTGTAACTGTTACTTTTAGCCTAGTATCGCATGTCTACGTGCCTTAACCTTTACTTGAAATTTGTGCGACATGCTTAGTTGAATTACCTGTTTCCTTGATTATTATATTCGGTCTTTAACTGTAGGATTCTTTGTGGTAAATTCGTGGTTCCATAATTTATGAGTTGCATATTTACTTTTGGGACTACGAGGCGGTACCTCGGGAGATCCCCCGTTGCATATTTACTTTTGGGACTACGAGGCGGTACCTCGGGAGATCCCCCGTTGCATGTTTATTTTTGGGACTACAAGGCGGTATCTCGGGAGATCCCCGGTTGCATATTTACTTTTGGGACTACGAGGCGGTACCTCGGAAGATCCTCTTATCGTATATTTACTTTTGGGACTATGAGGCGGTACCTCCGGAGATCCCCCGTTGCATATTTACTTTTGGGACTATGAGGCGGTACCTCCGGAGATCCCCCGTTGCATATTTACTTTTGGGACTACGAGGCAATACCTCGGGAGATCACCTGTTGCATATTTACTTTTGGGACTATGAGGAGGTACCTCGGGAGATCCCTTTGTTGTGTATTTATATTTGGTACTATGAGGCGGTACCTCAGGAATGCCCTTGTTATTTACCTCTATTTGTTGTGTTGTTACCTTTCTGTAATTTCTCGTTGTTCACTTCCAGTAGGGCCCTGACCTGACCTTGTTACCACTCTACCGAGGTTAGGCCTGGCACTTATTGGGTACCGTTGCGCTGTACTCATACTACACTTCTGCACATCGTTTTGTGCAGATCTAGGTTCTTCCTACCAGGCCAGATGCCAGTAAGCTGGACCGTACGTGGAGATATCAAGGTATATCTCCTAGCGCCCGCAAACTTCGGAGTCCTCCTTTATCCTTATTATATTGTTTTCTCTATTCTCTTTAGACTCTGTATAGAGACACTCAGTATTTTCTCTTAGAAGTTTGTAATTATTAAAAAAATCGCAGTTCTTGTTTATATTTCATATGTCAAGATTTGAGTTCAGTTGTATATTCAATTATTTCCCAAATTGTTAGGCTTACCTAGTCTTAGAAAATAGGTGCCGTCACGACATCCTACGGTGGAGTTGAGTACAGCATTTCACCCTCAGACGGACGGACAGTCCAAGCGCACCATTCCGATATTAGAGGATATGCTTCAAGCGTGTGTGATGGATTTTGGGGGTGCTTGGGATCAGTTCTTTCCACTTGAGGAGTTTGCCTACAACAATAGTTATCATTCGAGCATTTAGATGGCACCGTATGAGGCTTTATATGGTAGGCGATGCCGTTCTCTAGCGGGTTGGTTCGAGCCGGGTGAGGCTAGGCTTTTGGGTACAGACTTGGTTCAGGACGCTTTGGAAAAGGTTAAATTAATTCAGGATCGACTTCGTACAGCCCAGTCCAGGAAAAAGAGTTATGCGGATCATGGTTGAGGAGCGGGTTTTGCTTCGGGTTTCGCCCATGAAGAGTGTTATGAGGTTCGAAAAGAAGGGCAAGCTGAGCCTTAGGTATACCGGGCCTTTTGAGATTCTTGAGAGGATTAGAGAGGTGGCTTACAGACTTGCACTACCACCTAGTCTCTCTACAGTTCATCCATTATTCCATGTTTCCATGATCCAAAATATCACGGCGATCTGTCTCATATGTTAGACTTCAACTCAATCCAGTGTGACAAGGATCTATCTTATATTGAGGAGCCGGTGACCATCTTGGACAGGCAGGTTCGAAAGTTGAGGTCAAAGAACATCGCTTCAATGAAGGTGCAGTGGAGGGGTCATCCGATCGATGAGGCGACTTGGGAGACCGATCATGATATGCGCAACCATTATCCTCATCTTTTCACCACTTCAGGTATGTCTCTATAATCTTTCAAGAATGAATGTTTGTTTTAAGAGGGGTAGGATAATTCGCAACCATTATCCTCATCTTTGTATTGCTCCCTCTATTTTATTTTGTGGTTACGTAACTTGCCGGGAGGATTTGGTTTTGGTTTCAGAGTGAAATGGGACACATAGTCCCTAAAATGAAAGTTTAAGCCGTAGGAATGGACCGTAGTTTGAATTGTGTGAAGACGACTCCGAAATAGAGTTTTGACAGTTCCTATAGCTCCGTAGGGTGATTTTGGTCTTTGGAGCATGTTCGAATGTTGAATTGGAGGTTCGTAGGTCATTTTAGCGTCAACTGGCGAAACTTGGAAAATTGGATAATTTTTGGGAAGACTGACCGGGAGTGGACATTTTTATATCGGGGTCGGCTTCCGATTCCGAAAGTTGGAGTGAGTCCTTAATTTCAATTATGACTTGTGTGCAAAATTTGAGATCAATCAGACTTAATTTGATAGGTTTTGGTATCGGATGTAGAAGTTTGAAGTTTTAAAGTTCATTAGGCTTGAATCGATGTGCAATTCGTATTTTTAACGTTGTTTGATGTGATTTAAGGGCTCGACTAAGTTTGTAGGGTGTTTTAGGACTTGTTGGTATGTTTGGTTGAGGTTTCGGGGTCCTCGGGTGGATTCCGAATGGTTAACGGATCAAATTTGGACTTGTGACAATGGCGGAAGGTACCAGTTCTGGTGCAATCACACCTGCGCAAGATTGACCGCATGTGCGAGCTCGTAGAAGGGGGCGGGCGATCACAAATACAAAGATGATGAGGATGTCCAGTGGTCGCAGGTGCAACGTGAAGACCGCAGAAGTGAAGTCGCTTATGCAGAGGAATGAGTGCAGAAGCGGAAAGGACTGTGAGGCCTGTTGATCGTAGAAGCGGACATGGTCCACAGGAGCGCGCGCGTAGAAGCATTCTGTGGCCGCAGAAGCGGAAGCGCAGGTGCGGATTTGGGTCCGCAGATGCGGACATGCCTGGACTAAGTTAGAACCTCACCTGCGATGGAAATTTCGCATGTGCGGAGCCGCAGATGCGGTTGTGGGCTCGCAGAAGCAATTTCGCTGGGCAGAAAAGGGCCAATTTCGATGGTTTAATTTCATTCTCCATTTTTGAACCTAGAAAGCTTGGATTGAGGCGAAAGTTTGAGAGTTTTTCAGAGAAAACATTTGGGTAATGATTCTTGACTTGTTTTTGACTAACTCCCACTAATCGATCATTTATTCTTCATTTAATTAAGGATTTAGGTTGTGAAAATTGTGAAAAAGGGTGGAAAAATCCCTAGACCGAATTTTGAGGTTTTGATCGAGAATTCTGTATCGGACTTGAGTAATTTTGGTATGTGTCAACTCGATGTCGAATCGGTGTTAGTATTTTGCGACTTTTACCCGATTCCGAGATATGGGCCCGGGTCGACTTTTTGGGGCGATTTTTCGATTCTTTTCTAATGTTGTAAATTTATTATTTAAACTAGTTTCTTGTAGTTGTATTGATTGTTTGTAATTGCTTTTGGCTATATTTAGGCCGTTTGGAGTCGGAAAATCGAGGGAAAGGCATCCTTATCGATCGACTTTTTGGGGCGATTTTTCGATTCTTTTCTAATGTTGTAAATTTATTATTTAAACTAGTTTCTTGTAGTTGTATTGATTGTTTGTAATTGCTTTTGGCTATATTTAGGCCGTTTGGAGTCGGAAAATCGAGGGAAAGGCATCCTTATCGATCGACTTTTTGGGGCGATTTTTCGATTCTTTTCTAATGTTGTAAATTTATTATTTAAACTAGTTTCTTGTAGTTGTATTGATTGTTTGTAATTTCTTTTGGCTATATTTAGGCCGTTTGGAGTCGGAAAATCGAGGGAAAGGCATCCTTATCGATTGATTGAGCGAGATTTGATGTAAGTAACTTGTCTAACCATGTCTGGGGGAAATTCCCTTAGGATTTGGTACTGTTGTAAAAATTTGTGATATGTGTGCGCCGTGTACGCGAGGTGACGAGTGCGTATACGGGTTAATTGTGGAATATTTCGGTTATTGCTGAGTAGACTTCTTTTAAATTCCTTACATTAGTTGCCTTAGTATGTATAGCTACCATGATTAGCCTAGTATTGCATATCTATGTGCCTTAACCTTTACTTAAAATTTGTGCAACATGCTTAGTTGAATAACCGGTTTCCTTGATTATTGTATTCGGTCTTTAACTGTAGGATGCTTTGCCGTAAATTTGTGGTTCCATAATTTATGAGTTACATATTTACTTTTGGGACTACGAGGATGTACCTTGGGAGATCCCCCGTTGCATATTTACTTTTGGGACTACTAGGCAGTACCTCGGGAGATCCCATGTTGCATATTTACATTTGGGACTACGAGGCGGTACCTCGGAAGATCCCCCTATCGTGTATTTACTTTTGGGACTACGAGGCGGTACCTCGGGAGATCCCCCATTGCATATTTACTTTTCGGACTATGAGGCGGTACCTCGGGAGATCCCTTATTGCATATTTACTTTTGGGACTATGAGACGGTACCTCGGCAGATCCCCCTGTTGTGTACTTACATTTAGGACTACGAGGCGGTACTACGGGAGCACCCCTATTGTTTACCTCTATTTTTTATGTTGTTACCTTTGTGTAATTTCTCGTTGTTCACTTCTCAGTCATTTCATTGTATTGTTATATTTATGCCTTATTTCCTTTTATTCCAGTAGGGCCCTGACATGACCTCGTCACTACTCAACCGAGGTTAGGCCTGGCACTTACTGGGTACCATTGTGGTGTACTCATACTACAGTTTTGCACATCATTTTTTGCAGATCCAGGTTCTTCCTACCAGGCCAGATACTAGTGAGATGGACCGTACGTGGAGACTTCAAGGTATATTTGCCAGTGCCCGTAGACTTCGGAGTCCCCCTCTATCCTTCTTATGTTGTTTTCCCTATTCTCTTTAGACTCTGATGTATAGAGACACTTAGAATTTTCTCTTAGAAGCTTGTGACTTATTTCTACTGGGTTTTGGGTGTTGTAATTATTAAAAAAATCACAGTTCTTGTTTATATTTCATATGTCGAGATTGAGTTCAATTTTATATTTAGTTATTCCGTAAATTCTTAGGCTTATCTAGTCTTAGAAACTAGGGGCCATCATGACATCATACTTAGGGAAACTTGGGTCTTGACAAAACTGATGGAGAAACAAGAGAAGAGAGAGAGAAATGGGGGGTCCAGAGGTAAAAGCGAAATCACCAGCCAGCTTCTCCGGCTACTATTATTGGCAATGGGAGAAGAAAATGGATGAGAGTTGTCTAAAAATGAGAGAGAGCCATTAAAAGGATTGCGACTGGTGTGTAAAATGAGAGTAGGAGAGAGTAGTAGTGGCAGTCCACCGCCCAGCCATGCTCGCCGGAGCGGCGGACCAAAAATTGAGATGAAGAGAGTGTGTAAAATATGAGGGGTCTCATTAGATTAGGGTTTTTTGGACTCCTTATTTTGACAAGAATTAAAAATCAAAATATATTAAAGAAATCATGTAAATTAAATATGTGGTGCTCCTTTTAAGTCGAAGTAAAATAAATATTGTAAAAATAATTGAGTTGTCTAAGTGAATCCACCACCTCAAAATCATGGGCAAAAACCATGTGCCCGAATACCACATGTTGTAATACTGCGTACTCCTTTTATTTTATCGGTGTATTTGTGTATATCAGTATAGTTTGTGTAGAGTAGAAGACTTGGAGGTTAAGATTTAAGATAGGACAAAATAAGTGGGTTTTTTCCTAATGTGCCAAAATGGATTTGACCATACGGTAAGAAAATGTCATGCCACATCAATTGTCATGCCGCATCAACTGTTGACGAGACATAATATTTAATAGGATTTAATCCGTATTTTGAAATAAATTCTACTAGTGTAACGACCCGATTTGTCATTTTGCTTTCTAGATCCTCGTTTCCTTATTTAAGACTTTCCGTATGTGCTTTTACTGTTTTATGACTTGCGGGGGTGGTTGGTTTAGTTTTGGAATGGTTCGGATTGAATTCGGAACACTTAGTTTCATAATAGTGGCCTAAGGTGGCCAAGTTTGACTGGAGTCAACGCTTCGAGTAAACAACATCAGAATCGAAATTTAAAGGTCCCAATAGGTTCGTATGATGAGTTTGGACATAGGAGTACGTTCAGATCGAGATTTGGGTAGGCTAGGAGTGTTCGACGCTTACTGTTGAAAGTTGGCATTTTGAAGGTTTTAGAAATTTCTAAGTTTGACTAGAAGAGAATTTTGGAGTTATCGGTGTCCGTTTGGGATTACGAGCCTTGGAATAGGTTCGTAAATAGATTTGTGACTTTTACGTAAAATTTGCCGTCATTCCGAAATATTGAAGAGCGATTCAGACGCGTTTGTCGAAGTTTGATAGTTTAAAGAATGATTTTATCATGGATTCATAGTTTTGATGTTGTTTGGTATGATTTGAGGCCTCGAGTAGGTTTGTGTCATGTTTTGGAACTGGGTTGTGTGATTGGACGGAGTCACGAGGGCCTTGGATATGGTTCGGGGTAGTTTCGGACCATTTCATCTTGCCTTGCAATTGCTAGTTTTTGGTGTTAGGGGTGTCCTTCGCGATCACAGAGGAAGGCTCGCGATCGCGTACCGATGTGAGGGAGCTAGGTAAATTAGTTCTTTGCGTTTGCATAACGTTGTTCGCGATCACAATTCTTAGTCTTAATGATCATCACGTTTATGTGGCAAGGGTCGCGAACGCGTAGTGTTAGTGGGGTGGCCTGGGATTTGAAGGGCTGCTCTTTGCGATCGCAGGGAACTGTTCGGGATTTTGTAAGGTGTAGGTTTGAGGTTGGAAGGTTTGGCTTTTGCATTCGCAAAGTTGGGCTCTCGTTCGCATAGGCTGTTCAGGAAGTGGACCGCGATCACATGGCAATTGCTGCATTCACAAAGGAGGATTTCATGGGCATGACTGGTTGGTCTTCGCGATCGTGATATTTTTTCCGCGATCGCGTAGAAGGAGGCCTGGCCAGATTTAACGTTAGCAAGGTCGGGATTTTCTCGTTTTCTACTCATTTCTCTCTTGCTTGGGCGATTTTTGGAGGTGAGTGATTTCTTCATGTTGTGAGCTAAATATATGGATTATATATGGATTTAAACATGGAATTTGTTGAAATTGTTGAATTTTGGAAGAAAACCCCGAATTTGATATTTTTTTTATTTTGACCACGAAATTGGACATGGGATTAGGAATACATTATATATTTAAGTTCGTGTGGTCATGGGTCATGTGTCTTCAAATATTTTCGAAATTCAGGTACGTGGGCCCATGGGTGACTTTTATGGACTTTCCGAATTTGGTTGTGAAATTAGTTTAGTAGTTAAATTATGAACTGTTGAACATATATTTATTAGTTTATATAAATTTTGATTAGTTTCGAATTGCTCAACGTCGTTTGAGGAGTTCTAGTAAGGTTAAAGTGCTGGATTGAGGACTTCGAAGCAAGGTAAGTCTCTTGCCTAACCTTGTAAGTGGGAATTTATCCCCTTAGGTGTATTGATTGTTGTGTGCTACTTGTTGTGGGGAGTTATGTACGCACGAGGTGACGAGAGTCTGTACGTAGCTATATATATGTTATGTTCTGGAAGACTTAGATTCACATCATCCCTTAATTGTGTTATTTGTACTCATCCTGCATATTTAATTTCCTTAATTTATGACTGAGATTGAAGTTAGAATAAAATATGGACTTAGCCACTTACTGTGGAAAATTGTGAATTACTTGATGAACTATAGATCTGTGACTTCTCAACTCGCATGTATTTTCGCGAGCGGGGTAATTTATCTATTCTTATGGGATCGGACCGTTCGACTTGGCAGTGTTATAAATTACTCTTATGGGATCAGGCTATTGGCCTCGGCAGTATAGTTATACTATTCTTATGGGATCAGGCCGTTCGCTTCGGCGGTACTGTGTATCACTACTCTTATGGGATCGGGCTGTTGGCCTCGACAGTCCTGAGTACCATTTTCCTATGGGATCGGGCCATTTTCCTCGGCAGATTCGTGCTTAATACTTGAGATTGGAATTTGGTTATGGTGACAGTTGAGTTAGTGCCTTCGAGGCCGGTTATGACATTTTGGTGATTTGATATAGGTCTATGTTGGAGATTCATTATTAATGCTTTGTCTGTTTCGTTGCTACTTGTTGCACATCCTCCATGTCTACTTTATGTATTTTTCTTACTGTTTGACCACTAGTAAGTGTCAAGTCGACCCCTCATCACTACTTCTTTGAGGTTAGACTACATACTTACTGGGTACACGTTGTTTTACGTACTCACGCTATACTTCTGCACTGAATATATAGGTACTGAGATAGATACTTCCAGTGGTCCCATGGGTGCGTTGCTGCACTTCCACGGAGACTTAGTGGTGAGCTACTTGCCTTTCTTCGATTTGCAACACCGAAGTCTCCCTCTACCTTGTTTACTATTTCTGTCTAGTATACTTCAGACATTAGTTGTGTTAGTTTTGTATATTCTCTAGATTCCTCATTCACTTGTGGCACTGGAATTTGGGGGCTTCTAGCATTTATGTACTATTATACTTATTATTACTATCACTATCGTTTATGTATTACTTATAATTGATATATTTGAGAAAGAAGTATGTACGGTTGCCTGAGAGTTTACTTATTTCGATGGTCTTAAGGAAACTTCTATTTTAAAATTTAAAAAGGGATAATTACATTGGAGGTTTATGTAAGGGCTTGCCTGATGGCGGCGTTAGGTGCCTTCATGATCTATTATAGATTTTAGGTTGTGACAGCTTGGTATCAGAGCTTTAGATTCACACAGGTCTCACGAGATATGAGCAGGCCTAGTAAAGTCTTGCAGATCAGTGCGGAGACGTCCGCACATATCTTCGAGAGGCTATAGGGTGTTAGGAAACCTCTATTTCTTCATCTCTTATTGTGCAGTTGGTATTGTGCTAAGTATCTTTCTATTATGCTCTCACAGTTGGTGAGAACGCGCGCGACAAATGCACCCGGTGGTAGAAGAGCTGCTCCCCCCGTTGCTAGAGGCCGAGGCAGAGGCCAGGGGAGGGCTCCAACTCATGTTAGAGAACGAGGATGTCCTAGAGTTGCTCCCGTTGTACCATTAGTGGATCCAGTGGAGGATGTTGTTATTGATGAGCAAGATGAGGCGCCTGCAATTGAGCCGTCCCCGAAAGATTTCCTGACTTCGCCGAGATTTCAGGAGTTCATAGGTCGTATGCTGTGGTTTATGGACTCTATGACGCATGTTGGTTTATTTCTAATGGACCCAGCCATATCTCAGGTAGGAGGGGGAGCACAGACCCATACCGTTCAAGCTCCAGGTCATGTTGCTACTGTTTATCAGACCCCACGTGCACTGCTTACGGGCGGGGTATAACCAATTGCAGAGGCTGAGTCAGAGCCCAGACTAGTCGTGACCGTTGAGCAATAGAAGCGGCTGGCCAGATGGACTAGGCTTCGTCCTCATGTCCTTGGGGATGAGCGGTTAAAGGACCCACATGATTTCATTGACCGTGCACGGAGAGGCTACGTAACATGGGGATATTGGAGTCCAACGGGGTTGACTTCACCATTTTTCAGCTTGAGGGCAAGACCCGCAGATGGTGGAAGGCTTACCTCCTTAGTAGGCCAGCATGTTCACCTCCCTTGACTCGGGATTAGTTTACACATCTATTCTTGGAGAAGTACATACCACCGTCAGAGAGAGAGGATTTTCGGGGTCAGTTTGAGCGACTCTGTCAAGGTAATATGTCTGTGACCGACAATGAGTCGATATTCATTCACGTGTCTCGTCATGCAGCTATTATATTCCCTATAGACGCAGAGAGGGTGCATAGGTTCATTGTGGGTAGGCACCATGAGATCGAGGTTTCTATGGCCCATGAGGTAGAGATGGGGACTTCCTTTCATCAGGTTGTGGATATAGCTAAGAGTATTGAGTGTATCCGCAACCATAGTGGAGAGTTTGCGCCTTGGGATAAGAAGCCCTGACAGTTTGGTAGATTCATAGGCACCCCACCTGGGGACAGAGGTCAGCTCATGAGGGGACAGTCTAGCAGGCCCATGTATTTAGCACTACCGCTCGCTCACAGTGTTCCAACGCGACCCTAGTTCAGTGCTATTCCAAAGAGTACTTACCGTCCACCAGCTATCAGCTATTCAGGGTTCCTCCAGTCGATATTCAAGCCATCAGAGTCAGACTTTGGGTCAGCAGCTCACCACTCCGAGTGTTTGTTTTGAGTGTAGGGAGTTTGGCCATGTGAAGTGGTTTTGTCACAGACTTCAGGGCAAGGCGATACAACATGACCATCGGCCCATGATTACCGCACCATCTACGACACTACCTGCCCACCCAGCTAGGGGTGGAGAATAGATGGGTAGGGGTCACCCTAGAGGTGGAGGCCAGTCAGGTGGCGCTCAGGCTAGATTCTATGCTTTCCCAACCGGGCCAGAGGCAGTCACTTCCGATGTATTGATCACATGTACTATTTCTGTTTGCCATAGGGACACTTTAGTATTATTTGATCTAGGGTCTACTTATTCCTATGTTTCTTCTCTATTTTCTCCTTACCTGGATGTATCTCACGAGTCCTTGGGTGTCCCTGTATATGTGTCCGCACCAGTGGGTGATTCTGTTGTTGTGGATTGGGTCTGCCGGTCCTGTGTGGTGACTTTCTGTGGTTATGAGACTAGATCGGATCTTCTGTTGCTCGATATGGTAGATTTTGAGGTTATCCTGGGCATGGACTGGTTGTCTCCGTACCATGTCATTCTTGATTGCCATGCCAAGACTATTACCTTGACGATACCTGAGTTGCCCAGAGTAGAGTGTAGAGGTTAGTCTATTGGTACTTCCAGTTAGGTTTTTTCTTTCTTGAAGGCTCGACTTATGGTCGAGAAGGCTTGGGTTGGCTTATTTAGCCTTTGTTAGGGATACTACTATAGAGACTCCTACGATTGATTCAGTGCCGGTGGTACGAGAGTTTTCCGATGTATTTCCTGTTGATCTACCAGGTATGCCGTCGGATCAGGATATCGATTTAGGCATTGATTTGGTGCTAGTCACCCATACTATCTCTACTTTGCCTTATCATATAGCTCCAAAAGAGCTCAGGGAGGTAAAGGAGCAGCTTCGAGAGTTGCTTGAGAAGGAGTTCATCAGAACAAGTGTGTCGCCTTGGGGTGCGTTGGTGTTATTTGTGATGAAGAAGGATTAGAGTATGCAGATGTGTATTGATTACTGCAGTTGAACAAAATCACCATCTAGAATAAGTACATATTTCCGCGTATCTATGATTTGTTTGATCAGCTACAAGGTGCTAGAGTGTTCTCGAAGATCGACTTGAGATCTGGGTATTATCAGCTGAAGATTCGTGCTTCGGATGTTCAGAAGACGGCTTTCCAGACCAGATATGGGCACTATGAGTTTTTAGTGATGTCCTTCGGATTGACTAACGCCCTGGTGGCCTTTATGGATTTGATGAATTGAGTGTTCAGGCCGTATTTTTACTCATTTGTCATTTTATTCATTGATGACGTACAGATCTACTCGCGTAGTATGGAGGAGCAGGAGCAACATTTGAGGTTAGTGATTCAGACTTTGCGAGAATAGAAGCTATATGTTATGTTCTCCAAGTGCAAGTTTTGGTTAGACTCTGTGGCTTTCATGGGGCATGTTGTATTAGGCGAGGGTATTAAGGTGGATCTCAGGAAGATCGAGGCAGTTCAGAGTTGGCCTCGTACTACCACAACGATAGAGATCAGGAGTTTCTTGGGGTTTGCAGGTTATTATCGACGATTTGTGGAGGGCTTCTCGTCCATTGCAACGCCTTTAACTATATTAACCCAGAATCTCAAGACCAATTTGACTACAACACCGGTGTTAGTATTTCCCTCCGATTCAGGGATGTATACTGTGTACTACGATGTTGTGTGTATTGGTATGGGTTGTGTATTGATGAAGGAGGGGCGAGTTATTGCATATGCTTTACGTCAGCTGAAGCCCCATGAGAAGAATTACCCCGTACATGATTTGGCGTTTGCCGTGATTGTTCATGCTCTCAAGATTTGGAGGCATTATCTTTATGGGGTGTCCTATGAGATTTACACTGATCATCGCAGTTTGCAGCATTTTTTTATAGATGGATCTCAATTTGAGGTAGCGCAGGTGGCTTGAGTTACTGAAAGATTATGATATCACTATCCTTTATCATCCGAGCAAGGCAAATATGGTTGCGGATGCCTTGAGCAGAAAGGCTAAGAGTATGGGTAGTTTGACCTTCATTTCCGCAGATGAGAGGCCATTGACTTTTGACAATCAGTCCTTGGCTAACAAACTTGTGAGGTTGAATATTTCAGAGCCTAGTCGAGTTCTTGCATGTCTTGTGGCTCAGTCTTCTTTATTCGAGTGGGTCAAGGCTCACCAGTATAATGATCCGCACTTGCTAGTCCTTAGGGGGTAATGCCAAGGAGGTTACTATCGGTGATAATGGCATTCTGCGACTCCAGCATCGCCTATGTGTTCCTAATGTTGATGGTTTGAGGGAGACGATTATAGAAAAAGCACACAGTTCATAGTATTCTATTCATCCAGGTGCTACAAAGATGTATCGTGACTTGAGGCAGCATTACTGGTGGCGGCGGAGGAAGAAGGACATAGTCGAGTATGTGGCGAGGGGTCTGAATTGCCAGCAGGTTAAGTATGAGCACTAGAGGCCAGGTAGCCTACTTCAGTAGATGGTTATACCCAGTGGAAGTGGGAGCGCATCAGCATGGATTTCATAGTTGGGTTGCCGCGGATGTTGAGGAAGTTCAATGCTATTTGGGCAACTGTCGATAGACTGACCAAGTCTGCACACTTTATCCCAGTGGTGACTACGTCTTCTTCAGAGAGGTTGGCCCAGATTTATATTCAGGAGATTGTCTGGTTGCATGGTGTGCCTATTTCCATCATTTTAGATAGAGACCCTTAGTTCACTTCACACTTTTGGAGAGCAGTATAGAGTGAGTTAGGTACCCGGGTAGAGCTCAGCACAACTTTTTATCCGTAGATCGATGGGCAGTCGGAGCAAACAGTTCAGATACTGGAGGATATGCTCAGAGCATGTGTCATTGACTTTAGAGGGCAGTGTTATAGATTCATACCATTGGTCAAGTTTGCTTATAATAACAATTATCAGTCTAACATCGAGATGTCTTCATTTTAGACTTTATATGGTCGGTGATGTCGTTCTCCCATCGGTTGGTTTGAGCCCGGCTAGGCTAGGTTATACGATACTGATTTGGTAAAGGATGTCTTGGATAAGGTGCAGTTGATTCAGGAGCGACTTCACACAGCACAGTCCAGATAGAACAGTTACATGGATCATAAAGCGCGTGATATATCATTTATGGTAGGCCATAAAGTTCTCTTGAATGTCTCGCCGATGAAGTGTATCATAAGGTTCAGAAAGAAGGGCAAGCTGAATCCGAGTTTTATTGGCCCATTTGAGGTGTTGAAGGGAGTTAGGGAGGTTGCTTATGAGCTTGATTTGCCTCCTAGTCTATCGGGAATTCAATCTTCCATGTGTCTATTCTCCGGAAGTACTATGCTGACAGGTCATATGTATTAGATTAAAGTACAATTCAGCTAGATGAGTGCTTAGGTTATAAGGAGGAGCCAATTGCCATTGTTGACAGGCAGGTTCTCCAGTTAAGGTCTAAGAAGATTTATGCGGTAAAGGTCTAGTGGAGGGGCCAACCAGTTGAGGATGTGACTTGGGAGGCCGAGGAGGACATGCAGAGCAGATATCCACAGTTATTCAGCACTCCAGCCATGATTCTAGACCCGTTCTAGGATGAACGTTTCTTTAAGAGGTGGAGAATGTAACGACCCCACCAGTTATTATGCTTTACGGAGCCCTGTTCCTTTGTTTAACAATTCCTGCATGTGCGTTTACTATTTTATGACTTGCGGGGTTGGTTGGTTTGGTTTTGGAAAGGTTCAGGTTGAATTCGGAATACGTAGTTCTATAATAGTAGCCCAAGGTGGCCAAGTTTTACTTGAGTCAACGCTTTGAGTAAACGACCTCAAAATCCAGATTTGAAGGTCCCAATAGGTTCGTATGATGATTTTGGACTTAGGTGTATGTTCGGATCTAGATTCGGGTAGGTACGGTGCGTTTCCGCACTTATTGCTGAAAGTTGGCATTTTGAAGGATTTAGAATTTCCTAACTTTGACTTGAAGTGGATTTTGGCGTTCTCTGTGTCCGTTTGGGATTTCGATCCTTGGAATAGGTTCATATTGTGATTTGTGACTTGTATGTAAAATTTGGCGCCATTCCGAAATTTTTAAGAGGGATTCAGACGCGTTCATCGAAGTTTGAAAGTTTGAAAGTTTAAAAGTTTAAAGAATGATTTTTTCATCGATTCGAAGTTTTGATGTTATTTGGTTTGATTTGAGGCCTCGATCAGGTTCATCTAATGTTTTGGAATTGGTTGGTGTGATTGGACGGGGTCCCGAGGGCCTCGGGTGTGGTTTGGGATGGTTTCAGACAATTTCATTTTGCATTGTAATTGATGGTTTCTAGTGTCAGGGGTGTTCTTCGCGATCGCTGAGGAAGGCTCGCGATCGCATAGTGATGTGAGAGAGCTGGGTGAATTAGTTCTTCTCTATCGCGTAAGGTGGTTGGTGATCATGGTTCTTGGTCTTAATGTTCATCGCGTTCGTGTGGCAAGGGTCGCGAACACGTAATGTTAGCAGGGTGGCCTGGGCTTGGAAGGGCTTCTCTTCGCGATTGCAGGGAAGCGTAAGGTGTGGGTGGGAGGTTGGAAGGTTTGGCCTTCGCATTTTGCGGAGTTAGGCTCGCATTTACGTAGGTTGTTTAGGCAGTGGTCCGCGATCGCGTGGCAATTGTCGCGTTCGCGAAGGAGGATTTCATGGGCATGACTAGCTGGTCTTCGCGATTGCGAGGTTCTTTCTACGATCACATAGAAGGACGCCTGGGCAGATTTAATGTTAGCAAGGTCAGGATTTTCTCTTTTTCAACTTATTTTTCTTTTGCTTGGGCAATTTGGAGGAGTCATTTTCATCATTAATCTTGAGATGAGTAATTTCTACACATTATGAGCTAAATACATGGATTATATATGGATTTAAACATGGAATTTGTTGAAATTGTGGAATTTTGGAAGAAAACCTAGAATTTGATATTTTTTGTATTTTGACCACGAAATTGGACATGGAATTAGTAATAAATTTTATATTTGAGTTCGTGAGATCATGGGTGACGTTGTCTTCAAAACTTTCCGGTATCCGGGCACGTGGGCTCGGGGGTGACTTTTATGAACTTTTCAAATTTGGTTGGGAAAATTAGTTTAGTAGTTAAATTATGAACTTTTAAACATATATTTATTCGTGTATACGACTTTTGATTAGTTTCGGATTGCTCAGTGTCATTTAAGGAGTTCTAGTGAGGTTAAAGAGCCGGATTGAGGACTTGGATACGAGGTAAGTCTATTGCCTAACCTTGTAAGAGGAAATTTATCCCATTAGGTGTATTGATTGTTGTGTTCTACTTGTCGTGGGAAGATACGTACGCACGAGGTGACGAGAGTCTGTACGTAGCTATATCTATGTTATGTCCGGGTAGACTTAGATTCACATCATGCCTTAATTGTGTTATTTGTACTCATCCTGCGTATTTGATTTCCTTAAGTTATGATTGAGATTGAAGTTAGAATAAAATATTGACTTATCCCTTTACTGTGGAAAGTTGTGAATTATTTGTTGAACTATAGATTTATGTCTTCTCGACTCGCATGTATTTCCGTGAGCGAGGTAATTTATCTACTCTTATGTGATCAGGTCGTTCGTCTCAACAGTGTTGTAAATTACTCTTATGGGATCGGGTCATTCGCCTCGGCAGTATAATTATACTATTCTTATTTGATCGGGTCGTTTGCCTTGGCGGTACTGTGTATCACTAATCTTATAGAATCGGGTCCTTCCCCTCGGCAGTACTAAGTACCATTTTCCTATAGGATCGGGATGTTCTCTCGGCAGCCTCATGCTTAATACTTGAAATTGAAATTTGGTTATAGTAAATGTTGAGTTAGTGCCTTCGAGCCGGTTATGACATTTTAGTGATTTGATATAGGTCCATGTTGAAGATTCATTATTAATGCTTTGTCTGTTTCATTTCTACTTGTTGTACATCCTATATGTCTACTTTATGTATTTTTATTACTGTTTGACAACTAGTAAGTGTCAAGTCGACCCCTCGTCAATTTTTTTTCGCGGTTAGACTAGATATTTACTGGGTACGCATTATTTTACGTACTCACGCTAAAACTTCTGCACTAAATGTGCAGGTACTCAGACAGTTAATTCTAGTGGTCACACGGGTGCGTAGCCGTACTTTCACGGAGACTTAGTGGTGAGCGGCTTTCCTTGCTTCGATCTGCTGCACCGGAGTCTCCCTCTACCTTGTTTACTGTTTCTATCTATTATACTTTAGACAATACTTGTGTTAGTTTTGTGTATTCTCTTGATTGATCATGCACTTGTGGCACCGAATTTTGGGGGCTTCAAGCGTTTATGTACTGTTGTACTTATTATTACTATCATCATGCTTTATGTATTATTCACACTTCATATTTTTGAGAAAGAAGTATGTACGGTTGCCTGAGATTTTACTTATTTCAATGTTCTTAAGGAAACTTCTATTTTTAAAAGTTAAAAAGGGATAATTACATTGGAGTTTCACATGTGGGCTTGCCTGATGGCGGCGTTAGGCGCCATCGCGACCTATTATAGGTTTTGGGTCGTGACAACCAGCTTCCATGTAATTAGTAGACCGTGCTCTAAATTAGAAAATATTTTTTTAATTAACTGATCTTGTAATATGTTTTTAATATATCAACAACTACAATAATATTTGTAGTAATTATTGATTTATTTTTTGAAACAATTATAGATTGATACAATATCCTAATATTTGAAAAATAGGACAATTATCAATAAATTGTTTGAAATTTAGAAAAATGTACAAAAATAATAGTAATTAACTAAGTGCAATAAAATGATATAACTAAGTGCAATAAAATGATAAAAATTCCTTCATTTTGTAAAAATAGGAATAATTATCAATAAATTACAATAAAGCTAAATAGCAAAACACTATATTTTATTATTGTTTTTACTAGGAAGCCCGCATAAGTTAATTTAATTAAGGAGGGTTAACATTGAGTGTCAACAGTTAGTAGCATAGTCTTCAGCCAGTGCACCATTATCAGGGCGCGGTTAGCAGCAAGGGGGTCGTTTCAGGCCAAGCCATAATAACATGGGACCCTTTTAGCAAATTCAGTATAGCAGGCACTCTCAGCGTCAACAGAGACCCTCATATGCTAGGTGTACGAAGACTCACGTAGGGGTTTGCCGCATGGGGCTAGGTGTATGCTATGGGGTTGGTCTCAGGGGCCATTTAGAGGGACTATCCTTCATTTCGACAGACTGCTAGTGGTAGAATGGCGCAACCAGCCAGTTCAGCCGCTACTACTTTTGCACCACCTCCCCTAGTATGAGGCACTCAGACACCAGTTGGGCGTTGTGCTGCTAGAGGTGGTGCACAGCGTTTATGAGGACCTAGTTGATTTTATGCTATGATGGTCGCATAGTTCAGAGGCTTCTCCAGATATCGTCATAACTATATTAATAGTTCCATAGCATGAGGTGCATGCTCTCATAGATCCAGGATCTACCCCATCATATTTTACTCTGTAGGTTGCAAATTAATTTGGGATAGAACTGAAACAACTTCATAGGTCGTTCCCAGTATCTACTCCGATCGGTGAGTCTATTATGGCCACATGGGTCTACATGAATTGTATTGTCACCGTGCATGGTCGAGACACCCTAGTGGACCTTGTAGAATTGGTGATGACGGATTTTTATGTAATAATATATATGGACTGGCTTTACCGTGTTATTCCAAGCTTGACTGCCGAGCAAAAACCATTAGGTTTGAGTGATTTTGATGTAATAATGGGTCTAGACTGGATTTACTCGTGTTATGCCAAGCTTGACTACCGAGCCAGAACTATTAGGTTCGAGTTTCCAAACATATCAGTAATTGAATGGAAGGGGAATGATGTCATGCAAAAGGGTAGGTTTATTTCCTATCTTAAGACAATGGAGATGATCACCAAGGGATATATCTACCACATGGACAGAGAAGCTGAGGCACCGACATGGTTGTGAATGAATTTTCAAAAGTCTTCCTGATGAAATTCCTGGGATTCCTTCAGAAAGAGAGATTGACTTTGGGATCGATGTTTCACCGGGTACACAATCTATATCAATTCCATCCTACATAATGGCTCCAGTAGAATTGAAAGAATGGGTTGAAGGACTTGCTAAAAAAATGTTTTATCTGACCGAGTGTGTCGCCATAGGTGCACCCGTTCTTTTTGTATGGAAGAAAGATGGTTTATTGAGGATGTGCATCAACTCTCAATAGCTCAACAAGGTTACAATCAAGAACAAGTACCCGTTTCCAAGGATAGACGACCTGTTTGATCAGTTTCTATGTGCTAAGTACTTCTCCAAGATTGACTTGAGGTCGGGGTATCATCAATTGAAGATAAGAGAGAAGGATATCCCAAAAACATCTTTTAGGACCCAATATGGGTACTTTGAGTTTCTGGTGATGTCTTACGGGCTAATTAATGCCCCAACAACTTTCATGGATCTTATGAATCCAGTCTTCAAGCCGAAGTTTTAATCGACTACATCCTTGTGTATTCACGAAGTCGAGAGGACCATGATGATTATCCCAGGACGGTCATGCAAACTGTGGATCAACACAAGTTTTATGCAATATTTTCAAGATGTGATTTTTGCTCGAGTCTGTCTCTTTCTTGGGTCATGTGTTCTCCAGTAAGGGAATTAAGGTTGATCCTCAGAAGATAGCAGTTGTGAAGAGTTGTCCTAGACCTATGACTCCGATAGAGATTTGTAGTTTCCTATGGTTGGTTGGATATTATATGAGGTTCATGGAGGGGTTTTGTTCTCTTGCCTCTCCGTTGACCAAGCTAATGCAAAAGGCAGCTATGTTCCAATGGTTAGATGCTTTTGAAAGGAGCTTTCAAGAGTTGAAATCAAGGTTGTCTATGACACTTGTTTTGACCTTACTGAAAGGTACAAAAGGATCTATAGTATATTATGATGCTTCAAGGGTTGGACTTGGGTGTATATTAATGCAGCAAGAAAAACTGTTTGTGTATGCTTCGAGGCAAATCTAGAATAATGAGAAGAAATATCCAACTTATGACTTATAGATTGCGGCAGTGGTGTTTGTATTGAACATTTGGTGTTATTACTTGTATGGGGTAAGAGTCTTCAATACATCTTCAAGCAGAAGGAGTTGAATCTCATGAAACAAAGACAGGAGTGATGGTACGGTGAAAAATTAGATTGCTATATCTTCATTGTTGGTTGCTCTATAATTGAGTGGGTGCTTCTACAACCTTGAAATAAAATGGAGAAGATGTTTCCAAAGTAAAGTTATAGAGGTAACCTTGCAGCTTTGTAATACATTTTATATTCCTATGGACTACACTTAGAGGGTTGGATGTGACGAGAAGGATTTTCTTTTGATGCAAAGGGAATATAGATGCTTGATTATCATATCAGTGTGCAATGCAGTCTTAAGGTATGAGTGTATTAATGGACCTTTCAGTTGTTCATTAGTGGAATAAAACGGATGCTTACAACTTATAAATGAGTGTAGAGTTGGGAGGATCAATAGATTACATAGAGGTTGGAACCATGGTGCGGTCAGAAAGATGTTGCATTAGGGGCTAAACATGTGGGTTATCTCGTGTAAGAAGGTTTGAGGTTGTATGACTTCTTATTAGCTTCTTATGGAAAGGTTTCTTGCAATCCAGTGGAGTAGATGCAGTACAATGAAAGTTTGTATATCTTGAGTGAGTTAGAAAAACTGTCACAAAGATAAGGATGCATCGGGCAGATGGTTTGAAGTGTGATATGATTAGAACTACATGAGCTGGTTAGAGGATTAGTTGAGTACCAGTGCATGGCCATAGTAGATAAAGAGGAAAACTTATAGTAGTTTCTCGAATGATATGATTATGGCTTAAAGCCAAGTGGAGGAGTCTATCATCGACGATTATATTATATGGGCAACTGATGTTGTATTTCCTAGATTTAGGTAAACTTGTGGATTAGTTATGACTTGAGAAGGGGGGCATCGAGGATGACTTGGCAAGGAATCTGTTGGAGGTGTGATTTACTATACTTTATTGATATGTGGAGATTGTTGAATGACTCATGTTTGTAATTCTTTGTTGATATAGTGTGCTAGGATAAAGGATTCACTTGGTTCCCAAGGACAAGGTTTCTCTATTTAGTCAAATTATGTGCTCACAGAGCACAAGTCTTTCAGTATGTTTGACTCTGCACAGGGGACTAGAGCAGAGTGGGTGACTCTCACGAATGGTCCTAGTAGGTTAAAGTTCCAAGATGTAATACTTAAGGATTTATAGTATACTTTGTTTGGTTAAGAATTAGAGACTAGCATTGGATAATGACAAGGACTTGGAGTACTTCTATATCATTATTGATTCTACAATGCAGCATTATAGAGATAAAAAGAACTTCAAATTCATTGGAAGGCTCTTTAGAGCAAACATCTCGGTTTGAGGTACTTTTGGGTGCATGAAGGAGAATAAAATGGCTTATGAATATTAGAATGAAATAGTTCCATGTTTGGATAACTTGGTGTGAGGTTTAATTAAAGACAAAAGTATATTGGAAAAGAAAAGTGATGCTTTAATAGGGGGTCAAGAGTAATCTGAATGAATTGGGTAAGTATAAAAGTAACTTGGACCAGCATGTTAATAGAAATTCGGTCTCTTTGGTGTGATATGAAAGAATCAGTTGCTTGATTTTTGGGTAAGTGGGTTTATAAGAACTTGAGATGATTTTGAGCATGACTTTAATGACATTTTTGCCTACATGATTGGGAGTCGTTGCATGACATTGATTGCCTCATGGGTTGAGCTAAGTTGTACACTTCTACGAAATGGAGTGTGTATGAGGACGATTACACTACTTGGGACTTAGAGTGATAATGGGACTCTTGTACAAAGATATGGCATCGTGATGGATGTGGTGAACATGCGAGGTTTGGATTGTTTTGCAAAGGTCACGCTTAATTTTCGGGCAGAAGGATTGGGATTAGAGATAGAACGTATAATTCGAGTTGCTTAAGAAGTATAATCGTATTGATTATAGTATCACATAAAAAGGAAATGTTTTGGAGAGGATGCTTGCAGATGAGGTCTATGGACAATTTGAATAAGCGCTATGACAATTGTGTGATAGTCAGTCGTTGAGGTTCAGATTTTAGTTGCCTGACATGGAAGGATTGATGGAAATGCACATCTCTAGATAATTATATATGTGACTTCATAGTTATGTCTAAGTAGGCATGTAGGAGTCACAAGGATGAGAAGCGGTGCACTTTCAAGGTATGGGGATTAAATTTCTAAAGCTGGAACTATCTCTTTTGTTGCGGAGAGTAGAAGTGTGTTAATAGTTAGATAGCAAGTTATATGTGTCTTGGATGGGCGACATGAGAATATTTATGCTTGATAGAGCTCGTGGTTTATGGTATTTGATATGTTGTGATATGCCTAAGTGTATGACATATCCTTCTCGGAGATCTTGGGACGAGGACTATGGTTTAAGAGGTTATTGGCATTAATTTTGGTGTGTTGGGATTATGAACAAGTTAAGTAATATATTCGATACATTAGGTTCAATGAGGTTATAGAAAATAATGAAAGACTAGCATGAATGGGAGAAATATAAACGAAAAGATAGGAGATGTAGTTTCTTGACAATTGGGTTGATAACGCCATGTATGTATATAATCACAATTGAGACCAGTGGTTTAGAAATTACTCATGTGTCCATGAGTGGAAGTTAGAATGGCTCCTTATTAGCTTATACCTACTTCAGAAGAATGTGGAATCAGTTTGGATGTTTACTGGTAGAACTGTTGAGGATGTGTATTCTACGGTAGGTCAGATTTGCTTATACAACATAAGTTGTCATATGAATGTGTCATCTAGAAAGAGTTATAGTTATATGGAATACTTTCTACTATTGGATATGATAGAGTGATGGCTCACCATGTGATTATGGAATTATGAGGTGGTTTAAGTGCACGGGTTGAGCTGGGTTGAGTTTGCATAATTTTAGCATAACAGACAAATGGAGTAAGTTGTATAGATACTCATAGACTTGTTGATAATGAACACTACAAACATAGGAAGTCATTGAGAGGTAAGTTGCCTTATCATAGATTTTTCATATTTAGGTTATTGCTTGTATGGTGCACAAACCATGACAGTTGAAGTTCCATGTGGAATTTGGTGTAACTTGATGGTTCGATAGCTTGTACTACATGAGACAAAGCTAATAGGCCCGGAATTAGCGTGATCGGATTTGGATATGGTATATTTATAAAAGGAATATTTTAGGCTGTAAGGACCTGGCCAGTCGTTTTTGAGTATTAGAACCTCATTCCCCTATTTGATGCTTCTCGTAGTTTCTTTTGATGTTTTGTGACTTGCGAGTATGGTTGGATTAGTTCAAGGAAGGTTTGGGAGTGAATTAGAACACTTAGTTTCATTTTGGAAAGCTTAAGTTGTAAAGGTTGATCAAGGTTTGACTTTTTGGTAGACGACCTCAAATTGGTGATTTGGTGGTTGAAATAGGTTTCTATGGTGAGTTTAGAATTGGGCATATGTTCGGATTTGGATTTGGAGGTTCCAAGAAGGTTTTGGCTCTATTTACCGAAAGTTAGCATCTTGAAGAATTGGAGAGTTCACAGGTTTAACCGATAGTTGAATTTGATATTACCAGACTCCGATTGTGGTTCGGGACTATGGATAGGTATGCATTTTTGAATGGAACTTCTATAAAAAGGTTGGTTGTAATCCAAAATGTTTGAGTATTATTCATACGCGTTCGACGAAGTTGAAAAGTTTGAAAGTCAAGGAGACCTTCTATTCTTGGTTTTAATGTTGTTTGTGGTGTTTTGACCTTTGAATAAGTTCATATAAAGTATACAGACTTGTTGGTATGATTGGACGGGGTCTAGAATTGCTCGGGTCAGTTTCAGGGTGGTTGTGAACTATTTTGGAGAGGTTTAGGATTTTCTTGTGTCTGGTGCGTCGCACCTACGATGAGTTGTGTGCTGCTGCAAAGGGCGCACCTATAGAGTTGTCTCTGTATTTGTGAAGTTTGGCTAGATAGGCAATAGTCGCATCTATAACTCAGGGGACTGCAGATGCAATGGCACATCAACAGATGAGGGTCGCACATGCGAAGGTAGGCCTTAGGATTGAAGATCGCAGATGCGGAGGCCCTAGCACATCTTCGATGTCGCGCCTGTGTGGTGGTGATCGCACATGCGAGTCAACAGATGTGGAAGGTGTGTTGCAAGTGCAAAGTTATGCCGGTGATGGGGAGATCGTAGATGATAAGCTTGGGGCGCTGATATGGGGCTTGCATCTGCGGCCAAGTGATCGCAGATACGAGAATGCCTGCCAGACGATATATGTCGAGTTTTAACCCATTTTCACCATTTTTGAGTTTTATAGCTTGGAAATAGGCAATCTGTGAGGAGAATTTCACTAAAATTTTGAGCGTAAGTAATTTCTACTTGGATTGATTATATATCTTGATTCCACATGGATTTTTACACTTAAAACATGGAATTGCAAAGAGAAATTTGGGGTTTTTGTCTACAACCTAAGAGAGGATATTTTAACGTTTTGAGTACCGATTTGGACTTCGATTTGGAATCTAATCATATATTTGGACTCGTGGGGTTAAGTGTAGTCGGGATCTAACCCAAGACTCGAGTTTTGACCATGTGGGTCCAGATTGATTTTTGTTGACTTTTCGAAAATTGACTAAAAATTGAATCTTTTTTTATATGAAATCAATTCTAAAGGCTTGTAAGGCCAAAATAATCACTCATACACTGAACATAGGCCGACAAGGCCATATAATCTTTCATAAACATGACATATGTCTACAAGCCTCTAAGAGTACATAAATATCATAAAGCTGTGACAGGGCCCCGACATACGAATCAATACATGCCTAATCATACCGACCAATAGCAATTTCGGAGCAAATGGAGCGCACCAACATCTTTTGCTGAGCTAATAGCCTACTTGGAGGACTCTCGACCTGTCTATCGGGACTTGTGGACATGAAACGCAGCGTCCCCAGGCAAAAGGGACGTCAGTACAAATAATGTACCGAGTATGTAAGGAATGAAAATCAGTAAACAATAGACATGAGAAAAACATGGAGTAAACGACTCGACATGTATGTCTGAATAGCTCTATGAAATATTTAATACTTATAATGTCATACATATGCGTATAAATGTCATATCATGCATGGGTATATGTGTTCATAACATCATCAATCCTCTGAGAGCATCCCATCATATCATCTCGGCCACTGTGGGCAAATATCAACGTATACCAGCTGATCAGGTGGTAATGCGTATATAACAGCATAACCTTTTCCCATATCCCATATACATATAATATATGCGTATATAACGCCATCTGGTCATGGGTTAATGTACATGTATAAATGCATGAAATGCATAAAAAATACGTTAATAAGATTTTCTCGGAATGTCATAAAAATAATATGCATGTCGGATAAATGTTATCAAATACGTATTTGTCTGAGACCCATGAACAGAAGATATAATAATAATTCACATGGGGAATCAAGAATATAGACACCCCTAATATATCTATGAATAGAGTCATTTATGGAAATTGTGCATTTGCTCGTTTCGTTTGTTTCGTATTGATCATGCCAAAAAGAAAGAAGAAATAGCCTTAACATACCTGAACCGATTCTCTTGACAATCCCTTTAACACCGTTAATTGCGACAACGCGTAACGGCGGATCGAAGTAGGGAAATATCCGTATGATATTGTTGAGAAAGATTATACCGTACTTTCTTAGAATTGCATCTCACACATAATTGGATCTTGTATGAATTTTGTTGAAGCAATTTCACGTTGCCATCACTTGTAGGAGTTTGCTAGAGCACTTCACGTTGCTAAGGTGCTAAGAAATCTCATTTGAATTTTTGTTGTAAAAACTTCACGTTGCTATCATATAATTTACAAGAATTGGCTGAAGCTTTCTATTATTACCTCATTGTAGAGATGCAAACACCTTTCTTAAGTGATTTGAAGGGGGTTTTTTATTCTTAGTTAGTGTGGGCCCCACTATGTGATGACTTGGCCACAAAGACTTCTCCAATCTTGCCACCTTATCTCAAGACTTACTTAGTCACATTAGGCTTAATTAAGCCTTTTATGCTTGCTGCCATGTTGAGGAGGAGTTGTCCCCCTTAAGCTGTATCGGAAAAAATTCATTCACAAATTAATCTCCCATTAAAAATCTATAATTATCTAATTATTTCCATAATTAAGAATTATCACAAATTACTTATAATACTACTCACTTTTAACACACTTTGTATACCTTACTATTATGATCATATAGTACCTTGTAGCACTAGCTCATAAATACGGGGTATTGTAGCTTGGACCGTATTGTATCTCATAATGTCAACTTCGACGAAAACTCATTTTCTTCAATTTGCTTACCCTCTCACCTTCACGAATTTACTTATCACTTGTTTGAAATAGCATAATGCTTATAATCTAAAAATAGTCTCATTCCCGAACTTACATCGATTAACTTACGGCGAAACTTTAACGTACAAAATAATGCGGGATGTAAACTTTAACGTATAAAAGTGCGGGATGTAATATCTCATTTCCGAGCTTTCATCAATTTATTTATGGCGTACTTTCACGTACGAAAATATGGGGTGTAAAATCCGAGATTTGATTCGTTTAGAGGTTGATTTGAAAGGAAAAGATGTTTTGGAAGGTTGAAGGTGTTCCGGAAGAGGTAAGTCTCTTGTCTATCCTTGTAAGAGGGAAATCTCCACATATGTGATCTATTTGCTACTTGTTTCTTCATTAGGAGCACACATACGTGAGATGACGAGCGTATATACATAGCTAGGTTATGACCTATCATCGGATAGTGTTAAATTTATAAAATGCCTTATTTGGACAAATTAAATTTATTATCCTTTTTATTGATTCTATGACTATGTGATGGCTCTTCATTATGATTAGAACCATGCTAAATTTAGGACTTGCCAAATTGGGCATAAAGGTGTCATTTTTGCTATGTGGAGTTTTCTCATTGGCTGTAGTCTTGCACTTGTCTTGTTTGATTCATGTTTTATTGGCTACATAGGTCATTTTTACTCATGTTAAGTATCATAATTAGACTTATGAATGTAGAACTAGCTTATTGAATTACATGACTAGCAATAGCCATCTTTTATCTATGTGAATTTATGTCCGAAGTTTTATTATCATGTCCCAGTGCTTCTTAAGTCCATTATTTCATAAACATATATATGAGTTAAAGAGTTGCATATTGAGGAAAGTTGAGAACTTTGGCACTTTGGGGCATGTGAGCGGATTGAGTTGTTATGGCATGTGAGCCATCTGTACGAATTGATATCAATGGATTAGGTTACACGCTACAACGGTATTATGATAAGATTGGGTTGCATGTCGTAATAGTGATTGGATATGGGTCCGTCCCTCTGGAGTCAAGTGTTTACCCATGTTACTTTCGGCCTTGTGAGGGCAGACACTCAGATTGGTGCTTGGTTGGACACGTGGATTATGTTAGGCACATGGATTGTGCTGTGAGGATTGAGAGTTGATTCAGAGCATGCATTTAAATCTTAGACTCATGTAGTAGCTCTTATATGATTTTTGATTGATATAAACCATGCCATTTGTAGGAATTGAAGTATTTGACTTTGTATTTGATCTCTTTATCTGACAAGCATGCCTAAATTCTATATTTATTGCTTCTTATTATTTTTTATTTATTTGGATATGTCATACCTTATTTCGTATCTTCTTTATTCTCTAACATGATATTTGGACTGTTAGTAGGTGTTAGTGTCGACTCCTCACCATTGTTTCTTCGAGACTAGACTTGATACTTATTGAGTATCGTGTTTTTGTTTTCATACTATACCTCTGCAAATTTTGTGCAGGGTCTGAGGCCGGTACTAGTGGTATCCATCCAACCGAATAAAATTACATTTGGAGACATAATGGTGAGCTGTTTTACTTGATCTGATCATCAGCACATGGAGTCCCCCTTCCTTATCTATCTTTGTCTATTCATTTTCCTCTCGACTGATGTTGTTGTTCATTTGAGATTATTTACTCTTGACGATGCTTGTAATATGACACCATGTTTTTGGCATTTTGTGAGACAGTTGTAGTCGTGTTTAGACTCTGTCTTAGACTTATGTGTTATGGTATTGATTTGAGATTATTCCGCTTTATTATTTATATCATGACTCTGTTAATGACTTAATATTATGTTTTTTAACTTTCATTGTGTGTTAGCTTGCCTACAAAGTAAGTTAAGTGCCATCACAACCTTTGGTAGGTTTTGGGTCGTGACAAATTAGTATCAAAGCTCTAAATTATAAGGGTCTTGAAAGTCACGAGCAAGTCTGGTAGAGTCTAATGAATCGATACAGAGACATCAGTATTTATCTGCGAGAGGCTATAGGGTTGTAAGAACTTTCCCTTTCTAGATTCCTTATCGTGCATTGATTATTGTGTAAGTCTAAATCTTTTTCTTCTACACTCTCTCACAGATGGTGAGTACATGTTCTTTAGTAGCTGTATATGAAGGAGAGGTAGTACCAGCACCGATTGTAGCTGGGAGGGACTGAGCTAAAGCTCCCGCCAAAGGTCACAAAGTCACAACTATAGGTGGGGCATCCATTGGAGCCCGTGGCCGCTCCATGAAGTTTTAACAGATCTACCTATGAATCAGATGGAGTATTAAATTATTGATGATTAGGTTGAGGCTCCAGCACCAGCTCAATATCCATAGAGTTTTGTTGCTACACCGGTATTTTAGGAGGCTATGGCCAAGATAGTTAGTTTTATTGATGCCTTGACTCAGGCTGGAGTAGTTCTAGTGGCCCCAGCCACATCACAGGCTGGAGGGGAAGCTCAAACCCCTGCAACTCATACTCTAGAACATGCAACAATGATATTTCAGACACTAAGCATATTGCCAGTTTGCGACGAGCAACCTATTATAGCATCTACACCTGTGCTTATGCCTTCTATGTCTACGGAGGAGCAAAAGAGGATGGAGAGGCTTCAGAGGATACATCCTCCTCACTTCGATGGTGGTTGTTCAAAGGACGCACATGATTTTCTAGAAAAATTCCATTAGATGCTTCGCAGTTTGGGTTTGGTAGAGTCCAATGAGGTCGGCTTCATGATATTTCAATTGAGAGGGGCTGCCAGGAGATGTTAGAAGACCTACGAGCTGGGTGGACCAGCAGGTTCACCTCCTCTTTCTTGGACTCAGTTCATACATTAGTTTCTTGAGAGCTACATCTCGCTCACCAGGAAGGATGAGTTGAGGGATTAGTTTGACCATCTTCAGCAGGATCCCATGTCTATGTCCGAGTATGAGGCGAGATTCATAAAGTTGTCCTATCATGTTGCTTTCTTGATCCCCACAGAGGCAAAGAAGGTAAGGCAATTTATTGAGGGATTGACTTATGGCATCAAGTGTTATGGCTCGAAAGTTGGTGATTGGGACTACTTTTCATCATGCCATGGAGATATCTTGAAGGATTGAGCGTATTTGTAGTCAGGGGAGAGAGGTCATGATTAGGTATAATCGACCTCATTGTTATGGTAGTTTCAGTGGTAACTCATCTGGAGGTACGGGTAATTTTAGCATAGGCCATCGTGGTTGGCCAACTCATTCTGCACATTATGTAGCCCGTGTTACACGGGCTAGGCCTTTTTTTAGCACTCCCATTCTATCATCGTTTAGTGCTCTTCTAGTGAGTTACTACCATGCTCCATCTGTTTAGGGTTCTTCCAGTGGGTATTCACGCCATCAATTTCAAATTCATATTCAACATCCTCAGTTAGCTAGGGGTTGTTATGAGTGTAGAGAGTTTGGCCATGTGAGGAGTAATTTCCCTAGGCCTGTTAGGAGCGCAACTCCACAACTTTCTCAATCAGTGGTTTCCGCACCAGTTGCTTCATCCCTTTAGCTAGAGGAGGAGGATATGTAGCTAAAGGTTACCCTAAAGGAGGGGCCAGGTCGATGAAGGTCAGAATTGGTGGTGGTCAGTCTCGTTGCTATGCTTTTTCTAAGTAGGCCCCATGTAGTGGCCTCAGATGCCACGATCACATGTATGATTTCAGTTTGTCATAAAGATTCTATTGTGTTGTTTGATAACTTTGTATCATGTTTTTCTTCTTATTTGGATATGCCTTGTGGTTGTCTTGATATTCATGTTCATGCATCTATATTTGTCAGTGATTTTATTGTGGACGATCATATATATTGGTCTTGTGTGGTTTCTTATGGTGGTTGTGAGACTAGGATTTTTACTAAATATGGTAGCCTTTGAGGTGATTCTTGGTATACATTGGCTATGTCCATATCATGCTATTCTTGATTGTCATGATAAGACTGTGATGTTAGCTATGCTCGGATTACCAAGGTTTTAATAGAAGGGTTCTCTTGGTCATACCCCTAGTGGGGTGATCTCATTTCTGAAGACTCGACAGATTGTTAAGAAAGGGTGTTTTGGGTAGGTAGATTTTGTTAGAGATACCAGTGCTGAGACCCATACTATTGATTCAGTTCCAGTAGTGAGAGAGTTTACAGATGTGTTTCTTGCAGACCTACTAGGCATGACACCCAATAGGGATATTGATTTTGTGTTAGACACTCAACCCAAATCTACTCCATCGTATCGCATGGCTCTAGCTGAATTGAATGAATTGAAGGAGTAGTTTCAGGAGTTGGTGAATAAAAAATTCATTAGGCCGAGTGTTTCTCCTTGGGCACACCGATGTTGTTTGTGAAGAAGAAGGATAGTTCTAAGGATTCGCATTTATTATAGGCAGTTGAACAAGGTTATTGTTAAGAACAAATATTTGTTGCCTCGTATTAATGATTTGTTTGATTAGCTTTAGGGTGCCAGGGTATTCTCGAAGATTGATTTGAGGTCGGCATATCATTAGTTGAAGATTAGGACTTCTAACATCCCTAAGACAGCTTTTAGGACTCGTTATAGATATTATGAGTTTTTGGTGATGTATTTTGGTTTGACTAATGCTCTTGTAGCTTTCTCATTTGATGAACAATATGTTTCAACCATATTTGAATTCTTTTGTTATTATATTCATTGATGACATCTTGATATATCCCTGTTGTGGAGAGGAGCATGAGCAACATTTGAGGATTGTCTTTTAGATTCAAAGGAAGAGGCAGTTGTATGCTAAGCTTTCCATGTGTGAGTTTTGGTTTGATTCAATAGCATTCTTGGGTCAAGTGATGTCTATTATAGTATTAAGGTTGATTCGAAGAAGATTCGGTTTTTGGTTAGCCTAGACATTATGCAACTATGGAGATTAGGAGTTTCTTGTGTTTGGGAGTCTACTATTTTTGCTTTGTGGAGAAATTTCCATCTATTGCAGCACCATTGACCAAGTTGACTAAAAATGTGTTCCTTTTAGATGGTTTAATAAGTGTGAGGAGAGCTTTCAGAAGCTCAAGACAGCTTTGACCGCAACACCAATGTTACAATTGACCACATCTTCAGTGCCATATACAGTGTATTGTGATGCTTCGTACATTGGCCTAGAGTGGGTATTGATGAAGGACAGTAGGGTTATTGCCTATGCATCGCACCAGTTGAAGCCCCATAAGAAAAATTATCTGGTTCATGATTTGGAGTTAGCAGCTATTGTGCATGCACTCAAGCTTTGGAGGCATTACTTGTATGGTGTGTCATGAGAGGTTTATACTGATCATCGAAATATTCATCACATGTTCAAGAAGAAGGATTTAAATTTGAGGTAGCGGAGATGGCTTGTGTTGCTTAAGGATTATGATATCACCAACTTGTATCATTGGGGTAAGGTGAATATGGTAGTGGATGCTTTGAGTAGGAAGGCAAAGAGTATAGGTAGTTTGGCATTCATTCCAGCTAAGGAGAGGCCTTTGGTTAATAGATTTGTGCGATTGGATATTTTTTAGACTAGTAGATTACTTGCTTATGTTGTTGCATAATCATCCTTGATTGAGCCCATTAAGACTTACTAGTGTGATGATCCTCATTTGCTTGTCTCCGAGGATACGATGTTGCGGGCTGGTGCTAAGGAAGTGGTCATAGGAGATAATGGTGTATTGCGACTCTAGGGTTGGATTTGTGTTCCTAATACGGATAGTTTGAGGGAGATGATTATTGAGAAGGCTCATAGTTCGAGGTACTCTATTCATCCAAGTGCAAGGAAGATGTATCGTGATTTGAAGTAGCATTATTGGTCGCGGAGGATGAATAAAGACATTGTTGGACATGTCTCGTGGTATTTGAATTCTTAGCAGTTTAAGTATGACCATCAGAAACCGGGTGGCTTGACTCAGAGGTTGTTTATACCAGAATAGAAGTAGGAGCGCATTACTATAGACTTAGTGGTAGGATTGCCATGAACCTTGAAGAAGTTTGATGCTATTTGAGCCATTGTGGATAGATAGACTAAGACTATGCATTGTATTCCAGTTATTGCTTCTTACACTTTAGAGAAGTTGACTCAGATCCATATTAGAGAGATCGTCTGTTTGCATGGGGTACCTATTTCCATTATTTCAAATTGAGGCACTCAATTCACATCGCACTTTAGGAGAGCTGTTCAATGACAGTTGGGTATACAGGTAAAACTTAATACCTCATTTCATCCGCAGACAGATGGGCAGTCCGAGCGGACTGTTCATATCCTTGAGGATATGTCGAGAGCCTATGTTATTGATTTTGGAGGCTATTGGGATCCGTTTTGTAATACCTTGTATCTTTGGACTAGGAATCGAACCGTCCGACATGAGTAAATTTACCGGAACCCACAAGAATAAAGTTTTGTTCAAGTATACATATCAAGAGCTTAGTGTATAAAAAGATTCAGTCTCCAAATGATTCAAGACTTTAAAATACGACAACAACGATTGGAAATAATGTTGTGCATGCCCAAGGAGGCTACAGACTAGTACTATATTATATGGTTCTAATTTAAGTGTACTAGGTGTTTTGAAAGTTGATTAATGTATAAGGAGAGCCCTAGCACAAAGTCAAATGAGAAGTTACACGTACCCATATTTCAAAGGAGCTCGCACAAGCTTAAACTTCGAACAAGCATACCTACCTATGTAGAATGAGTTAGGTGGTGAATTTCCTATCAGATTGAAGCTTTACAAGTCTAGATTCCAGTGCAATGAACCATTTGTTAATATGATCTCGTTATAAAATGTTATGCACATTTTACTATGAACCTGCGCAGTGCCCAATGAACACGGGCATGTAACACCTCCTAGGTTAAGTCGGCCAAACATCATGTTTTATAAAGTGAAACTTCGGGAATTCACTCTTAGTCACCTGCTAAACATCTTGGGGAAAAATATCTCAATTTTCTCCCCTTCTCTCACCCTCCGAGATCAAGGTAAGTGTTTCATATACTCTTCTAGCTTAAATCATCATAAAGGAAATGAGACTCACCTCAATCGATCTTTGGGTTTTAAAAGCAAGGTCTTCCTATTAGTAAATTTAAGTGAAGAACTTCCAGGGTTCTATAAACAAGGTATGAAATATGCTTCTAATCTATGATATGTTTTATGGTGAGAACTCAAGGGACGATGATCGGAAGCCGTGTGTCCAATTTTTGCTATTTGTTTGAGATGGTGAAGGGCTATTTTATGTAAGGGATGTATTGGTTATCCTCATAAGATGTTTAGTGTGTTGTTGCAATCTATGAGAGAGGAAGGGTGCGGTGAAACACCATTGTGAAAGAACCTTGGAACTTTACGCTCATTAAGTGTTTGATGAATTTGCGTAAATGGTTGGAACAAATGTTTGGTTGTTAACATAAGTTCCTAATATCATGATTGTAATAGATTAAATCTGCAATGTATTTTTATCGTCAAAATATGCTAAGGATTGGGATCGAGATATGTAAGTCCAAATCCTCTTCCTCGCTAAGGCATGACCTCCCAATTACTTGTTCCCTGTTATATGAGTGCTTGAGGCCTTAGAGGATAAAAGTACTTGAGTCACCATGTCATTTGCTATTTGAGTACACACTCTTTCATATCCTATAGTTCCTACGGTGTCGAGCGTTTATTTGTGATCATATATGATCCATAGTTCTTCATTTGAGATATCCATGTCACATGTGCTAAATGAATCACTTGCCCAAAGCATGACGATCATGTTTAATCATGTGTATTGCCTTCCATAAGCTAATGAAATGGTATACCAAGAATGTTAATCATTTTCTCATGTGCTACTTGATATAACTAATCTCCTGTATAGCACGAGGCCTTTGCAGCTTAATCAGTTCATGTGATCCCGTGCATGAGCCCTAGAAGCTTAATCACTTGCTTATCTGTTATATGCCCTTGTGGCTCACTTGCTTATGTGAAATATTAATCTCAAAGACTTAAGAACATGTGTTGTTGCACCCTATTTTTCACTAGTAAAAACATGATTCAACTTGTGGTTTCCTTGTTGTTGATGAAAGAGAGTTGACACCTAATATTTAAAGGTATATTAGGGTACCCATTTAATTACTAAAGTCATATTCTTTATTACTTTGCTAGCCGGTGAGATTATGAGTAATGGTTTTTGTTCTTCTAGGGGGAAGGTGTTAGGCACCCCTTAAAATCTATCTGAGGTAGCTTCATAGGACTTAGACTAGATTTAGGACTAATTATTTGTATTATACTTAAATAGTGTTTAAAATGGTGCGGCATACTATATATTAGGGAATAATACTTACAAAAGAAGTGTGTATTTTACAAAGGCATGAATTTATAGAGGAGTCTTGAAAAAATAATGTTAGTGTATGTATGCTTGAAAGAGCTTTAAAAATATGTGTAATGTTTGTATTTAGGAAAGGCATGTGAAAAGAAGAGCTAAGTTAAAACACTTTGTTCCTGAAGCATGGAAGTTCATGTTACTCTAGTGAGATGAAGATGTTATAAAAGTAAACCTAAGATATACCTCGACTTCTTAAATATTTGAAGAGATCGTTTGAAAATCTATGTTTGAGCAGCAGCCCCTTGGTTTTCGGAAAGAGTTGATTTCCTTTTAGAAGGCCGAACTTGCAATTCAATTCTGATTTTCATTTTGAAAGAGGGGACGCCGCCTCTTATTAGGCTTTTGGATGTCAAAATCTTTTAGAAGAGTTAGAAAAACACATAGCAGCTTAATGGTATAAACAACCTATGATTGGTGAATAGGGAATCGGTTACTAATTAATACTTCTTTTAATCCTATGTTCTTTAAGGCTTGCCTAATCTGTTTTATATTATTTAAGCTATAAAGTAAAGCATTCCATCCAGTATATAACTGTTGTATACATGTGAGATAAAACAAAAAAAACACAACAAAATGCAATAAGGCAGTAAGGCTAAGTCAATAAGGCAGTAAACAATAAAAGAGTCAAGAGAAGAGGATTGGACTCTGGTGTTTGGGCCTCAAAGAGAAAGGAAACAATTTAGGATAATAAAGCTTTAATCTTTAATGAAAACCAAAATGTTAACCCAAAGAGTCAACCCCGGGCCCGCACTTCAGAACCCAACAAAACTCAAAAAATCCGAATGAGTCTAACCATACCAAAATTATTCAATTCTGACATCAAATCGGCCTTTAAATCATCATTTTTGTGTGGTCGACCCATAACCCCACAAGTTTAAATATGTGATTAGTTCTTAAATCTGAGTATAAATTGATGTTCAAAGTCTCAAAATACACTCTCTTAAGTTTCAAGTTAAAAACACATTTTCTACTCTTTAAATCCTTGATTTATGTGTGATAATCCATGGGGCCATATGATATATAATTAAAACCAAGTTAGAAATACTTACCCTTAAGATTTGGGTGAAATGCCTCTTCAAAATTGCCTTCTCCCATTCTTAAAAACTAAAAAATGATGGAAATGAGAAAAAAAGCGAAATTCTAGACATAAATTACCCCTGAAAAAAATTAACCCTTCTTGATCATGACCATCACATTCGTGATCGTGATTCATGCACTGCTCCCTTTTTTCTTCGCGATCGCAACCACTACCTTCGTGATCGTGATGCACAATTGGGAATCTTTAAAATTTGTAGTTATACCCTTTGGTAAAATGACCATAACTTCTCATTCAAATTCCTAATTGACGAACGGTTTAAATACTTGAAAATTAGACTCAAAGGGCTTCAACTTTCATTTGGATCATCCCTAAATTTCTTAACTATTTCATGATATAACTTTCGAATTCAAACCACTGTCAGTAGAAATTTCTTGTATGCAATCCTGAACAACCCTCAGTGATTGCGATTCACATAATCCAAATTTCACTTTACTCTTCATGATCGTGACCCTAACCATTGTGATCGCGATTCACACCTCTGCGTCAAAAATCTGCAGCTGCTAAGTTGCTAAAAATGATCTGAAACAACCCTGAAACTTGTTCAAAGGCTTGCAATTCTAAGAACAATATCAAAATCAAGAAAAATGTCAAACAAAAAATCTCAAACTATCTTAAGTTTAAAATTTCAACTTTCGACTAGAAGTGCCAAATCAACCCCGAGCCACCCGAGACCCGAATTGAGCTGACGTACACATCCAAAATTATCATACAAACTTACTAGAATCATCAAATTATGAATGTGAGCTTGTTTACCCATAATATTGATTTTGATCAACACTTCTTAACTTAAGTCACTCCCGAACCTCTCGGAACACGAACCAACCATAAATAAAAGTCATTATGAACCTATTTGAGGTCTTAAATCATAGAAAGGGATGCTAGAACTCTAAATGATCAGTTGGGCCGCTACATTATTTCCCACTTAAATATATGTTTGTCCTAGAACATGTCAAGGGTCATTACAAAGCCGTCAAGTAGCTATATAAACTCATCATACACATTCTCATGGGTGATCTCAGCTCACCTCCATCCTAATAAATCCATTAACATCCTACCTGAAGATTTCTCCTTCAACGTTAGCTTATAAGCCTTTAAACCCAAACTTCAATACTCGAAAATTCCTCCAAGATGCAATTCTTGTATATATTTATTGTATGAATCCCAATAACCTATATCGAGTCATAAATTTACTTGAAAGATGCAACCACATGATATAACCCATAACTCATATACCCAGAGCAATATCTTTTGACCGCAGTAACTGCTCCCAAACTCGATACCAATAATAATACCCCATTTGAAATAGATCATTCTTACAACCCTTCAACACACTGCTAATAATGAAAGAAACTTGTGTAAACTCATAACCACCCATTATATCGAAAAGTCATGGATTTTTCTCATCCAATTAGAACCATCGCATGTTATAGGATGCCTATGTCACAACACAAAATCCACTGAAGGTCGCGATGGAGCCTAACTCCCTTTCTAGGTAAGCCAACACAGAATAGCAGTTATAAAGGTAGATTATTAAGTAATTAATAGTGTCATTATATAAGTAATAAAGTGAAATAAGTCTCCATAACAAATAAGTTTAAACACGACTGCAATTGTATCACAAAATGCCCAAAACTCAGTGTCACATCATCACGATCATCTATCAAGAGTAAATAGTCTCAACTGAGCAACATCATCTATCGGGAAGGAAATAAATAAACAGAGATAAATAAGTAAGGAAGAGAGACTCCATGTGCTGTATTTCGAATTAAGTAAAGAAGATCACCTCAGTCTCCAAATGTACTCCTACTTTGCTGGATGGGTACCACTAGTACTGGCCTTAGATCCTTCAAACAATGTATAGAATAGAAGTATGAGTACAAAACAATGGTAATGAGTAAGTATCAAGTATAGTTTAGAAGAAGTAGTGGTGAGGGATTGACTATAACACCTACTAAAAGTCCAAATATCAAGTGAGAGCACAAATAAGATATGAAATAAGGCATGACATCTCTAAATAAATTCAAAAGAATAAGAAGTAGTAGATATAGAATTTAGGCATGCTTGTCAGACAAATAGATCAAATAGGAAGTCAAATACTTCTATTCTTACATATGCCATAATGTATATCAATCAACCGTCATATAAGAGCTACTACATGAGTCGAAGATCAAAATGCATGCTCATACTCCACTCTCAATCCTCACAGAATAATCCATGTGCCTGACATAGTCCACGTGTCCAAACCAAGCACCAATCTGATTTCCTGCACTCATAGGGCCCAAAGTAATATGGGTAATCACTTGATTCAGGAGAGTGATCCATATCCAAGCAGTGTTGCAGCGTCCAACTTGATCAAATCATAATACCTTTGCGTCGTGCCACTCGATCAAATCAAATCAATTCGCACAAACTACATACGTGCCATAACAACTCAATCTGCTCACATGCCCCAAAGCGCCAAAGATCTCAAGTTTCCTCAATATACAACTATTCAATTCATACATATGTTCTATGAAATAATGCAATTATGAAGCATTGAGACATGGTAATAAAAATGCTAACAAAAGTTCACATAGATAAAAGATGGCTATGGATAGTCATATAATTCAGTTCATTGTGACAATTCAACAATCTAATTCTAAATTTATAAGTCTAATTATGATATTTAAAATGAGTACAAATGAGTCATGTAGCCACTAAATCATGAATCAAATAAGACAGGTGTGTGACTACAATGAATGAGAAAACTCCACATAGGAAAATGAACCATTTATGACCAATTCGACAATTCCTAACATTAGCATGGTTCTAATCATAATAGAGAGCCATCAAATAGTCATATAATCAATAAACATAGATAATAAATGCATATTGTCAAAATAAATCATTTTATAAATTTAACACTATCCAGATGTGGTCATAATCTAGCTACACATATACGCTCATCATCTCACATATATGTGGCTCCTAACAAGCAGCAAATACATTACCTATGGGGGGATTCTCTTCATACAAGAATAGACAAGAGACTTACCTTTTCTAGAACACCTTCAACCTCCCGAAACCTCTTTTCCTTTCAAATCCGCTCCAATCAAATCGAATCTAGTTAAATATTACTTCAATAAGTCAATACAAGCCTTAGGAATTGATTTCATATCAAAAAGATTAAATCCTTAATCAATTCCCAAAAAGTCAACAAATATCAACTTGGAACCACATGGTCAAAACCCGAGTCGTGGGGCAGATGTCGATTACACCATAACAGAATGAGTCCAAATATATGGTTAGATTCTAAATTCGAGTCCAAATCAGTACTCAAAATCTCAAAATATTCTCTCTTAGATTGTAGAGCAAATCCCAAATTTTACTTTGAAATTCCATGTTTTTAATGTAGAAATCCATGTAGAATCAAGATATATAATCAAATACAAGTAAAAATTACTTATTCTCTAAATTATAGTGAAAATCTCCTCAAGCATCGCCTGTTAAAATGAGTCAAAACACGACATATATTGTTTCTCGAGCATTCTCGCATTTGCGGTCACTTGGCCGCAGATACGATCCCCGCATATGTTTCCCCAAGTTTCGTATGATCTCCCTATCACCAGCCTCACTTTGCACCTGTAACACACCTTTCGCATCTGCAGACTTGCAGGTGCGATCACCACCACACAATCGCGACATCGCAGATTCTCTAGGACCTCTGCATCTGTGTTCTCTAGGTGCAACCCTCCATTCGCGGGTGCGCCACCGCATATGCGGTCACTTGAGTCATAGATGTGACTACTACCTATCCAACCAAACCTTGCAAATGTGAAAACCACTCTGTAGGTACACCCTTGGCACTTGCACACAACTCATTGAAGGTGCAACGCACCAGACACCATAAAATCCTAAACCTCTCCCAAAATGGTCCACAACTACCCAAAATCTAACTCGAGCCTTCTGGGCCCTCGTACAATCATACCAACAAGTCTTTATACCCTACACAAACTTATCCAAAGTCTCAAAATACTACAAACAATATCACAACTAAGAATCGAAGGTTAATGCCATTCCTTAACTTTCAAACTTTTAACTTTGTCGAACACGCCCGAAGCGTACTTAAATATTCTAGATTACTCTAGTTGCTTCTCTTGTCCGATTGGAAACTGGTTGTCTCTTTATGGTGTAAGGGTTGGCAACAACTCCCTTTGGAATTAAACTTTATACATAAGTTCCATTCAACAAAGTGGACAAATCCGCAGTCCCAGAACCACATTCGGAGTCCTATAACATCAAAGTCTACGATCGGTCAAACCTATGAGTCAACTCTTACAACTTAAGCTTTCCAAAGTAGAACTAAGTATTTCAGTTCACTCCTAAACCTTACCGTAACCAAACCAGCCATCCTCGTAAGTCACAAAACGTCAAAACATACTACAGCAAGCATCAAATAGGGGTACAGAATTCTAATACTCAACCCCTCTTAAATAGACGTTTGTCCTCAAACGGGTATAGAATCATACCTGAAATTACAAAAAGATGACGATATCTGCTTCGCAAGTCATGCTCGGCCTCCCAAGTCACTTCCTCGACTGGTTGACCTCTCCACTGGACCATCACCGGGGTAATCTCCTTCGATCTCAACTTCTTAACCGGCCTATCCAAAATGGCCATTGGCTCCTCCTCATTATTTATATTCTCATCCAAATGCAACAATATGAAATCTAACACATGTGAATTTTCTGTATAATACTTCCGAAGAATGGAAACATGAAATAATGGATGAACTCTCAACAAGATGGGTGGCAAAGCAAGATTGTATAAAACCTTACCAACTCTCTCTAAAAACTTAAATGAGCCAATATATCTATAGCTCAACTTGCCTTTCTTCCAAACCTCATCACGTCACTCATAGGCAAAACTCTAAAAAGAACTTTGTCACTTTCTGTGAAAGCCACATCATGAACATTCCTATCGGTATAACTCTTACCTGGACCGGGCTGTGAGAAGTCACTCCTAAATCAACTTCATCTTCTCCAAAGCATCAAGAACCAAATCAATACCCAATAACCTATCCTCACCAAGATCAAACCAACCAATAGGAGATTGACACGGTCCACTATATAGCGCCTCATACGGAGCCATCTGAATACTGGACTATAGTTGTTGCTATAAGCAAACTCTGCCAGCGGTAGAAACTTATCATGCCCCAAGTCTGGGTTAGGTGGACCGGCACCCAATGCCTTAATATGACCGAGCAAACAAAGATGTCATGTCTTTTATAATAATCATATAAACCAGAACATTTGTAAAGTGAAGCTAACAACATGCTTCTATAAAGAACTGTCTGTATATAATAGAAATTGAGGGTCTAAATACAAAAGACTGAAACATAACTTACCTAAAAACTAAGTCGTACAATCTATAAATATTTGAAAGCGTTAATATATGTCTTTGAGCCTATAGGATAGTCTAAAACTATAGAAGTGTAGAAACAGGGCCCCGACTTACCCAAAATATCTATATACATAACAAAACTCTAGACTCGACCAGGTAGTAAGTGGGGCTCACCAGCTGCAGCTGAAGTGTAGCAATTGCCTAACGGGGAGGTTGCCAACCTATGCGTCTGAACCTGCAGTGAATGCAGCGCCCCTCGCAAAAGGTAAATAAGTACAGATAGAATTGTACTCGTATGTAAGGCATACTAAATAACAAATGAATGTATCGAAGCTCATAAAGGAGAAAAATGAAGCATAATCAAATGAGTATACCAGGGGATATAGGAAACGACATATGGAAACACATGTCAAATCTTACCGTTCTTATGTCATATACATATTTTGGATTGTTCAATGAAGCTCATGGGATCATGTTAGTATAGAGAATTTGGATCATTATAAATTACACATGTTCTTAAGTCTTTGAGATTAATGTTACACATGAGAAAGTGAGAGCCACAAGGGCATATAACACATAAGCAACTGATTAAGTTGCTAGGGCCTCGTGCACGAGATCACATGAACTGATTAAGCCACAAATGCCTCGTACATAAGAGATCAGTTGTATCAAGTAGAATATGAAAATATTATTAACATTCTTGGGATACCATTTCATTATATAATGGAAGGCATTACACATGATTCAATATAATCAAAATGCATTGGGAAAGTGATTCAATTAGCACATGTGACATGGATATCACAAATAAAGAACTATAGATCCTATAGTATCACAAAAGATGGCTCGACACCATAGGAATGATAAGATGTGAGAGAGTATGTACACAAATACAAATGACATGGTGACTTAAGTACTTTTATCCTCTAAGACCTCAAGCATTCGTATAAGAGGGAACAAGTAATTGAGAGGTCATGCCTTAGCCAGGAGAAGAGGATTTAGCCTTACATACCCCAATCCCAATCCTTAGCTTATTATGATGATCAAAACACTTCTTTGCAGCTTCAATCTATAACAATAATTATAATAGGAACTCATGTTATCAACCAAACATGTGTTCCAACCATTTTGGCAATTCGTCAAACACATAACGAGCATAAAGTTCCAAGATTCTTTCACAATGATATTTCACCACGCACTTCCTCTCTCATAGATCACAACAACACACTAAATATCTTATGAGGCCAACCAATACCTCACTTATAGAATCAACATTGAAAACAGCCCCTAAACATCTCAAACAAATAGCAAAACTTGGACTCACAACTTCTAATTATCATCCCGTGAGTCCTCACAATAAAACATACTAAAACTACTCATATGAATCCATGTCATAGCTTAGAAGAAGATTTCTTACCTTGTTGATAGAATCCTAGAAGTTCTTCACTTGAATTTACTAAGAAGAAGACCTTGCTTCTAATATCCAAAGATGGATTAAGGTGAGATTCATGTCCTTGTTGATGATTTAAGCTAGAGGGGTAGTTGAAATACTTACCTCGATCTTGGAGGGTGAGAGAAGAGGAGAAAATAGAGATATTTTGCCCTAGTATGTTTATCAAGTGACTAATAATGAATTCCCGAAGTTTCACCTTATAAAATATAAAGACTGGCTGACTTAACCTATGAGGTGTCACGTGTCCCATAACAATTGGGAATTATGCTGGTTCATAGTAAAATATGTATAACATTTTGTACCGATATATAATTGACAAACAGTTTGTTGCATTGGAAACTACCCTCTAAAACCTTCAATTTGGCAGGTATTTACCCACTTAACACATAATACACAGGTAGGTATGCTTGTTTTAAGTTTTAGCTTGTGCGAGCTCCTTTGAAATACGGGTCCATTGTGTTACTCCTCACTTGAATTTGTGCAAGGGCTCACCATATACCTTAATTAACTTTCAAAACACCTCCTACACTTATTATTATGACCATATAATTTAGTACTAGTCTGTAGCCTCCTTGGACACGCACAACATTATTTCCAATCGTTTTTGTCACATTTTAAAGTCTTGAATCATTTTGGGATTGAATCCGTTTATATACTAAGCTCTTGATATGTATACTTGAATGCAACCTTATTCTTGCGGGTTCTGATAAATTTATTCATGTCGGACGGTTCATTTCCTAGTCCGAAGATATAGAGTATTACATCATCTACCCCTTGGGAACATTCGTTCTCGAATGAGAGTTTTAACTCAAGAAAAGTCAAAGTCTGGAATTTTCTTGAAATTTTGGCAGTGTTTCCTTTGTAAATAGGACTATCCTTAATCCTATCAGCTAACTAGAAACAAATATACGAGCGTCTCAGGGCATAACAATTGTTGCAACATATCGAAATAAAAATAAACACATAAGGCTCCTCCTTGCGATAAAATAATACCCAACTATCAGAACTTACGTCTTTTTTCTCTTCTCGAAAATCTTAGGCATGAATCAAAGTCGTTTAGCATGAAACATCAACATGTCCTGAATACATAAACATGAGCAATATGACATTTATAATGGATAGTTTAAGCCTAGAACATAGAAATAAAACTAGGAACCTTCTTCTGCTCGTGGAACAAGTGTGGTTGCTTCGATATCATAGCTTCCTTAGATTCCAATGTAGCTTCTTCACTCTTATGATTCCTCCATAACACCTTAACAGAGGCTATCTCTTTGGTTCTTATCTTTCTAATGTTGATCAAGAATAGCCATTGGAACTTTTTAGTTGGACAAGATTTTTGTAATTTATATGTCTTCAGTATGCACAACATAGATTCGTGGAACACCGGATAAACTGATACTAACTTTGGTAGTAACTCTAGTTCGTAGGCCATTTGGCCAATTTTCTGCAAGATTCGCTACGAGCCGATATACCTCGGATTGAGTTTCCCTTTCTTCGTGGATTTCATCATGCCTTTCATAGGCAAAACCTTTAAGAACACCTATACATCAAATGCTAAATTTGTGCATCGAACATCCGAATTGGACTTCTGGTGACTCTGAGCTATTTTCAATCACTACTATATCAATTTAACTTTCCCCATAGATTGATGAACAAAGTCTGGCCCAAATAACCCTGCTTCACAAACTTCAAACCATCCAATCAGAGATCTACACTTGCATCCGTACAACACCTCGAATGGGGCCATTCTGATGCTAGAATGATATATATTGTTATATGCAAACTCAATAAAGTCAAGTGATCATCCCAATTCCCTTTAAAATATAAGGCACATGCTCTCAACATATCCTCACGTGTCTGACTAGTGCGCTCTGTGTGGACATCTGTCTATGTGTGAAAGGTGTTGCTGAGATTAACTTGAGTACCCCAACCTTTCTGAAATGACCTCCAGAACTTTGTTGTGAACTGAGCACCTCTATCATAGATGATAGAAACTGGAGTACCATGCAATCGAACTATCTCATTATATACAAATTAGCATAATCCTCTCATGTGTCAGTAGTCTTAACCAATAAGAAGTGAGATGACTTCGTGAGTTGATCTACAATCACTCAAATCAAATCATATTTATGAAATGAGTGAGGCAGACCTGTTACAAAGTCCATATTAATCATCTCAAATTTCCATACTAGAATCTCTAAGTTCTGTCCTAGTCTGTCGAGTCTCTGGTGCTGAGTTTTGACCTGCTGATAATTCGGAACTGGGCAACATAATCTACCACATTCTTTTTTATATTGTTTCACCAGTAGACCTCTTTAAGGTCATGATACATCTTCATCGAACCAGGATGAACTGAGTATCGTGAACTATGTATGTCTGCCATAATCCTTTCTTAAAGTCAATTAACATAAAGAACACACAATCTACCCCGGTAAATCAAGATACCATCTCCCCTAGCTAAAAAGATGTTGTTATGCGCCACTGGATCCCTTCTTTGAGCTGAAGAAATAGAGGATCATCATACTACTTTTCCTCCATTTCTGCTACTAAGGATGACGCCCTATTCTGGATGACTACACCACCATCATCTTAGTCCAAGAGTCGGACTCCCAAGCTCGCTTATATATGAAGATCTTTGGCCATTTCACTCTTTTTTACTTCTAAGTGTGCCAAACTGCCCATAGATCGACGATAGAGAGTGTCAGCTACAACATTAACTCAACCAGGATAATAGAGAATATCAAATGCAATTCAAGCCAACTTCTATGCCTCAGGTTCAACTCTCTGTGGTTGAAGATATACTAAAGGCTCTTGTGGTCAGTGAATATATCAACATGAACTCCATAGATATAATGATGCCATATCTTTAATGCGAACACCACTACCGCTAATTCTAAGTCATGCGTCGAGTAGTTCTTCTCTTGTTTCTTGCACTACCATACACAATTACCTTACCATGCTACATCAAAACACAACACAAACCAACACCTGAAGCATCATAATAAATAGCATACCCCTATGTATCTTCTGGCAAGGCCAAGACTGGTGCTGATGTTAGACTGTCTTTCAACTTCTAAAAAATCATTTCGCATGCGTTCGACCACTAGAACTTGGTTGCATTGTGAGTTAACCTTGTCAAAAGGGCAGAAATAGAGGAAAACCCACTCTACAAATCTACAATAATAACCTGCCAGACTCAAGAAACTTCGAACCTCAGTAGGAGTCGTAGGTCTAGACCGACTCCTCATAACCTCAATCTTTTGGAAACTAACTCTAATTCCCTCACTAAAGACCACATCGCCAAGAAATGCTACGGAGTTCAACTAGAACTGACACTTGGAGAACTTTGCATATAACTTATGTTTGTAGAACCAATCTGAGGTAACCCCCATGTCCTTCCTCACTCCTGAATATATTATGATGTATCAATACAATGATGAATATGTCGAGGAAAGGCTTGAAAGATCTTATTCATAAGGTCCATGAAAACTGCTGGTGCATTAGTCAAGCCAAAGGACATAACAAGGAACTCATAGTGACTATATCACATTTTGGAAGTTATCTTCGAGATATCCTTCTCTCAAACTTTCACTTGGTGGTAACCAGATTCAAGTAGATCTTGGAGATACACTTCACCCTATAACTAATCAAATAGTTCATCAATTCTAGGGAGCGAATACTTTTTCTTTTTAATGACCTTGTTCAATTGGTCGTAATCTATGCACATTCTTAGAGAACCATTTTTTTCGAATAAATAGAATTGGTACACCCCAAGGTGTGATGTTGGGTCTTGTGAAACCTTTGTCGAGAAGATCTTTCAATTGCTCTTTCAATTATTGCAGTTCCGCTAGGGACATTCTGTATAGAGAAATAGATATTGGCTGGCTACCTGGAAGCACACCAATACCAAAATAAAGCTCTCTATCTGGAGGGATACCAGGAAGTTCCTCATGGAAAACTTCTTGATATTCATTCACTACTAGCACCGATTGAAGAGCCGACGCATTGTCATTAGCATTAATGTCCTTTATTCTGACTAGGTGATATAAACACCCATTAGAAATCAACTTCCTCGCCTAGATAGGAAATAAACCTGCCCTTAGGTGTCAAAGCACCATCCTTCCATTCCAGGACTTGCTCGCCCGGAAAATGAAATCCTACGATCTTTAGTCGGCAATTAAGTGTAGCATAACAAGATGATAGTGAATCCATATCCATAATGACATTAAAACCAACCATTTCTAATTCAATTTGGTTTGTTGTTGTGTCACCATGATATATCACAACAGTACAACCCTAATAAACATGTTTGGTTATAACTGACTCAGCAATCAGAGTAGATTCTAAATATGGCTTACCTAACTTTTTTGGCTCTACCTCAAATTTTCGTGCAACAAATGGAGTAACACACAACACAATAGACCCCGGATCTATTAATACATATACATCATGAGAGAAAATAGATAATATACATGTCACCAAATTTGGTGACGACTTTGAATCCTGTCAGCCCCCCAAAGAATATATGTGGTTTTGGCCACTGCTTGAACTAGACACTCTACCCCTACCTCTACCTCGGCATGCGGGTGCGTGAGAGCCACGAGATGGTGAAGACGCAACTAATAATGTTGTTTCATAAATTATAGGTTGATTTGTAGTACCTTTACCTCCTTGCCTAAGCTTTTTACAATCTCGTATCATATGACCGACAATTGTGGACTGATAATATGCATCTGAGCCCTGGTGACACACCCCTGAATGCGCCTTCCACATTTCCTACAACGAGGTCAATATGGCCTCATTTGACTGCTACTCTCCTAGGTCTGTAGACCTAATGTTCTCGATCTGTGACTCACCCTTGCTTAGGCACCCTGGTCATACCCCGTCCTCGAGAATTGAGGTGGTGCACTTTCTATAGAGTGAGTTGCTGATAGTGAAGACATGGCTGATCTCTTATTGAAGTTACCCCTACTACCACTTTGAACTACCCTATAACTGCCAGTTGACCAGGCCCTTTACTCTATGTCACGACCCAAACAGATGGGCCACGATGGGCACCCGGTACCTTACTCAACCGAGTACCTACGTAACGTATATTTTGTATCGTACTATTATAGGTAAATAAACCTGAAAGGCTGTCATGAGATAACTAGAATAAATCATGAGGTAATACTAGACATAGGATTACCCAACATGATATACCCACTTATACAAATGACGTACGGGCTTATAAGGACGACATGATCCTTTATATACTCAAATCATAGGCCGACAAGGCCATACAAGTATCCATATACATGACATCTGTCTACAAGCCTCTAAGAGTACATAAATATAATAAAGGTCAGGACAGAGCCTCGCCATACCAATCAATACATGTCCTAATCATACTGACCAAATAAGCAACTCCGAAGCAAATCGAGCGCACTAACACCTTCCGTCGAGCTGATAGCCTACTTGGAGGACTTTCAACATTTCTATCGGGACCTGCGGGTATGAAACGCAGCGTCCCCACGCATGAAAATCAGTAAATAAAATGACATGAGAGAAACATGGAGTTAAAGGCTCAACATGTAAGTCTGAATAGCTTTGTGAATCATTTCATATTTATAATATCATGCATATGCGTATAAATGTCCTACCATACATAGGTATATGCGTACATAACATCATCAAGCCTCTGAGAGAATCCCATCATATCATCTCAACTATTGTGGTCAAATCATCAATGTATGCTAGTTGATCAGGTGGTGGTGCCTATATAACGATGTAACCTTTTCCCATATCCCATATGCATATAATATACGCGTATATAATGGCATCTATTCATGGGTCAATATACATGTATAAATTAATAAAATGCATATGAAATACGTTAATAAGAATTCTCGGAATATCATACGATCAATATGCCTTTCGGATAAACTTTATCAAATACGTATTTTTCTAAGACCCATGAATAGAAGATATAATAATATTTCACATGGGGAATCAAGAACATAGGCACCCCTAGTACTTTATGAATAGAGTCATTTATGAAAACTGTGCGTTTGCTCGTTTCGTCTGTATCGTATGAATCATGCCAAAAAGAAAGAAGGGATAGCCTTAACATACCTTTAAGGCCAACTTTCTACTTGTATCCATGAACAATATCCTCCACGCCTCAATCATAATCACTGGGAAACGGGTATATGAGTTACGCACTATAAGAAACTTGAAGTTCAATTGCCTTCTTCGTGAATTTGAGAAATCGAACTTCTGAGAAAAGGGAATCGTTTTGCCTAACTGCCGAAAAAATTCTCAAGCATCTTGCCATTTTCAATTAAATGAGTTATACTAATATTCTAGTAGTAGTAGTAGTAGAGAAAAGGAAATAATTTTACTTTGTTTCCAAAAGTGTCATGAAACCGTGAAACTTTGGGTTTCTGTAATCATCACATGTGTTACACTTTTGATCAAATATGTTGTCAAGCATCCAGCTAGCTAACATAAGAGAACCTCTTCCTTAGGTGTATCCGTGGCCACCTACTAAGTAGTTCTTGGTCATTTTAGCTACTTACACGTAGATTGATGCCCACACAATAATTATCTACTAATTAATCTATTAATCTTCCACTAAAATCCTATAATTACCCAATTATACACATAATTAAAAATTATCTCAAATTACTTAAAATACTACTCACTTTTAACACATTTTATACATCATACTATCACGGTCATGTGGTACCTTATATGGCACTAGTCCATAAATACAGGGTATTATAGCTTGGACCGTATTTTATCTCAAAATGTCAAACTTCGACGAAACTCATTTTCTTCGATTCGCTTACCTGCTCACCTTCATGAATTTACTTATCACTTGTTTGAAATAGCATAATACGTATAATCTCAAAATAACCTCATTCTCGGGCTTACATCGATTAACTTACAACGAAACTTTAACGTACAAAAATGTGGGATGTAACATCTCATTTCCGAGCTTTCATCAATTTACTTATGGCGTACTTTCACGTGCGAAAACATGGGGTGTGACATCATTCCCTCCTTAGGAACATTAGTCCTGAAATGTTGACTGATGCATTTTATCATTCCCATAACCCATAGCTCTTGCGAATACTTTAATACTCTCCTTGCCATTTAGGAAACTGTTCTGTGAATAAATCCAAAGGTCAGGGCATTCTCACCTTTAGGCCTCTTTCTCACATCACAGCTTGTGGTCGGAATTCTTCTAATGTCGTAACTTTTGCTACCTTCTATCATGCAGCCTGTATGACTTTTTACTTATATGTGCGCCTATGTGACTCTTCCCTCCATCTTTTAGCCAATCTCTAGGCCTTACTTTGTGAACATATCCAGAATTGTGACAAGCTGTCCCTCTAGGTGTCTATGGCTTTACTACATCTAATGGATCATACTATACCATAACTCTTACTTCGATTTACTTTTACTGAGGTCTGCTACCAAACTCCAGGTTACTCTCGTTGCTTATCCTATATATATAAATCTAAGTCCTTTAATGCTTTCTCATTACTGTTCATCTTAAGAATGATGGCCTAATCTCATTTCATACTTTGTAACTTTTATCCATCCATTGTTGATTCACCTCAATGTTGATCTACAATTTACCACTAATAACTTGAAACTTCTTACGTAATACATTACCACTAGGGCTTACATCAATTAACTTAGAGAAACCATTAGCTCTCTTGTTTCCATGGGCTTAATCCCGAGGACTTATTCATACTTAAGCTTGCGACCTACACACATCAATACTACTAGCAACCTTCCTTCAACTTGCTTGCATCATAGATTTCCCTATGTCATTCTGGAACATCAAGCGAGACATCATATCGTCTCTAAATCATCTTTACTTTCTTAATTAGACTTCTCGATACCTAGAAATCATAGGCTAGAAAATATGCCACTAATGACACCGCTATCATTCCTAGATACTGAATCCCAGTGCTTTTAGCCCTCTATCTGAAGTATAGATTATTCACAACCTTCTACACCTGAGTATCTCGTACGTTGTTCACCTTTACCTTACTTACCTTAAAATCTCGTATCACATAATCTATCTCTTTCATGACCTTCCTTCCATATAGGTATAATTCACATCCACATACTGACTTCTTATGAGGCTGGTACTCTTCATAGAATATGGTTGTTGTACTTTTGTACTTCTGATACTAAGAGTGATTCTGCAATATTTTCAATCACGATTTCTATAATTTTTTGGGTCCAATAATCAGACTCCTGATTTACTTGGTTGATGTAACTCTTTAGTTCCCTCTTCATTCTGATCAGCCTTTATGTAGGCTTAAGTTATCTTCTGATCTACGACTCCTGGTATTAGTTATTACTTTAGCCTTTCATGGGCGCTATGGAATATCCATGATACAATCTTCTAACAATTCAATCCTTTGTCTATGATTTGGACTCAATTCTTTCTTTTAACTTATACCGGAGTCTTCTACGGCTTGTATGATTGTCAACATATATGCCGCATGGATAATACTCCTAAATCTTAAGTGCATTCATAATGTAAATAACTCTGGGTCATTGATCGAATAATTCCTTTTGTTCCTTCTCAACTTTCTTTAAATGTAAGCAATTACTTTTCCTGGTCGTTTTGCCACTTGTTGCACGAATATTTGGCTTATCTTACTGCCAACACATATTGGAATTCCATACAACCCATATGATCTCAAATATCACCTTTGGATTTTTTCTCTTCTTCACGTTCATTAGCCACGATAGCTATCACTTTCTTATGGAGTGCTTACATTGTTGTTGTGAGACTGTTGTTACAAGACCATTTCCTCTTCAAGTTACTATATTTACGTTGAAGCCTTCTTCCTTATATCCTCAGCTAGCCTTTCATTGTAGTACATAGGGAGGACCCTCTGACTCTTGTAAAGATGCGAGCTTATTACATCGTATACTCGACGGAATTTTTGATGTTCGTGCTCACCTATAATTATCCTTAGTTACTTACCGCCACACTTATGTGCTCGTACGGTTGCTTCTGAATTGATATTTTGACTGTCTTAACAGTGACACTCTCTTTTATTTCTGTAGCACACATACGGTACCTTTAACTATCCCAACTCCTATCTGAATATTTTTCAAAGATCATGATATCATTATCTACGAGACTGGATTCACTATGTTAGGGCTCACTATGTTTATCTTACACGATCTGCTGATTGTTCTGTATCCTTTTGTCTAGCCATAACTAAGTTCTTCCTAAATCAACTACTGACTACTCGTTAGCCTATTCTCATATCAATATTCCGTGGAATGTTTCTTGGTTTATTTCCTTTGTCTTAACTTACGTCTCGCACTGGCTCATTATCTATCAATAACATCTTGGGCAGGAACCCTTACTTCCTCTCCTTGACGTCATATTTGCATAATGTTCTGAAATCATTACATATCTATAGGATTTGAATAAGCGCAATCTCATCCCTTTTCTCATTTTTATCGCATTCTTCCTTCACCATTCCATAGTTACTAGAACCACTTAATTCTGACTTAATGCCACATCACTCCATATTCCCCCCTTTAGAGGAGTACTCAGATTTAGAGCTACGATGATCTACCTGTAGATGTTTTACCTCTCCATCTTTGGCGTCTTTTCACATCATCAATGACCCTTACTCGCCCTGCGGTAATCCTTCTGTACCAAGGATAACAAAATTCCTTACTCACAAGGGTGACACTTAGTGTAACTGGCACATATAGTCCCTTAAACTTAACTTTGCTCACATTGCTTGCTTTAGGGAAGCGTCTTCCTGAATGACCTTTAAAGGGTATTCTTCTGTCGTCCATTATATTATCGCCAAAATGCAATCTCTGAAATTATCATGATGCCGACTATTATCAAATCACTCAGTCCCTAAGTCATGTTTAGTTTATCTTGTTCACCAGTCCATACTGATTTCTATTACTCTAGGGTCTAACATTTCCTTCTGGTAGTCGCGTTGGAGTCACGAGCTTATTTCTCGAAATAAGGATATGACTTTATGGCCTATACTCTTTTGTTATCTCAAGGCCTGTCACCTCTCATATTTTCCTTCCCTTGACTATAGACTCTGTAATACAATCATTATTTTTTTATCTACTGTTGTCATCCACGTATCACATCTTACTCATAATGCTTCATTAACGCTTTTCTTATTTCCCTGCTAACATTTTTCTCTATCACTTTATTCTGAAAACTTTAACAAGACATTCTTTTGCTTTTAGCTCCCCTTGCTCCATCCACTGGCTCTTCGGGTTGCCTAACATTCTCTCTCTACTAGGGACGGGAGCCACACTAAGATAATATTTATCCCTTCCAGGCTTCCAGTGCCTATCTTTGTAGTACTCATATCTAGTTGTACTATTTTAGAGTGCACCATCTGGGTGTCTCATAAGGAGATCTATTATCACGTTTGCACTAACTATCCTTCAAAAATGTCAACTAATACTAACAATCCATCCACCATTTTGGGTTACTCTAACCCCAACCAGATCCTGATATCCCGTCCTTCTCTAAACTATATCTGTTAGCTCCCATAGGGTATAACTGAGATGGGTGTGGCGGATTGTACATACATCTGTTATTGTTGAAGGTAACTCAAAAGACTTATATCTCTCTTTCCTTAAGGGTAAATAATGATAATCTTCACTATTTGGGTACCTCATACCCTTCTTCACCTTGCTTCTTTTACTTGTTGAAACTTGTATCTACCTTCTGAATCTCTCAATTCTTTTTACCATATGGGTGGATAGATATTCTTGCCTTAAGGCTCTTTATGAAGAAGCTTACATGTCTTAGTACACACATGATCTGCTGAAGACCTTACATTTACTCATCATAAGCATCATGCAAAAATAGAGTTCCTCTGACCCAACTCTTCCACGGCCATAATCAATCTCTTACCAGCTGTCTTTTGGATGTAGGTATTGTCTTATTACGAATAAAATAGAATTTAGGAGTTTGAATTCTTACAAGTGAGCTCTACCACACGATCTAGAGTAAGAAGAAAGAGTGACAGTCCTAAATGCCCTGTAGCATCCAGCTTATAAGTGTGGTGCACAACACACCCATAAACAAGACTCTACTAGACACGGCTTGTAGACCCCCTAGAACATAACTGCTCTGATACCACTATTGTCACGACCCAAACCGATGGGTCGCGACGGGCACCCGGTTCCTTACTCGACTGAATACCAACATAACGTATATTTCGTATCATACTATCATAGGTAAATGAGCTGGAAAGGTTGTCATGAGATAACTAGAATAAAGCATGAGGGAATAATAGACATAAGATGACCCAACATGATATACCGACTTATACATATGACGTACGGGCTTATAAGGCCGACATGATCCTTTATATACTCAAAACATAGGCCGACAAGGACATACAAGTATCCGTATACATCAAATCTGTCTACAAGCATCTAAGAGTACATAAATATCATAAAGGTTAGGACAGAGCCCTGCCATCCCAATCAATACATGTCCTAATCATACTGACCAAATAAGAAACTCCGGAACAAATCGAGCGCACCAGCACCTTCCGCTGAACAGATAGCCTACTTGGATGACTTTCAACCTATCTATCAGGACTTGTAGGCATGAAATGCAGTGTCCCCAGGCAAAAGAGACGTCAGTACAAATAATGTACTGAGTATGTAAGGAATGGAAATCAGCAAATAAGAGCCATGAGAGAAACACAGAGTAAAAGACTCAACATGTAAGTCTAAATAGCTTTGTGAATCATTTCATATTTATAATGTCATGCATATGCTTATAAATGTCATACCATGCATAGGTATATGCGTACATAATATCATCATGCCTCTGATGGCATCCCATCATATCATCTCGGCCACCGTGGACAAATCATCAACGTATGCCAGCTGATCAGGTGGTGGTGCGTATATAATGCCGTAATCTTTTCCCATATCTCATATACATATAATATACGCGTATATAATGCCATCTAGTCATGGGTCAATGTACATGTATAAATGAATGAAATGCATATGAAATACGTTAATAAAATTTCTCGGAAAGTCATAAGATCAATATGCCTTTCGGATAAACTTTATCAAATACGTATTTTTCTTAGACCCATGAACAGAAGATATAATAATAATTCACATGGGAAATCAAGAACATGGGCACCCCTAGTACTTCTATGAATAGAGTCATCTATGGAAATTGTGTGTTTGCTCGTTTCGTCTGTATCGTATGAATCATGCCAAAAAGAAAGAAGGGATAGCCTTAACATACCTTGAAGGCCAACTTTCTACTTGTATCCATGAACAATCTCCTACACGCCTCAATCATAATCACTGGGAAACGGGTATATGAGTTACTCACTATAAGAAACTTGAAGTTCAATTGCCTTCTTCGTGAATTGGAGCAATCGAACTTCTGAGAAAAGGAAATTGTTTTGCTTTGCTGCCAAAAACATCTCAAGCATCATTCCCTTTTCAATTAAATAAGTTCTACTAATATTCTAGTTGTAGTAGTAGAGAAAAGGAAATAGTTTTACTTTGTTTCCAAAAGTATCATGAAACCATGGAACTTTGGGTTTCTGTAATCATCACATGTGTTACACTTTTGATCAAATATGTTGTCAAGCATCCAGCTAGCTAATATAAGAGAACCTCTTCCTTAGGTGTATCCACGGCCACCTACTAAGTAGTGCTTAGTCATTTTAGCTACTTACACGTGGATTGATGCCCACACAATAATTATCTACCAATTAATCTATTAATCTTCCACTAAAATTTAATAATTACCCAATATCTTAAATTACTTAAAATACTACTCACTTTTATCACTCTTTATACATCATACTATCTTGGTCATGTGGTACCTTTTATGGCACTAGTCCATAATACAGGGTATTATAGCTTGTACTCTATTTGATCTCAAAATGTCAAACTTTCACGGAACGCATTTTCTTCTATCCACTTACCCTCTCACCTTCATGAATTTACTTATCACTTGCTTGACCTTACGACGAAACTTTAACGTATGAAAATGTGGGATGTAATATCTCATTTTCGAGCTTTCATCAATTTACTTATGGCGTACTTTCACGTGCAAAAATATGGGGTGTAACACTCTGGTCTCTTTCTCTACTGGCCAAAAGCTTCTGCTTGTGTTCCTCTGTCTGTTGTGCAAAGGCCATCATCCTAGAGATATCCATATCTTTGTTCAATAAAGCAGTAGAGCACTTACCCATCAAATAGATCTTAAGGCCAATCTCGAATCGACGAACCATTGCTCGCATAGTAGCAACCAAATCGAGGGCGTACCTAGCCAACAAAGTAAATTTAAGGCCATACTCTCTCACACTCATATTATTCTATTTGAGAGCTGCAAACTCGTCGACCTCAGTGTCCCTATCTCCAATGGTAGAAAATGTTCCAAAAAGGCCTTTGTAAACTCTTTCCACACTGTTGGAGGTGTTTTTGGCCATCTGGAATCTTCCCTTCTCACATACCAAGTCACCGAAACATATTTTAATCAATAGGAAGCCAGTTCAACAGCCTTTGCCTCATAAGAATGTATGACATTAAGTGTCTTATGAATTTCATCAATAAAATTCTGCGGGTCTTCATCCGAATTGGATCCCATAAATTTTGGAGGACCCATATGAAGAAAATCTCAAACAATGGAACTGGCTCACCCTTCTAATGGACAAGCACTAGGAGATGCTCTAGCCTGCCATTGTGACTGAGTAGCTACCAATTGAGTAAGGAACTAAACAACATCTATGATATCCTGATCGGTTGAACTGGATGATGGAACGGGTGGTAACGGAACTTCAATGGGCTCTTCTGGACCCCATGGTTGTGGGACTGGGTTTGCCTGATTAGGTGGACCATCCCGAGACTCAATTTGGCATGAATTAGTAGGTGGCAACCCATATCTTCTTCTATAACCATACTAGCCCTTGGCTGGATTTGGTCTTTATTTTTGTAGACATATTCTGTAGAACAGATAACAAGGCAGGAGTTAGAATCAACTTCTTAAGACTCATCTCTATTGCACGATCTAGAGCATGAAAGAAGGGTAACATTTCCTAAATTCCCTATAGCCTCCCAATTATAGGTGTGGTGCGCAACACACTCATAAGTAGGACTCTACTAAATACTACTTCATAAACTCCTTAGGACACTTGAATCGTTCTCTAATACCAAGTTTATCATGCCCCAAGCCTAGGTGAGGCAGACAGGTACCCGGTGCCTTAACTTGACCGAACGAACCAACCTGTTATATCTTTGAAAACAATCATATAAACTTGGAACATCTGTAAAGTGAAGATAACAACATGCTTCTATAAAGAACTATTTGTATATAGGACAAACGGTGGGTTTGAATACAAAAGACTGAAACATAACATATCTGAAAATGCAGTCGTAGAATCTATACATATCTAAAAGCATCAATATATGTCTATGAAGCCTCTAAGATACTCTAAAATTATAGAAGTATCAGAACATGGTCTCGACCTACCCAAACATCTATATACAGAATAAAAATCTAGACTCGACCTCGGATAGTAAGTGGCACTCACCAACCATAGCTATAGTTTAGCAACTGCCTAGCGGGGAGGTTTGCCAACCTATGCGTCTAAATCTGCAGTGAATGTAGTGCCTCCGAAAAAAGTGATCTGACTACAGATAGAATTGTGCACATATGTAAGTAAGACAAAATAACATATGAAAGTATTGAAGCTCATAAAAGAGACAAATGAAGCATAATCGAATTAGTATGCC
>AWOL01S0000402.1:326878-374539 GCA_000715115.1 Nicotiana otophora
CCCCCTCCACTTTGGCAATCCGCTCCAACCTATGAGAACCAATCAGAACTCACCATGTCACCCGTCCCTATCACTCACAAAAGAAACACAACAAATCCCAACTGTCCATCCTATAGATCAACGACTCTCGTTTTATGTCCATTGTTTCTTTTAAATTTAATACCCCATCAGACTTAATCTTAGCCGTCGAAAACAGAAGATCTAATGGCTCTCACATTTTCACCTCAAACTTATTTAAAACCTAAATTATCTGGGACGTTGATCTAAAGAATCAACGGCCCAGATCCCATCTCTCAACTGTAACCCCCAGAGAGGACTAACCTATCCAAAACCCTAATCATTTCTCACACGAACTCAGCCGCCCCCTTTTCCCTTCCTCTCTCTATTCTCTCAACTTGCCATGATTAAATCGGTCACAGACCTTACACAAATTTGTGCAAGTAACGAATAAAACAAAGAATCATCCTATTTGCCTTCCCTATCCGCTATTCTTGCCGACTCTTTCTCGTTTCATTATCCAAAATTCAAATACCCAAATCTGAACTCTAGATAAAATGATGCAATATCGAGTCTTCAGATTTTTCTCAGTATGCTGTTAAATCCATGGAATGCATGGTGTTTCCTCATTATCACCACTGTCCTTCTTTATCCAGAGGTCAAACATAGTGACCTCACATTGAGGTCTTACTTGATGGTTCTTTGCCTTTAATCGGCCGATTTTTGCTCAGGTAAAAACTTCTTCATCATTTTCCCTCTGTCTCCTTAGATTTCCCCCGATCTTGCTTGCATCACCACTCCCCCCGTCATCTTCAACTACCTATGCTTGAATCTGAAACCTTAAGCCATTTATTGAAACTATAAATAGAGCCTTGATTACTCTCACCTAACATCACTAACTACACCTAACATCCGAGAAAGTAATACACAATTTAGTGTTATTAGAAAATTTTGATTGAAGTTTGAATTCTTACTCAATCTTTTCTTTTCTCTTTCTTTTTGGTTGCGAGTTTGTCACTGATTGAAAGCTTGAGCTTTGACTTACTAAACAGCTAATCCAAAATACTTGTTTGGTTTACTACCCTAGAAAAGGTCAGTACACCTCTGCCCTTTCTCTTCTCACAGTTTTATTCGAATATCATGAACATGCTGCTATCTTTCAAATAACTATTTTTGTTTATGATGTTTGGCATTAGTCCATAACTATTTATTTTAGTTCATAATGAGGTGTTGTTAATCTATGGTCATCCGTTATACTTTTGAGTATCTTTAATCAGTATTGGCTAAGTTATTATGTGACCTTGATGACTTCAAGCAGCTTATATGATTAAGCTATTTAATATGCCATAATGACTTCTCATATTTGCCTAGACTCCCGATTTTCTTTAATGTTCTACTGTGATCTTCATATTTTCTGTATTCTGTTATTCTGTATTTGAGGTTGCTATTTGATGACTCTAACTAGAACATACATGAATGCACATAGTTTAATCCTTCATCACTTGGTTGAAGTATGTGAAGTTTAAGTGTTCAAAATGATTTCTTTCTTCGCATAAGTGTTTGTTAACCTTTAAGCATTCTTTGAGTCATTACTATGAAAGCCTTATATATATGTTTAAATGTTAGTTACATCTCTAAGTCTCTTTGTATGAAACAGTCTCATTAAGATGAACTTTCATGAACATCAGTAACCATTCTGCATGTGTTCTGTTACGATCAAGTTATCTATCATGAAATAGGTTATAGTCATGTCTGCGATAGGTGAATGTTAACTGTTTTATACGTTGGATACAACCCCATCAGGTTTAGATGTTAATCTTTAGCCTGTACAGTTGAGTTAAACCTGCTTAGTGTAATAACTCTCGTGTCTCTAACCTCCTTAATGACATTGTTGGCTTGATCTTATAATGAGTGAAAATTATCCTATTTTTGTAAGATCATAACCTTAGTTGAAATATCTATGAGTAATTGAATGAAAGTGCTACATGTACCTCTGTTTATCTTTCATGATTTCCTACTTCTGTGCACTATCTTGAAACTGCACCCGGTTCTCTCTTTTCTTTTAATCTGAATTAAACCAAGTCTATGAACTCTAAGGGAAACTTTTTATTGCCACTGCTTGGACATAATAGTTTGCCTATTTTATAATGAGATCAACACTCTTAAAAGGGGTGGATCTGTCATTAGTTTCAAGGTTAAGTAAGACTGATAGTGTGTGATCCTGTTAAGCATTCTTAGATGTTCCATTTGAATCTGCATACTTGTAGTCATGTTAAAAGTTCTGATCATATCCTGGTATCTTTAATAACACCTGTAGAGGTTTCAAAGCGAGCTTCAACCTTGAGTGGAACTCTCTCCTTAGCCCTTAATTCATTTACACTTATTATTATATTTGGGTTTAGTGTTTAATGACAATTAAATATGTTCAATATGGATCACTTGCTATACATAACCACCACATTAGTATGACCCTCCTAGTGTTTAATTACTGTTAGTCACCTTCTTTTATTTTTGCTTGCAAGTTTCATGTATGAACATGTATAGAGTATTATTCTTCTAATGACTTTCTCTTTTCCTTTTTTGAACATGTATATTTGTTTGGGCCTGCTGAGTTCTTAAGAAACTCGGGCCCAAATCCAATATTGCTATATCTCAGAAATCCAAAGTCAGTTATTGTCCGTCCCTTTTATTGTTGTGTATGGATTTTATTTATGATATTAAGTTAATTTGGCTAGATTCGAGCCGTCCGGAGGTTGTTTCACACGAGAATGTCATTTTAGAATATTGATTTAGCTTCCTTGAGGTAACTATCTTGCCTAACTTTGTGTGGAAAAACTACCCCTTAGGATTTGGGTTAATTTTATTATTTGAATTATGTAAAAGACGTGTACGCGAGGTGATTAGTGCATACTCGAGCTTATATGTGGATATTGACCGGTTTAGACTCTTATGCTTCTTTCATGTCTTTTATTTGATGTACCTCTTTATTTGTAATGTGACTTCCTTTATTGTTGAATTATTCCTAATTGAAATTATTGTTACATGATATCCTTTCATTGTCGGGTTATTTTTATGTATTTAGACGTAGTTGCTAGTTCATGCCATCTCTTTCATTGTTAGCTTATGTCATACACTAGTATTCGAAGTTTTCCATTTCATGGAAATACTTCCATTATTTAGTTTAGTCTTAATAAATTAATTGAAGTTGAAGTTATCGAAAGTCATTAACCTGTTTTAGTTCAAGTTATTATTTAATGGGGCATTGTTCATTTGAGTTACTTTCCCCATTCATTTTGTTGCTATTGAGATGTTGTACACATCGTGTTGAGTCGTGGGCTATGTGTTATGGAGATATTGGTATTGTGGTTGTTAAGAGTTATGTCCTATGGGCACTTGTGCTACGAGTTGATATGTCGTGTTGTTGTGATGTTAACACATGGGAATTAGTTTTATGGATTGATTGTCGTTATGCGGAGCGTAACGGTGGAATCTCACTGTTGATGATTGTTCTGAGTGATACGGGTGGCTAATGATATTGTCAGGGCGGAGTGATATAGGTGGCTATCAGAGTGATAAGGGTGGTTATTACGTTAAATGTCTGGGCGGAGCGATAAGGGTGGCTATTATGATGTTATCAATACGAAGAGATAAGCTTGGCTGTGTCAGGGATGATATGTGATGGGTTGGGGCATTATGTTGATGATATTCGTGTGATGGTGTGATTTCCCTTATGTATGTCATGCACCTTACGTAACTGTTATGTTACTTTCAATGAGCTACTCGATGTCTTTGATATTACTTGTTGACTTGGACTGTGATAGTACACTCGCACAAGAATACACCATAACATGCAACTTATACTAGTTAAGGAGTATGAAACTTGACATTCATTGATCATGCATATGTATTCTTCTATTATCTACTTCCATTCTGATGCTGAGCTTGTGATCATGCTGGACGGATTGTGATAGTGAGCATGTGATCATGCCAGGCGAATTTTGGTATTGAGCCTGTGACCACGCTAGGCGGATTATGATTATGAGCCCGTAATCATGCCGGGTGAATTGAAATATTGGCACGTGAGTTGTTCGTGCAGTTGTGATAAATAATGTGGGCACAAGGTACCCTGAGCATATGATTTGTGGTTGGAGACTCGTGACTTGTGTTTATGAGATGAGGTAACTCGGAGTAATTCTACTGTGAAACTAGAACTAGAACGGTTTTAGTATTCGGTTTTGATTGTTTTCCCTTAATTTGTTTCACTCGTACTTAACAATGTTCGAATTACTTTATGGTTATTTTACATGTTTATTCCTTGTTGTTATTTAGTGCTTATTGCTTCCATTATTACCTTTATACTTATTTACTGCATAGGTTATTATGACTAGTTGGTGTCTTGACTTGTACCTCATCACTACTCCACCAAGGTTAGTCTTGACACTTACTGGGTACCGATCGTGGTGTACTCATACTACAATTCTAAATTTCTTTGTGCAGATTCAGGTATTGGAGATAACGGACTAGGGCATAGTTAGCTTCTTCATCCCGAGGATTCAAGGTAGAGTTACTTGGTCGTCGTAGTCCCTTGGAGTCCTTTTCCTTTGATTGTATTGTTAATTCGATATCCAAATAGTATTGTATTTTGTTTGAAGATATTTCTATGTATTCAGCTATAGTTCGTGACTCTGTATTACCTAGTCTTGGGAGGTCGTTGTGACTATTGCAGAGTACGCTTGTTTCACCTTTATTTTGGTATTTATATTAAACTCTGTTGTAAAATATCATTGTTAAACCGGCTTAGTTGTTATAAGTAATCGGCTTACATAGTCTTAGAGACTAGGTGCCATCACGATTCCTAAGGTGAGATTTTGGGTCGTGACAAGTTGGTATTAGAGCTCTAGGTTCGTAGGTTCTACAAGTCACAAGAATGTATAGTAAAGTCTTGTGGATCAATACAGAGACGTCTGTACTTATCTTCGAGAGGCTACGGAACTATTAGGAAAATTCTACTTCTTTCACTCCTGTCGTGCAGATTTGTTGATTTCAAAGTTTGAGCCTTTGTATCTCTATTATCTCACATATGATGAGGACACGTACTACCGGATCAACTGAGCAGACACCCGCACCCCTTGTTAGAGCAGTGAGAGTCCGGGGCTGAGGTAGAGGTCGAGGAGGGGCACGTGCCGCAACTAGAGCACCTGCCAGAGTAGCAGTTGAGGAGCCGCCAGTAGCTCCGGTTGGGGGACAGGAACCGGAGGCGCCTGTTGTTACCCCCGAACTTCAGGAGACTTTAGCGCAGTTCCTGAGCATGTTTGGTATATTGTCTTAGGCGCGACTGATCCCAGTGGAACTAGCTATTTCATAGATTGGGGGAGGAGCTCATACTCCCGCCGCCCTACTCTTAAGCAGCAAGCTCATGATGGTCATACTTCGGGCGTGGTGTCAGTATAGCATGTTATCACGGTTCAGCCTGAGGTCAGGCCAGAGGCATCTGAGGAGGATCAACGGAGACTTGAGAGGTTCAAGAAGTATCACCCTCATACTTGTAGTGGCGCAGTGACTGAGGACGTAGAGTTTTCTAGAGAAGTGACACCGTATTCTCCGTACCATGGGTATTGTGGAGGTGAGAAGAGTTGCTTTTACTATATTTTAGCTATCAGGAGCAGCGTATAAGTGGTGGCAGGCTTTTAAGGAGGGTAGGCCAGCTGATGCAGCACCACTCACTTGGACTCAGTTTCTAAAGATATTTTTGAGGGAGTTTGTTCCCCAGACCCTCAGGGATGCGTGGCGTACTGAGTTCTAACAGTTGCACTAGGGTACTATGACAGTGTCGGAGTACGCCATCAGGTTCAACGAGTTGTCCCGACATGCACCTACCATGGTTCCTATAGTCAGAAAGCGAGTCCGCAGTTTATCGAGGGGCTCTGTTATGGTCTTAGATCCAGCATGGCTTGGGAGTTGGTGACTGATACTCCATTTTATCAGGTTGTGGAGATTTCCAAGAGGTTAGAGCGTATTCTGGGTGCGGAGAGGGAGGATAAGGAGGCCAAGAGGTCTTAAGGTTTTGGAGGATTCAGTGGATTCTACTCTTTAGCTATGACCCATCATGGCGGAGGCTCGGGTAGTCGACCCGTCTAGTCCGAACTTCAGACTATGTGTGGTGCTCCAATTATTCAGGGTACTCATATTGGGCAATCATCTTTTATTGCTCGCCTGCACAAGGTTCCTACAGCGGTTATTCCAGTTATCCGGCACAGACTCAGTACCAGTAGCCACGCCCGCAGATGGGTTGTTTTGAGTGTGGCGATACTAAGCACATCATGAGAGATTGTCCCAGACTCAAGAGAGGTGAATTTCATCAGAGCACTCGGGCTATGGGCTCCATTCCAGTTGCTATAGCACCTGCAGAGCTAGGTAGGGGTGGAGAACAGGCGGTTAGAGGGCGCCCTATAGGGGGAGGACCGGCCCGTTGATATGTTTTGCATTGTAGGGCTGAGGCCGCTGCACCAGATGGTGTCATTACAGGTATGGTTTGATTTTTCATAGAGGAGCATCAGTCTTAGTTTGTCCTGGTCCTATTTTATCGGTATGAGTCCTCCTATCTTGCCTTATATATGGGTGAGTTTCGTGATTTATGTAATTTGCTTATGTGTTTACCCCTGTAGAGAGATGTTATAGTGGTAACCCATGCCTATCATTTTGGTTTGTTCACTATTGAGAGTTATGAGACAAGGATGAACTTTTTGTTACTCATTACGGTAGGTTTTGATATGATTTCTGGATGGTTTGGTTACGATTTATGATTTAGGGCTCTACCGGTATGGGAAGTCTGTTACGTGTTATGATTTTGTGTAAGGCCCCGTAAAAGTTTTCCTAAAAATCGGGATTTCCGTGATGCCGAAATAGGCGTAGAGGTTAATAGTAGTAGAAATTCTTCGCAACGGGCTTGCTCGCCGCGGTTCGGACTCTTTGGATTGGACAGTGCGCTGGGGAGTTAAAGAAAATGTTGGGAATAAGTAGGCATTTTTGCGGCCTATTATGTGACCGCAGAACAACTCTGCAGACCGCAGAATAGTCGCAGAGTGGGTCAGTTTTCTGGGTCATTTTGATGTCACATTTCGCGGCCATTATGCGACCGCATAACCACTTCGCGGGCCGCACTCTTGTTGCATATCCCGCTTTGGAATTTTTCGGAGGGAGGTTCTGCTCTGCACTATGCGACCACAGAACCGTTCTGCGGTGCATTATGCGACCGTAGAACAGGTCTGCGGGCCGCATAGTGACCGCAGACCGGGTCAGTCATGCCTAGTTTTGGAGGCCAAATTATGCGGCCGATATGCGGACCGCATATCAATTATGCGATCGCAGAACCTGTTCCAGAGCTTCATTTTTGGGGGTTTTAAACCCGATCCTATTCCGTTAAAACACCTACCTTGGGCCATTTTGAACTTATTTTCTAATATTTTTAGAGTGAGAGAGAAGGTCCTAGAGGGAGAAAGTGATCTTCATCAAATTGCTCTTTATTTCTCACTTAAAACCTTGAAGAGTATCAAGAGAGGCACCTAGGTCTTCTTCCTAAGAGGTAAGATTCTATCACCCAAACTCTTAATTTCAAAATGTAACTAGAATGGGCCATTAGTAAGGTAATTCATGGGGATGGGAGTGCTTACCTTGCATTCATATATTCCCAAGGTATGTGGGGAGGTTGTGATTTAAAGATAGAAAAGAATGGGGTGTGGGTTGGTGGAGTCTTTCATAAAAAGGCCCATGAAACCTTAATAAACACACAGCGTTTGATAGAATTCTCAAGTGAACTAGAATTATGATCGTTTTCCTAATTTTTGGTTCAATTTTGCTATATTGCTAAAATAGATTGAAGTTGCTAATATTCCGGAACGTCTTAGAGTTTTAAGAGGCTCAATTGAGGTATGTTGGCTAAAACCCTTCTTCTTAGAATTGAATCCCACGGTATTCATGCAATCGACATAAGTCCCAAATTGAATGTCCTAGAAATTGCTATCCTAAATGTGCTTGCTTAGCAAATATATGTGTAATATGTATTCCCATGCTTTCATCGTGTTATCTCGTCATCTGAGGAAATGTTCAAGACTTAGAATATGTGCTAATATGCCTACACTTCAAGTCAAATTCGATTAAGGACTGTTATGCCAAATTGTGTGAAAAGCCTCTATGTGCCTTGAATTCTAAATTTGCTCACATGTGAAATCAAGAGTCTTGAATTTAAAACCGTGTTGTTATTGATGATAATAATAATGTTGGATTGTGAAAAAGAACTTGAATTATGAAATAAGGCCAAGTGCCAAGAATGACTTTATAATTAAAGCCACTTGTGCCAATGTGCTGAAAAGATGGGAATGAAATATGAAGTAAGATGATCGATTGAAATGGTTGATGTCTCGAATGAGATGGCTTAGCCGATCAGGATGAGATCGGGCTCTGTGTAATAACACAGTGGTATTGTGAGTGAAATTGTGAACATGGTTGATGTCTCAAATGAGATGGCTTAGCCGATCGGGCCGAAATCGGACTCTGTGTAATAACACGGTGGTATTATGAATGAAATAGTGAATATGGTTGATGTCTCAAATGAGATGGCTTAGCCGATCGGGCCGAAATCGGACTCTGTGTAATAACACGGTGGTATTATGAATGAAATAGTGAATATGGTTGATGTCTCAAATGAGATGGCTTAGCCGATCGGGCCGAAATCGGACTCTGTGTAATAACACGGTGGTATTATGAATGAAATAGTGAATATGGTTGATGTCTCAAATGAGATGGCTTAGCCGATCGGGCCGAAATCGGACTCTGTGTAATAACACGGTGGTATTATGAATGAAATAGTGAATATGGTTGATGTCTCAAATGAGATGGCTTAGCCGATCGGGCCGAGATCGGACTCTGTGTAAGAATACGATGGTATTGTGGACTGTGATATATTGGCACTAAAATAAAAACCATCCAACCTAATAATGCGGGAGTTGACTTTAAAATCTATGTGATCAATAACTTGATGTTTTAATGTTATTTGAAGCTCGTATTGAATCCTTGATTGTTTCCCTTGTATTATTATTCATTCTATTGAGATGGTGTTTAGCTATACATACTAGTACTATTCGACAGTACTAACGTCCCTTTTGCAGGGGGCGCTACATCTTTAAATGGATGCAGGTTGTTCCATAGCAGACAGTGTTGATCACAGATAGGTGTTGCATCCTCTTCTCAGCGGACTCGGTGAGCCCCATTTCATTCTGGGGTCATGTAATATATCTTTTGTTTATATTGTTGTACTTTTTGAGGTTTAGTCGGGGCCTTGTTGTCGGTACCTTCTTTACACTCTTTTGTATCTTTAAAGGCTCCGTAGACACTATGTGGGTTGTATATGGGTGTTGGAAATGTTAAAAACGTTATGTTGTGTTTGATCACTTGTTCCACCCAGACTATAAGAGTATGTGTATTTTGAGACTTAAAGGTGAAATAGCTAATGAAACGGTTTAATATTGTATGTATGAACTTCCCACTATTCAATTAATGAAATCATCTCTTTTGTTTCTTGATCATGGGTGAGTGGGGTAGAAAGTACTTAATAGGCTTGCTCGACCAGGTTCACTCGGTTGAGCGCCAGTCGCGCTTCTCGAGGTTAAGGCATGACAAACTTGGTATCAGAGCCTAAGGTTTTAAAGTGTCCTATGATGTCTCGGAGCCGTGTCTAGTAGAGTCCTTCTTATCGGTGTGTTGTCGACCACATCTATAAGTTGGAGGCTACTTGGACATTTAGGAACAATACCCTTCTTTGATATTCTGGATCGTGCGATGAAATTAATTGTGCAACTGTTCCTCCTCTAACTCATGCATTCCTTTAACTTTCAGTATATGGCATCTAAGAAGAGAGCAAGAACTGGTCAAGGGGCCAATACTGCTTCAGGAGTGGGAGTTGACTCTCTATCTGATGATGCGGGTGAATAACCGAGGGGTGAAGATAATCCCCGACTGCTTCACTACCTGATTCCACTAAACCTGACCAGGCCACACCAGTCCCTACACCTTGTGAGGGTGCGACGGTTCCTCCACCTGATATTCTCGTTCCACCTCCATCCCCAACTTCCGGTTCTGGTATTTCTGATAGGGATCTTAGGGGAGCTATTCAAATGCTGACTCAGATAGTGGCTTCTCAGGCCCAAAGGTCGAATGTTGCACCCACATCTTCTAGCCAACCAGGGGATTCCACTAGTTCTAGGGTGAACAGGTTTTTGCAGTTCGATCCTCCAGTGTTCACGGGTGCTAATCCCGAGGAGGACCCACAGGACTTCATTGATGAGATGCATAAGACTCTCCAGGTTATGTGCGCTACTGAGACGGGGGGAGTGGAGTTGGCCGCCTACCGCCTGAAAGGGGTGGCATATTCTTGGTTTGAGCTGTGGGAGGACTCTCGGGAGAAGGGGAGCCCTATAGCGAGGCGGAGTGAGTTTGCTGAACCCTTTATAGACCATTTCTTGCCTACAGAGACTAGGGCAGCCCGTGCCACAGAGTTTGAGAATCTTAAGTAAGGGAGTAATAGTGTGTGGGAGTATCACATGGAGTTCGCGCGCCTGTCAAAAACACATGATGCCCACCATGGAGGCCAGAGTGCGTCGATTTGTGCAGGGCCTTAGCCCTTTGGTTATTAATGAGGCTGCCACATCTGCCTTAATTTCTGATATGAACAATGGTAAGATGGTGGCATTTACTCAAGCTACAGAAGCCCGAAAGTTAATGAACAGGATGGAGCGAGAGGGAAACAGTATGTCCCGATCCGCGGGCAACGTTGGGGATTTATTTGGTGGTGGGAGATCAGCTTTTAGGGGAGGCTCATCAGGGCCATCCCAGTCTTATGCTCAGTCTTCAGCCAGTGCACCACCAGCGGGGCACAATCAGCAGCAGGGGAGTAACTTCAGGCCCAATCAGGGCACGAGGGGCTCCCGCCATCAGGGCCGATTAGGAGGGCGATTCCAGCAGCAACGGAGTCCCCCATGCCTCAAGTGTGGGAGGATGCATATAGGGATCTGCTACCAGGACATGCCGGTATGTTACGGGTGCGGAATGGGGGGTCATATTCAGAGGGAGTGTCGTTCATCCCGCCAGGGTACGGGCAGGGGCACAACACAGCCATCCAGTTCTGCAATTGCTACATCTTCAGCACCCCCTCCAGCTCGAGGCTCTCCAGCACCAGCAGGGCGCGGTGCAACTAGGGGTGGTGCGCAGAGTTCAGGAGGACCCAGCCATTTCTATGCTATGAGTGGTCGCCAAAGCGTAGAGGCTTCTCCAGATGTTATCATAGGTATATTGACTGTCCAATCCCATGATGTATATGCTCTTATTGATCCCGGTTCCACCTTGTACTATGTTACCCCTTATGTTGCTATGGAATTTAGGATAGAACCGGAATAACTTCATGAGCCGTTCACTGTATCTACTCTGGTTGGGGAGTCTATTATGGCCGCAAGGGTGTATAGGGGTTGTGTTGTCACGGTACGTGGTCGGGATATCGTGGTCGATCTCATTGAATTAGATATGGTCGATTTTGATGTAATTATGGGAATGGATTGGATTTATTCATATTTTGCTAAGCTCGACTTAGAATATGTGCTAATATGCCTAGACTTCAAGTCAAATTTGATTAAGGACCGTTATGCCAAATTGTGTGAAAAGCCTCTATGTGCCTTGAATTCTAAATTTGCTCACTTGTGAAATCAAGAGTCTTGAATGAAAATCGTGTTGTTATTGATGATAATAATAGTGTTGGATTGTGGAAAAGAACTTGAATTATGAAATAAGGCCAAGTGCCAAGAACGACTTTATAATTAAAGCCACCACTTGTGCCAATGTGTTGAAAAGATGGGAAGGAAATATGAAGTACGATGATAGATTGAAATGGTTGATGTCTCGAATGAGATGGCTTAGCCGAATGGGCCAAAATCAGACTCTGTGTAATAACACGGTGGTATTGTGAGTGAAACTGTGAGCATGCTTGATATCTCAAATGAGATGGCTTAGCCGATAGGGCGGAGATCAGACTCCGTGTAATAACACGGTGGTATTGTGAATGAAATAGTGAATATGGTTGATATCGCAAATGAGATGTCTTAGTCGATCGGGCCGAGATCGGACTCCGTTTAAGAACACGGTGGTATTGTTGATTGTGATATATTCGCACGAAAAAAAAACCATCCAACCTAATAATGTGGGAGTTGACTTAAAAATCTATGTGATCCTTAACTTGATGTTTTAATATTATTTGAAGCTCGTATTGAATCCTTGATTGTTTCCCTTGTATTATTATTTATTCTATTGAGATGGTGTTTAGCTATACATACTAGTACTATTCGACAGTACTAATGTCCCTTTTATCGGGGGTGTTGCATCTTTAAATAGATGCAGGTGGTTCCATAGCAAATAGTGTTGATCACAGATAGGTGTTGCATCCTCTTCTCAGTGGACTCGGTGAGCCCCATTTCATTCCGGGGTCATGTAATATATCTTTTGTTTATATTGTTGTACTTTTTGAAGTATAGTCGGGGCCTTGTTGCCGGCACCTTTTTTACACTCTTTTGTATCTATAGAGGCTCCGTAGACACTATGTGGGTTGTATACGGGTGTTGGGAATGTTAAACAGGTTATGTTGTGTTTGATCACTTGTTCCATTCAGACTATAAGAGTATGTGTATTTTGAGACTTAAAGGCGAAATAGCTAATGAAACGGTTTAATATTGTATGTATGAACTTCCCACTGTTTAATTAATGAAATCATATCTTTTGTTTTCTTGATCATGGGTGAGTGGGGTAGAAAGTACTTAACAGACTTGCGCGACCGGGTTCACTCGGTTGAGCACCGGTTGCACTACCCGATGTTGGGGTGTGACATTTTATTTCGCAGAATTGAGTTAATAGAAGGTTTTGAATTTGTGTGATGTGTATTCTACTTATGATTCAGAGCTGAGGATGGGATCCTCGTATTTTCGTGTGGATTGATATATTTGGGCTGGGCTACGTGCCGCAATGGAGTTATATTAGGATGAGATCCTTGTGATTAGTTCATATGTTTTGTTCTCCCTTAGGGAATGGACTCGTAGTATGATACCGGTGAGTAGTTGTACTAGTTGAGTTGTTCGATAAGTTCTCTCATGTGTTTCTCTTTCCATATTTAGTCATAGTCGAGTTGTGCTAGTGAGTTTAGATTGTGGGGTTTGTGCCCAGGTGGCGTTGGGTGTGACTTGTTGATTTGGTTGAGTGGTTATAAGATCTTCATGTTTCTTGCATCATTGTCAGTGTTTTGAAGGTTTGGAACAAGGTTTTAGTCGATATGAGGCTATTTACCGGTACTAGGTTTGGTAATGGATAGTTATTACAGTCAGAATTGTTTCTTTGGGCATTTGGATGATGTGTTACGTCATGTGGTTATACCTTGTGGGTGTATGCATGAGCTGTTGCAACTGGTTGAGGTTGATATAGTTCGTTTATGTGGGAATCGGGTATTTGGGAAATGATCGGATGTTGAAAATTTTGTTCTAAGGCTTATCGGTATGGGTGGAAGGAATAATCTTCAGCTGAGATAGTGTTGTCGAGCTTTTATGTATTGCGGTGGCGTGGGGTCACCCATGAGTATATATATGCTGAGTTCATTCAGTGATTTCATGGCTTTGGAACAGATCTTGGCACGTTTGAGGATGAATGTTTGTTTAAGATGGGGGAATGTAATGACCTGACCGGTCGTTTTGAGCTATAGCATTCCGTTCGGTGGTTTAAGGTCTTAACAAGATTCGTATTGCATATTATGGCTTGCGTGCATGGACGGTTCATATTTTCGGGTGATTCAGGATTTATTTGGAAGAATGATTCTTGTTTTAGAAGATTAAGTGATGAGAGTTGACAAGAGTTTGACTTTTGTTTAGATGAATCCAGAATGGTGTTTTGATGATTCCAATAGCTTCGTATGGTGATTTTGGAATTAGGCATATGTTCGGATTTGGATTTGGAGATCCGTAGGTTTATTTGATGCATTTTGGCAAAAGTTGGAAAGTTGAGGTTTGGAAGGTTAAGAGGTTTTATTGGGAGTTGACTTTGATATCGGGTTTGGAGTGCGATTTCGGGTGTTGTTATAGCTCCGTTGTGTCATTTGGGACTTGTATGCACAATTCGAGGTCATTCCGAGTTGATTTGATATGATTCGGCGTGAGTTGTAGAAGTTGAAAGTTCATTAGTTCATTAGGCTTGAATTGAGGTGCGATTAGTAGTTTTAATGTTGTTTGATGTGATTTGAGGCCTCGAGCAGGTCCACATTATGTTTTGGAACTTGTTGGTACGTTCGAACTAGGTCCCAGAGACCCTAAGTGTGTTTCGGATGGGCTATGGGCCATTTCTTGAGGTTTGGAATTTGCTGATTGCTGGTGTCTAATATCCTTCTTCGCGATTGCGAATAGTCGGTCGTGCTCGTATAGGGTGTTTGGAGGACCGGCAATTTTCCTTCTTCGCGTTCATAGTGTATGGTTCGCGATCACGTACTTGTGGAGTGTTGACTCAGCGTGTTCGCGATAGGGGTTACGTGATCGCGTAGTGGGCGACTATGCTGGGGAGGCCAGGTATTTTGCTCGTCATGTTCGCATAAGGTGGCTCGCGATCGCGTAAGTTGTGGTCATTGTGAGTCGCATTTGCGACTGTAGTTACGTGTTCGCATAAGGTGATTTTTGGCAGCCTTCATTTTGTTCTTCGCGATCGCGAGGAATGTTCTGCAATCGCGATGAATAGATACCTGGCAGAATATAAAAGTACTCTATTTCGAGGGTTATGATATTTTTATCACTTTTGAGTTAGAGAGCTCGGATTTTGGCGATTTTGGAGGGGATTTTCACGCTTTGAATTGGGCTATGTGTTCTTGACCCGGATTTGGTTATATTTCATGATTTCATCTTTGTTGTTATCATTAAATTAGTGATTTGAATTGGAGGTTTTTGTAAAAACTTTCTAAAACACAAAAATGATGATTTGTAGACCGATTTGATGTCGGAATTAGATAATTTTGGTATGGTTGAAAACGTTCGGATTTTGTGAGTTTTGTCGGGTTTCGAGGTACGGGCTCGGGGTTGACTTTTTGGTTTTCATTAAAGATCAAAGCTTTGTTAACCGGAATTATTTTTTATGGCTTTTATTTATAATATTAAGTTATTTTGGATAGATTCGAGTCGTCCGGAGGTTATTGCACATGAGAAGGTCATTGTACAGTATCTATTTAGCTTCTTTGAGGTAAGTATCTTGCCTAACTTTGTGGGGGGGGACTAGCCTTTAGGATTTGGATTGATTGTATTATTTGAATTATGTGAAAGACGTGTATGCGAGGTGACGAGTGCGTACTCGGGCTTATATGTGAAAATTGACCGGTTTAGAATTTTAGGCTTCTTTTATGTAATTATTTGAAGTTGTTAGCACATGTCATATCTTTTACTTGTCGAGTTTACTAATATATGCTTTATTTAAAGTTGTTACCTCTTTATTTGTAATATGAACTTCTCTATTGTTGAGTTATTCCTAATTGAAATTGTTGTTACATGATATCCTTTCACTGTCGGGTTATTTTCATGTATTTAAACGTGGTTGCAAGTTCATGCCATCTCTTTCATTGTTAGCTGATGTCATACACTAGAATTCGAAGTTTGTCATTTCATGAAAATACCTTCATTATTGAGTTTACTCTTAAGAAATTAATTGAAGTTGAAGTTATTGTAAGTCATTAACCTATTTTAGTTGAAGTTGTTGTTTAATGGGGCATTTTTCATTTGAGTTACTTTCCCCGTTCATTTTGTTTCTATTGAGATGTTTTACACTTCGTGTTGAGCCGTGGTCTATGTGTTGTGGTGATATTAGTGTTGCTGATGTTAAAAGGTTGTGCCCTATGGGCACTTGTGGTACGAGTTGATATGTCGTGTTGTTGTGATGTTAACACATGTGAATTAGTTTTGTGGATTGATTGTCGTTATGCGGAGCGTAACGGTGGCATCTCACTGTTGATGATTGTTCTGAGTGATACGGGTGGCTAATGATATTGTCAGGGCGGAGTGATAGGGGTGGCTATCGGAGTGATACGGTGGCTATCAGAGTGATAAGGGTGGCTATTATGTTAAATATCTTGGCAGAGCGATAAGGGTGGCTATTATGATGTTATCAATACGGAGAGATAAGGGTGGCTATGTCAAGGATGATATGTGATGGCCTAGGGGTATTATGTTGATGATATCCATGTGATGGTGTGATTTTCCTTGTGTATGGCGTGCACCTTAGGTGACTTATTGTGTTTCTTTCAATGAACTACTCGATGTCTTTGATATTACTTGTTGACTTGGACTGTGATAGTACACTCGCACAAGCATACACTGTAGCATGCCACATATACCAGTTTAGGAGTATAAAACTTGACATTCATTGGTCACGCCTATGTATTCTTGTATTATCTACTTCCATTGTGATATTGAGTCTGTGATCATGTCGAGCGGATTGTGATAGAGAGCCTGTGATCATGCCAGGCTAATTTTGGTATTGAGCTTGTAACCACGTCGGGAGGATTGTGATTGTGAACCTGTGATCATACCAGGTGGATTGAGATATTGGCACGTGATTTGTCCGTGCGGTTGTAATTAATAATGTGGGCACACGCTACCGTAAGCATATGATTTGTGGTTGGAGACTCGTAACTTGATTTTATGAGACGAGCTAACTCAGAGTAATTTTGTTTTGAAACTTGTGTTAGAACTATTTTAGTATTCAGTTGTCATTGTTTCCCCATAATTGGTTTCACTGGTACTTAATGATATTCGGATTACTTTAAGGTTATATCATATGTTTATTCCTTGTTGTCATTTACTGCTTATTGCTTCTATTATTAGTTTTATACTTATTTATTGCACATGTTATTATGATTAGTAGGTGTCTTGACTTGTACCTCGTCACTTCTCTACCGAGGTTATTTTTGATACTTACTGGGTACCGACCATGGTGTACTCATACTATAATTCTGCATATTTTTGTGTAGATTCAGGTATTGGAGATAACGGACTCACGCAGAGTTAGCTTCTTGATCACGAGGATTCAAGGTAGAGCTGCTTGGTCGTCGCAGTCCCTTGGAGTCCTTTTCTTTTTTATTGTACTGTTAATTCGATATCCGAACAATATTGTATTTTATTTGAAGATATTTTTATGTATTTAGCTAGAGTTCGTGACTCTGTATTACCTAGTTTTGGGAGGTTGTTGTGATTATTGTCGCGTAGGCTTGTTTCACCTTTATTTCGGTATTTATATTAAACTCTATTTTAAAATATCATTGTTAAACTGGCTTAATTGTTGTAAGTAATCGGCTTACCTAGTCTTAGAAACTAGGTTCCATCACGACACTTAAGGCGGAATTTTGGGTCGTGACAAGTTTCTTCATCAGTTTGGGTGGCTGTCCTATTTCTCAGAAATCCAAGAAGCAACCTTCCGTCTCCTTGTCTTTTGTTGAGACGGAGTACAGATCTATGCAACAGGTCGTTGCTGGGTTAACCTGGTTAGCTCGTCTTCTTGAAGATTTGTCTATGCCTCATATTCTACCCATTCCCCTTCATTCTGATATCCAAACTGCTATATACATCGCCAAAAATCTCGTCTTTCACGAGTGGACGAAACACATTGAGCTTGATTGCCATTTTGTTAGGTAGCAATTTTAGTCTGGTCTCATCTATCTTTCTTTTCTTCCTATCCGTTCTCATTTGGCCGACATTTTCACTAAACATTTCTCTAGGCCTCTTCATCATGATATTTTGGACAAGTTTGGGGTTCATTCTTTCCCCTCCAGTTTGAGGGGAGGTGTTGGCAATGGTGCTAAACTCAGAGAAGACTCTGGCGGCTAGGGTTACGAGTTTAGCAGATGAAGCAAATGAGGCACACATCTGATTCACGGTTTGGCTCAAGAAGCAAAGAAGGGACACTTGTGATCAGGGGACTAATTCATTAAGTGACGTATCATGCACTCAGTCGTCGGATCTGTGTCTGGAAGCTTCGTATGTGTATGCGTGTTGTAAATACCTAGCATATATTATTTATATATTTTCTGTTTTGTTAGCTAGAGCATGGGAGGAACCTTAGCTAAAACACGAGAAAGGCGGTTATTTTTAGTTGAGACTGTAGAGTGTATAAAACGACTAGCTATTTGTACAGATATTTCATTTTGAGTAGAATGAAAATGATTTTCTCCTCCAATTAGTTTTCTTCTTGCCCAAATTTTACGATCACTGCAACCTCCATGAAAGAAGTGAAAGGCGCACCACTGCTGCCGTTCAGGAAATACATACTTAAAGGTTTGTTGTTGTATTTGCCTCTGCATCTGTATCGAAACAAAGAGATGAATCATCCAGATCCAGTAGGCTTCCATCGTCCTTAAATGAGTGGGACAAGTTTTTGAAGAAAATATAATGTGCATGCATATGTAAAGCTGTAACTTAAAGAAAGTGCAGCTTCGTGTATCATCCCTAGCCTTGGTACTTCTAATATTCTGACATATGAATTCAATCACCTAGTTCAGTATAAATGAGTTCTTGAAACACTATAGAATCCAAAATAAAATTGGAAAAAAAAAGAATAAAAAAGAAAGAGAGAATTGAGTGGTGATAATAGAACTATTACCTTACATTTTAGAGTTGTAAAGTTCGATTCTCATAAACTTACGTATATCTTTTCCTGCTAGCTTCAAAGAAAATCTATATATGTCCTCCACTGCCCGAGCCTCCACCATGCTAGAAAAGATTTAGGAGAAATCAGCGTACAAAGTGCACTAATTAGTGAGAACTTTATTTACAAGCACAGAAAATGTTGGCTTTTTATAAAAGTGCAAGGAGCTCAATTTTGTTCCTAAAAAAGTGAAAACTTAAATTAAAAAATAATTGGATTTTGGAATTGCCTAAGAGTGATCCTCACATTTGGTAACTCCAGCGTTTAACTTGCTTTTGGGCTAATGGAACTGGCCACCGCTCACACGAGCCTCTTTCGGAAAATTTTTGCGGTCGCCTTCTTCTACATATTTTGGAAAAGTTAAGTATCATAACAGCTCCTAGATTTTACTAAAATCACAGAACTACCATTGCAAAAAACATTCTTTATTTTTTATAGTAATTCTCCTTTTTGCTTTATTTTTAGTAAATCTCCTTTTCTTTATTTTTCTTTTTGCCTCTTTTCCTTAGCGAAAATTATGTGAGATGGTACGGTTAATAGTTTTGAACTAATATGTGGTTTTCTTGGTAAATGTATCTATTTCTCATGTTTTCTCCCGTTATAAATAGAGAGAATAAGAGGCAGCAATCAAGAAGCCATTGAAGAAATTTAGTAAAAGGTTTCTTCAATGGCTATCTACATCAAAGCCTTTGTTCTTCTTCCTCTACTTTTTGTTTCATCCTACGCTAGACACAAACCTATTGACCTAGGCTTTGACAATGATGACGACTCTTCCGTTGGCATATTTGATCCTTCCCCAAAAGAACTTAAGGAATTCTTGAAACACCTCGACGGCAAGAAGAAGAACAAGAAGAAAAGCAAGAAACATGACCTTATATTTCCCGAATTTCCTTTTCCCGAAGAGGAGCAAGAAAAGGAAGAAGCACCACTAGACCCGGCCGTCAATGCGAAGCCGGATTTCGAGACGGCAAATCTTGGTGGTTGGATGGTGCATTCACCAAATGTTGGTGTTGCAGCCATGCATATACAATTGATGCCAAACAACAAGGCTGTTTGGTTTGATACTACAAATCTTGGACCATCAGCAATTCAACACAACCCTCCATTTTGCAAGCCTGTCCCAGATAGGCCTGGTGAGACAGATTGCTTTGCTCATGCCGTTCAATATGACATTGAGAGTGGTCAAGTTAGGACATTGAAGGTTTGTTACCTGCTTATTTTCATGTCCTATTTTTATGAACGAAATTTTACCCAACACACGCATGCATACATATGCATGTGGATTTCAATTAAAAAGATTTCTTCTTCTTTTTTTTTTTTTTTTTTTTTTTTTTTTTTTTGGGTAACCTAGCATTTCACTAATTACAAAGTGAAATATTTACAAATTAACTAGACCAAAACTCAGTCGGTCCAGCATATACAATGATTTTTATATACAAAACATATACAAGTGTTTTTTTTCTTCGCTGTTATATTATATAGGAAGTTTGCTAAAGATTTGTGCTACTGGATCAGTCTTTCCCCGCAATTGCACTAAAGAGGTTTTTCTTGAATATCACTAATTCATAATTACTTTTATATCATTATGTGCATTTCTTATTTCCTATACAATTTAATTAACCTTTATTTTCTGAACGTTTGTATCTTAAAACGATAGCAGTTGAATTCAATTACATTTTGTTTCCGTATCGATTTTCAGTTTTTTTAATCAGAAAGCTGTCTTTAATATAAATGGGCATTCTTTCTTATCTTCAATTGATGTTCAGATAATGAGTGATCCATGGTGCTCATCGGGAGGTTTGTCATCTAACGGCGACCTAATAAGCACGGGAGGTTTTAAAGAAGGAATCCGAAGTATCAGAATCATGAATCCATGTGATAACTGCGAGTTCCAGGAAAATGCCAACGGGCTTGCTGCTATGAGATGGTACAATATCATTCCAATTTTATTTTTCAAAGGGTTTAACTCTATGCACTGTCGGTGCATACAATCAGTTCATCTTAAAGATATTGTTTATAATCAGTAACCCAAAAAATAAGACAAGTAACACTCCCTTTTCAAAAATTAGAACTCACAATTTCCAAAAATTCATAACAGGTACGCTACTCAACACATGCTTGAGAACGGTAGCTTCATTCTTGTTGGAGGTCGTGGTGCACACAACTACGAAATCATTCCACCAGGAAAATTGCAATTCCAGGTGCAACAATTCGGGTTAAATTTCCTTGCTGAGACCGAAGACGAGAAAGAGAACAATCTCTACCCATTCGTCAATCTTCTCCCTGATGGGAGCGTATATATTTTTGCCAATGATAGATCAATAATCATCGACCCCTATAGTGGAAAAACTATCCGCGAACTTCCTAAACTTGCTGGAGGCTCGAGAAACTATCCGGCATCAGGAATGTCCGCACTTTTGCCAATCAATCTCAATACTCCTAAGCCTGAGGATGCTGAAGTTGAAGTCATTGTTTGTGGTGGAAATACTCATGATGCGTTCAAGTACTCGGAGAATCCGCCAAGACAATTCTTCCCTGCATTAAAAGATTGTGGAAGGATATTATTATCAAACAAAGCAGGAGCTCAATGGGATATTGAAGAAATGCCCTCAGCAAGAGTAATGGGAGACATGTTGCTTCTTCCAACTGGAGATGTATTGATCATTAATGGAGCTAAAACAGGTACTTCTGCATGGGATGCTGCTGAGGAACCTAATCTTGTCCCACTTCTTTACAGCCCAACCAAGCCAAAAGGACACAGGTTTAAGGAATTGGCCCCTACACAGATTGCAAGAATGTACCATTCTGTTTCTGCTGTTTTGCCAGATGGTAAGATTTTGGTGGCAGGCAGCAATACACATGCTTTGTATGATTATCAGGCTAAGTACCCAACTGAATTGAGAGTGGAGAAATTCTCACCTCCTTACTTGGCACCTGAGTTGGATCAGCATAGGCCCCAAATTCTTGAGAATGGAGCCAACAAGGAAATGAGATATGGCCAGGACTTCAGTCTCAATATCAAGTTGGATCAAGTTGTAGATAAAACTGACATTAAGGTAACCATGTATGCACCACCTTTCACCACCCATGGCTACTCTCAGGGACAGAGATTGCTCCTTTTGCAGCTTAAATCTGCAACAAACCAACAGGTCACTGTAGTCGCACCACCCTCTGGCAAGCTCTCTCCTCCGGGCTACTACTTACTCTTTGTGGTTCACCGCGGCGTGCCTAGCCGTGGAATGTGGGTGCGTATTGACCAATAGAAAATTATGATCAGCATCCCCAAATTAAATTCTTGTATTATGTATACCATTCATGTTATACATACAAAAACAAATAGATAACAATATCATCTATCAGACCTTTGCTCTCTTGTTTTAATTTTTATAGGTCAGAAACAAGGCATGTTGTACTCTAAGTATTACTATATTTGTTTACCCGTAAAATGGTATATTTGAATTTATATGTGATTTCTAGACAAGTGAATTAATTCGATCCTGAAATAATAAAAGAATTGAAGAAATATGCAATACTTAGCCTTGAGATGAAGATGAAATAGCACAAATAGTAATTCTCGGAGCAAGGCTTCCAGGCACAATAATAATAAAATCAAAAAATAAGAAGATAAAGTTGTATAGAGATTTGAATAGATTATAGCGTAAGTTTGCTAGAAAATTTGTGTCATTTACAATGATAACAGAGATCACTATTTATAGCTGCATCTAGGGAACAAGGTCCTAGGATCATGCCCTTCTTTAATGTCAATTATGAGGGTCATTGAAGAATGCATAACGGTGAGCATAAATGACAAATTCTTTGTAATGGGCAGTGTACTAAATATTGTAGAATATTCTCCATTAAATGCTACCGGGTGGCAGGTATTTATTGCATCTTTATGAGCGTCATTCTTTCCGGTAATAAATGGAATAGTTATCTTCGGTTTTATCTATCCTCTACCTTCAGCTCCACATGTCACTCTCTTATGCAATTACTTAGCATAATATATTTTTACCCTATACAGATAGTTCCCCTGCTTTTCGGTGACATAACTTTGTCACCGGAAAGTTGTGAAAATATTCTTTTTGGCGAGAATTTCTGTGACCCCCTCTAAAAAGCTTCTGACAGTTGATTAGATGCACGTCTCTCCACATTTAATGTTCCAAACACGCGTTATCCCACGATTCAGCATAACTTTTGCCGGTTATCGAGGTAATTATGGCCACGAATTTAGCCGCATAAACCTTTACTTATACGCTTCACTCTCCTTTATTCACACCCCATAATTCTCCAAACTCTTTCAAACTCTCTTCATTCAATTTGTACTCTGTTCTTCAACCTTTCTTTAACTCTCATCATACGAGAAAAGCTTTTCCTTCTTCTATAACATACAATGGCTTCTTCTTCAAAAAATATCAGTTCCTCAAAGTACAAAAAAAAAGCTGATGAAACCGCTCCTCCTATAGGGAGCACCATCATCCCTAGAAGTCTTGTCACAACTAAAGACTTCGAAGAGAAATTTCCTTCCGTTAGCCCTCGTACATGGGCCGTTAGCAGATATCCTTCTTCCATCCGTCCTTTCAGCATTACTACTGTGAAGGAAGATTGTCGTTGCTAGGACTTAGACATTATTGCTCCTGATCTGGTGGAGCGGGTAATCTTACCCAAGAAGGGTTTTACGTACTTCTATATGTATCCTTTCACTTTGGGGACATTTTCTCTGAGCGGAGAGCTTAACTCCATTATTGCCGAGTTTTGCCTCCTCCACCAAGTGTGTTTGGCCAAGTTGAGTCCCTCTGTGTGGAGGATAATTGCTTGACTTTGGCGCCTATGCCAAGAAACGGGGAAGGAGTTATCCCTAACTCACGTGATGAACCTTTATTCCCCCAAGATCTTCCGTGGGGGATGATTAACTTCAGCAAGCGAGGCCACCATGCACTACTATCCACCATGGATGATGGTAACAATACTGGGTGGATGGAACAGTTTGTTTCAGTTTCCACCAGTGAAATCATCCCGGCCTCGTCTCCTTCCTTTCCGGAATTATGGAACCGCACTCATAAGTATACAGTTTGCTTCTACTCTTGTTAAAGATCCTTTCCTCGTCATTATTAACTTTTCTTCCTTTACCTGTCTGAACAACTCGGTGGGTTCCCCCTAGGGTTGAGGGATTGGACCAATGGGTTCAGAAAATTTTGGACGTTACTACGCCCGAAACCCGCTCGTGGAAAGAGATGTCCCTGAAATATGGATGGAAGGCCAAAAATCATGATAAGTTGAACTCATCTTGTCCTTACCTTTTCGTATGAGTAAGTTATCTAATTCTTCTCTCCTATTGAATATAGGTCTACCCCAGGGCTCAGTTGTCATCCCCGAGGAGGATGTTCTGGCTGATCCTATTGATGCGGCGAGACTGCTACAGAAAGCTTTTTCACAGACAGCCGTCTCCGGGCCTGCTTCTGGTGCAAGTGCTTCTTCTCGGAGTCCTCGGCAGGAGAACAAGCAACTAAAACGATGGTGTTCCTCCGCATCCGGGGGAAAGAATAAAAGGCAATGAATGCTTCCCTCGAGTCGACTCCGGAAGTAGTGGTGACGAGCCCTCTACCCGGGCCGGTCATAGATACCGTGATGATTGAAGAAGATGGAAAAGCTATTGAGGAGGGAGGTTCTCTACATAGAAGACGACGACCTTCCTCAACTCAACACACCGCTCAGTCTATTGAATTAGTTACACCAATTGAGGATGATGTCTCGACGCTCTAGGGGGGAGTATGAAATGGTGGAAAATGCCAACTCCCATTTTCGTATCCCAGTCGTTACGCCCGGTACTGTGGGACTGAGTACTGGATCCATGCCGTCTTCGGTTGATGAGCAACCAACAACCAGCAATGCATTTGTCGCAGTTGCTTCTCACCCTTCAACACCATCAGATTCATATCCATCTTCACCAACTCTTCCACCAACAACTGCTACATCATCTCCACCGGCTGCATCGGTCCGAGAAGAGGTTGTTCCTCTCCCCCAGTCCCAGTTCATGAGAATGTGGGGTAAAATTATGTTGCCCCCTCAGAAGATCCGCAAAGGAGGAGGAGCGTTAATCTCTTGGTCTCCATCAGATGCAATGTGCTATCCCGGCCGGTAGAACTTGCTAATTATCTCAAGCCTTTGGCTTCAGAAAAAGATTGGGAAAATATACAGGCTCTCTCGGGAGAGTGCTTGTTGAACAATGCCATGCACAACGCCGCAGTAGTACATTCTTCACTTCTTTTGTCATTTCTCCTGTTCTTGACTGAATAAATATCATGAGTTTGCCTTTCTTGTTTTGCAGGCCAATTTTCTTACTTCCGAGGACCTCCAGAGGTTGATTAGGAAAAAGAAGAACTTACCTCCGAACGAAATCAATTGTTGGCCGAGCAGGAGCAAACTAATGCTCGCCTCTCAGAATTGGAAGCCAAGGTTGCTGAGGCCATTGTGTTGGAGACTCGTTTGTAGCAAAGCGATCAATAAGTGGAAACCCTTAGCCAAGAGAATGGCCCATTGAGGGTTTAATTTGATGAGGCCAAGGCCAAATGGGCTGAAGTCCATAGTGTCATTCTTGCTGCAACCAACCGTGAGGCTGCCTCCGCTGAGAGATTCACCAACCTAGAGGTAGCCTTGAACTCCAAAAAGCTTGCTGTTGCGGGGGGTGAAATATGCCAAATTGGAGGAGAAGTACAAGAAGACCATTGAGCATAATAGAATTTTCAGCTCTAATGTCTGCGAACTCGACGTTAGCCTCAAGTCTATTAGATCCGCCCGGGAAAATCTTTCTGCCGAGGTTAACCAGCTTAAAGAAGAATTCAAGCGACGAGCGGCTTCCCTCATTGTTGAAAAAACTTACGGTATGTACAACAAGAGGAGAAAAACCTTGGAAGAGGCTAAAGCAAGTATCATTGACTTTGATGCCGATATCGCTAAAGCCCGTGAGCTAGAGTCAGCTGCTAAAAGAGGTCTCCCGGTAGGGCCTGATTCTTCCAGTTCTTCTGGTTCCGGTTCTGAAACTTGAGGAACATAAGAGGAACCAGAGGGCGAAGATGTTGAAGGCCAAGTTGATGAGGGCCAAGATGTTGAGCCATCGGTGGATCTACCAACTTCCCTTGGGGCGCGAACGCTTCTCTTCCTCCGGGTTCTAGAAATGCAGTAGTTTAGCTTTTTCTTTCTTCTCCCAACTTTGTATCTACGCCGTTTCGGCACATTTATTGTCAATAAAACCATCTTTTGCTCAAGTATTGCATGAGTCTTTATTTGTTTGAACATTTATGCAAGTTTTAATCTTTGCATTGTTTTTTGCCTAAGTGTTTTGCGCAAGTTTTACTATTTGCGTCTAATTATGTAAGGCCTTGGGTGTATTTTTCCCCAAAAGCATTTGGATTTCGGGCACAAGTTCTTCCAAAATCAACCTTTTATCGTAAGGATTTTTATAAGAGAGGGCCCTCTTATGTTTACGGTGCTCTCGAAAAGGACGTCTCCTGTTCATTACAGTACTAGCATTTGAAGTAATTCTTTAACCTTCAAATGATAAAATCAATTCATCGTTTAGACAAGAAACAATATATAAATAAAAGGACTTTACTTTATTCCTTCCATTTTCAAAAAGTACATAAGCATTCGTTATGCTAAAAAGAAATTGCCATTTCTTGTCGCTAATTTATAGAACTTGTTTCTACGGGGCTGGCTGCGCAGTCCCCTGTCCTGATGATATAACTATCTTTTCGGTTTTCGTATTTCGGTCGACGTAGCAGTCATTGTTGTCGTATCCTCGTATCTTTCCCCCCAGTGTTCGAATGCGAAGAATGCAAATTGGAACACTAAAAGTTTTGCACCTTCGAGGTTTTCACTAATGAATTGCTAGATAATCTTTAGTTTGGTAACAAACTTCGCTTCCCCTTAGGAATTTATGCTATCGAGCCAAAGACTATCTAACAATCCTCTAGTGGATTGCACTTGTGAACGGTCGGGTAACCTTTGCTTGATAGCAAACTTAATATCCCGGTGGGAATTTTGCTATCGAGCCAAAGATTATTTAACCGCTCCGAAGTGGTTCTTCGCTTGTGTGCCTTGCTATTAAAGGTCTTATTACTGCTTTTGAAACCTTCTTCATAGTACGCTTTCCGTTGCTGCCTCGTTAAAAACCTTGCCAGAAAAATCCAATTGGGACAAAATTTGGACGAAGGAAAAAAGAGTACAGCACATACTTTCAGTACAGGTGATGTTTGTCAGTAATAATATCTCTTGAGGTGTGCCACATTCCAGTTGCTAGGCAACTTTTCTCCATCCTGATTCTCCAACTCGTATGAACCTTTTTCCAGTGACAGCTGAAATTCGGTGGGGGCCTTCCTAAGTTGGACCTAGCTTCCCTTCGTTGAGTTCCTGGGTGTTTTGAGTTACTTTCCTTAGAACAAAGTACCCCAGTTTGAAATAACGGAGGTTGGCTCTTCAATTATAAAATCTTTCCATTCTCTTCTTCTGGGCTTCCATTCTTATATGTGCCAAGTTCCTGCACTCATCGAGTAGCTGAAAGTTGACTAACATTGCTTAGTTGTTCATCTCTTCACTTGCCTAGAAATATCTCAAGGTAGTCTCTCCTACTTCCACCGGGATTAAGGCTTCTGCTCCGTACACAAGGGAGAAAGGAGTTTCTCCTGTGCTTGATTTGGCTGTTGTTCGGTACGCCCATAGCACTCCAGGAAGTTCCTCAGGCCATTTACCTTTAGCCGCTTCCAACCACTTCTTAAGATTTTGTATAATCACTTTGTTCTTTGATTCCACTTGACTATTTGCACTCGAATGATAGGGCGAAGATGTGATTCTTTTGATATTCAAGTCTTTAAGGAACTTTTTCATCTTTGTGCCTATAAACTGTGGCCCATTATCACAGGCTATCTCTTTTGGTATTCCCAATCTATAAATTATGTTCCCCCACAAGAAATCCACCACTTCACGTTCGCTGATCTTCTGATATGGACCTATTTCAACCCACTTAGAAAAATAGTCAGTTAAAATTAAAAGAAATCTTACCTTACCAGGGGCCAGCGGCAGTGGTCTGACGATATCCATTCCCCACTTCATGAACGGTCATGGGGATAGAACTGAATGTAATGGTTCTGCTGGTTGATGTACCAGTGGGGCGTAGCATTGGCACTTATCATATTTTTGCACGAAAGCTTTGGCATCTTGTTCCATTCGGGGCCAATAATATCCTGCCCTTACCAGTTTTAGTACTAAGAAATCTGCGCCCAAATGATTTCCACATATCCCTTCGTGGACTTCTCGCATAACATAATTAGCTTCAGATGCTCCCAAGCATCGGGCCAGTGGGACTTGGAAATATTTCATGTAAAGTTGGCCTCCTTTTAAGCTATATCGTGCTGCTTTGGCGCACAGTACCCGGGTCGCCTTGGAGTCTTCGGACAACTTCTCGTGTTCGAGATAATCGATGATCTCATTCCTCCAGTCCCAGACCAAATTAGTCGTATTTACCTTATAGTAGTTATCTACATCCAGAACCGAGTGCATGAGCTGTACTATCATCCCGAATCCTATCCCTTCATTATCGTTGATGAACCGAGGTTAGCTAATGCATCTGCTTTTGCATTTTCTTCCCTCAGGATATGAGTGATCGACCACTCTCAGAATCGAGCAAGCAGAGCCTGGACCTTCACTACGTATTGTTGCATGCGCTCCTCTTTGGTTTCGAATATCCCATAGACCTAATTTACCACCAGCTAGGATCGCATTTGATTTCTGTGATCTCGAAATCTAGTCCCCGGGCCAGTTCGAATCCTGCAATCAAAGCTTCATACTCTGCTTCGTTGTTAGTTAAAGGGACCGTTCTTATGGCCTGCCTCAGGGTTTCTCCCGAAAGCGTGGTTAATACTATGCCAAGCCTGGACCCCTTTACATTGGAATATATGTCCATAAATAAGGTCCAAACTCCCGATTTCGATTCTGACACCATCACTGCTTCTTTGGTTGCCAGAGGTAACAATCCCAGATTGAAATCGGCCACAAAGTTGGCCAAAACTTGTGACTTAATCGTAGTCCTAGGTTTATATTCTATGTCAAATTCACTCATTTTGACGGCCCATTTGGCCAATCTACCAGAGAGTTCAGGTTTGTGAAGGATATTCCACAGGGGAAATGTGGTCACCACAGCTATCGGGTGACATTGGAAGTAAGGCCTCAGCTTCTGAGCGACGACTACGAGAGCTAAGGCCAGCTTCTCCAAATGCGGGTAGCGAGTTTCTGCTCCTGTTAAAATTCTACTAACATAATAAATGGTAGATTGTGTACCTTCGTCCTCACGGACTAAAACGGAGCTTACCGCTACCTCGAGACTGCTAGGTAGATTTACAGTGTTTCACCTTCCTTTGGTTTTTGATAGTAACGGAGGGCTTGACAAGTACCTTTTCAAATCTCTTAAAGCATGTTGGCATTTCGGGGTCCATTAGAAATTATTTTTCTTTTTGAGAAACGCGAAGAAACGGTGGCATTTCTCTTTGATGACCGGGAAATAAACATACTCAAAGCGGCCAATCTCCCTGTGAGCCTTTGAACTTCTTTCATGCTTCATAGCTGGTTCGGGATGTCTTCGATGGCTTTGATCTTATCAAGGTTTACCTTAATCTCCCTTTGTGATTCCAGAAACACTAGGAACTTGTCGGAGCTGACCCCGAACATGCACTTCTCAGGGTTAAGGTTCATGTTATTCTTCCTTAGGATGTCAAAAGTTTCTTGCAAATGCTTAAGATGATCACCTGCGTTAAAAGACTTAACAAGCATATCGTCTATGTAAACATCCACTATTTTCCCTATCTGTTTTTCAAACATCTTGTTTACGAGCCGTTGATAAGTGGCTCCGGTGTTCTTTAGCTCGAAGGGCATCACATTATATATGTGCCGAAATTTGTTATGAACGAAGTCTTTTCCTAATCCTCCGGGTTTATCTGAATTTGGTTGTACCCGGAATAAGAATCGAGGAAAGTCATTAACTCGTGCTCGGCCATTGCATCGATCATTTGATCGATGTTTGGCAGTGGGAACGAGTCTTTTGGGCACGCCTTATTCAAATGCTTATAATCAACGCACATGCAAAATTTATTGTTTTTCTTAGGAACTACTACTACATTAGCTAGCCAGTCTGGATACTTTACCTCTCGGATCGAACCGATATCAAGTAGGCGAGTTACCATTTTTTTGATGAATTTATTCCCGACCTCCGCAATAAGGAATTTCTTTTGTCTTACCGGAGGGATGTTCGGATCCAAGCTTAGCTTGTATATGGCCACTTCCATTGGGATGCCTATCATATCCGCATGCGATCACGCAAAACAATCGACATTATATTTAAGAAATTTAATAAAGCCCAACCTGAGCCCGAGGTGCAGTCCTGTCCCCAAGTGGAATTTCCTCTTCAAGAACTTTTCAAACAATGCAACTTGCTCGAGCTCTTCCGTTGTGGACTTTGTTGCATCCATCTCTTCTGGTACTTGGAAGTATCTTGGCACCTGATAAGATTCTGATGCTTCTCCCCCTGGTTAACTTCACTTGATTCGGGAGAAGGAGTCGGTTCCTGTAATTGCTATGCCAAATTCTCTTTCCCTTTGCTTTTGGAGACCGAAATCGCATTCATCTCTTTAGCCACCGGTTGGTCGCCTTTTATCTGTATAATCCCTTCGGGAGTTGGGAATTTCAGCAACTGATGATATGTTAATGGTACGGCTTTTATCTCGTGTAGCCATTGTCTTCCCAGAATAATGTTATAACCCATACCACCATCCACAACTTCAAAAAGGGTCGTCTTCATCACCCATTCGGCATTTGTGGGCAGCAGGATCTCTCCTCGGGTTGTCACGCTTGCGAGGTTGAATCCGGCGAGGTGTTTTGTGGCCGGAATGATGCTTCTGATAAGTTTGGCTTGCTCCAATACCCTCCATTGTATGATATTGGCCGAACTTCCTGGATCCACCAGAACACGTTTAATTTTAACATCTAGTACATTTAAAGAAATTACCAATGCATTGTTGTGCAGTAGCAACAGTTCGCCTACATCCTCCTCCGTGAAAGTGATGTCGTCTTCAGCGACTTCTCGGAGTCTCTTGCTACGGGTTATTGACACCTTCGTCTTCTTTGTTGCCGAGAAGGTAACCCCGTTGATCTCGTTCCCTCCAAAGATCATGTTGATCGTCTTGCGCAGGGGGTCTTCTCCTGCTTTTGAATTCTCCGCGTTATCACGGTTACGACCGTAATTGTTCTTGGCCCGGTCACTTAAGAATTCCCTGAGATGGCCATTTTTCAGTAGTGACGCCACCTCTTCACGCAGATGTCAACAGTCCCCAGTCCGGTGGCCATTTGTCCCATGGTATTCGCACCACAAATTGGGATCCCTCTTTCTGGGATCGGACCTCATCGGCTTCGGGAACCTTGCTTCTTTAATGTTCTTCCTAGCCAATACCAACTCTACCATATTGACGTTGAAGTTGTATTCTGATAGCCTGGGGTAGGAAGGATCCCATGTTCCTAATGTTTCTTTGTCCTGCAATGATCTGTTGTTCCGACCACGATCAGTTCTTCTGTCACGACCCAAGCCGATGGGACGTGACAAGTACCCAGTACCTTACTCAACCGAGTACCAACGTAACGTATCTTTCTTATTACATCATCATATACACGTGACATACGGACCTAATAGGCCAACATTATCAATTATAAACTCAAAACATAGGCCGACAATGCCGTACAATCTTTCACGTACACGACATATGTCTACAAGCCTCTAAGAGTACATAAATATCATAAAGGTGAGGACAGGGCCCCGTCATACTAATCAGTACATGTCCTAATCATACTGACCACATAAGTAACTCCGGAACAAATGGAGTGCACCAACATCTTCCGCTGAGCTGATTGCCTACTTGGAAGACTCTTGACCTATCTATCGAGACCTGCGGGCATAAAACGCAGCGTCCCTAGGTAAAAGGGACGTCAGTATAAAAAATATACCGAGTATGTAAGCAATAAAAATCAATAAATAATAGATATGAGAGAAACATGGAGTAAAAGACTCAACATGTACGTCTGCATAGATTTGTAAATCATTTTATTTTTATAATGTCATGCATATGCGTATAAATATCATACCATGCATTGGTATATGCGTTCAAAATATCATCAAGCCTCTGAGGGCATCCCATCATATCATTTCGGCCACTGTGGGCAAATCATCAACATATACCAACTGATCAGGTGGCAGTGCGTATATAACGCCATAACCTTTTTCCATATCCCATATACATATAATATACGCGTATATAACGCCATCTGGTCATGGGTCAATGTACATGTATAAATGCATGAAATGCATAAGAATTACGTTCGTAAGATTTCTTGAATTGTCATAAAATCAATATACCTAAACTTTATCAAATACGTATTTTTCTGATACCCATGAACAAAAGATATAATAATAATTCGCATGGGGAATCAATAACATAGACACCCCTAATACTTCTATGAATAGAGTCATTTATAAAAAATTATGCGTTTACTCATTTCGTTTGTATCGTATGAATCATGCCAAAAAGAAAGAAGGGATAGCTTTAATATACCTGGAGTAGGGAAAAATCCGTATGATGTTCTTGGAAAAGGTTGCATTGTACTCCTTCAGAACCCCAAAAATTTTGTGTTGCTAATTGTGCTAAGAAACTTCGTTGGATTTTGGTTGAATAAATCACATTGTCAATGTAATGTTTAGAATCTGATTGAAGTGGTTTGCGAATGAAATTTGTTGAAAACTTATAAGAATTGCTAACTTCTCACTTCTGATTGTTGTGTGGATAAGGAATTGTAGGAATTTTGGTTGAATTCTTATTAAAGTAAAGATTTGCTACCTCCCAAACATATGTACTTCCGTTTCCATTTTATGATTTAAGGGAGGTTATTGCTTTGTCAAGTTGAGTTGGCCCCACTTTGATGACTAATGTCACATAATCTTACTAAATTTTTTCCACCTTTCAAGTATTATATAAGAGTCACAATGTTTAGATTAATGGGCTGCTACGTTTTTGTAGTCCAAACTTTATCCAAAATCACAATTAATTAACCACTAATTTTATGATTAGTTTTATAATCTCTCACTATCCAATAATTAACCAATTACCTACATAATTAAGAATTACCTCAAATTACTTAAAATACTACTCACTTTTAACATACCTTATACATCTCGGGTATTATAGCTCGGACCATATTTGTTATTCCAAATCGAAAATCTTCAACGAAACTCATTATCTTTGATTAGTTCACCCTTTAACCTTCACGGCACTTTACTTATCGCATGTTATAAGCAGCATAAATGCTTATAACCTCAAAAATATCTCATCCCCGAGTCTACATCGATTAACTTACGACGAAGCTTTTACGTATGAAAATGCGGGATGTAATATCTCATTTTCGAGCTTTCATCAATTTACTTATGGCATATTTTTACGTATGAAAATATGGGGTGTAACATCATTCCCCCCTTTGGAACATTCTTCCTCGAATGTTATCGATGCACTTATCATTCTCATAACCCATTGCTTTTGCGAATACTTTAATATTCTTCTAGCCATGAAGGCAACTGTTCTTTGAATAAATCTAAAGTCTAGGGTATTCCCCCCTTTAGTCCTCTTTCTCATACCACGACTTGTGGTCGAGATCTTTCCAATCTCGTAATTGTTGCTACCTCATGTCATGCATCATGTATGACTCTGACTTTGTAAGTGCGCCGATGCGACTCTTCTCTTCTTTTCGTTCCAAATTTTAGCCAATCTCTAGGCCTCACTTTGTAAACATATACAGATCTTGACAAGATGTCCCTCTGGGCATCTATAGGTATACTTGAAGTTCTTTGCTCGGTACCCTTTTTTGAACTTACGAATATTGCTATATCTTATTTCATAGGTCTGCTTATCCGTTCGTATGACTCTACCGCATCTAGGTAGGTCATACTATACCATGACTTCTTACTTTGATTTATCGTTACTGAGGTATGTTACCGAACTCCAGGTTACTTTCGTTACTTATCCCATATGTATAAATCTAAGTCCTTTAATGCTTCCTCATTATTTGTTCATCTTAAGAATGACGGCCTAATCTCACCTCATACTTTGTGACTTGTGTCCATCCATTGTTGATTCAACTCAATATTGATCTATCATCTGCCACTGCTAACTTGATCTCTTATGTAACACTGCCGCTAGGGCTCACATCTCATTGGGGACATCTGGAGTAATTAGATTGGTCCACCTAGGGGCGATAATGTACTTCAATAACCATACTTTATAGCATCCCAATATGACTCACTTATGTGGGTATTTTAATCCTGTACAATTCATGAAATCCCTTCAAACCATCACTCAATCAAAGGTCCAAACGCCATCCTTCATTTATCACAAGTATACCCTCAATTTACTTCCAGGGCAACATTCCATCTCTTTTAAATGCTATTAGTCTTAGACTCTTTTGAGTTCATTTAGGCTGAACTTTCTATAACTTAGAGAAATCATCAGCTCTTTTGTCTTTATGGACTTAATCCCGATAACTTATCCATTCCCGTAACCTTCTCACTTGCCATTCCTTATTCTTACTCATGTCTTTCCAAAACCTTGTCGCTTTACCATACTTTAGCTTGTGACCTACACATATTCATTTATACTACTCGCAACCTTCCTTCAACTTGCTTGTACCATAGATTCCTTTGCGTTATTCTAGAATATCAAGCGAGACATCACATTGTTTCTAACTCTTCTTTACTCTCGTAATTGGACCTCTCGATACCTAGAAATAGCACTTTTGTCACTAACGACACCACTATCATTCATGGATACTGAATCCCCACGCTTCTAGCTTTCTATCCGTAGTATGGACTATTCCCAACCTTCTGCATTTAAGTATCTCGTACGTTATTCACTTTTACCTTACTTACCTTAAAATCTCGCATCACGTCTTCTATTTCTTTCATGACCTCCCTTTCACATAGGTATAATGCACATCCACAACTTGAAGCTCTATTATAATACTTGCACCTCTAGTGCACACACAATCCGGTGGGAGCTTCATACTGACTTCTTGTAAGGGTGGTACTTTTCTGAATGGCTTTATCGTAGAGCCGTTATAGAATATGGTTAATGTACTATCTCTCTTATATTTAAGACCGATCCTGCAATGTTCTCAATCATGAGGTCTAAAATTTTCTTGGTTCAATAATCAGACTCCTAATTTACTGAGTTGATGTAACTCTTTAGTTTCCTCTTCCTTCTGATCAGCCTTCATGTAGGCTTAAACTATCTTCCGATATGAGGCTCCTGGGATTAGTTATTACTTTATCATTTCATGGGCGCTATAGACTATCCATGACACAATCTTCTAACAATTCCATCCTTTGTCTATGCCCTGGGCTCAATTCTTTCTTTTACTTACACCGGAGTCTTCTACGGCTGTATGATTGTCACATATGTATTGCATGGATAATACTCCGAAATCTTACGTGCATTCATAACGTAACTCACTCTGGATCACTGATCGAATAATTTATTTTGTTCCTTCTCCACTTTCTTTTAATGTAAGCAATTACTTTTTTTGGTCGTTTTGCCACTTGTTGCATGTATACTTGGCTTATCTTAGTTCCCACGCATGTCAAAATTTTCGTGCAACTCATATGATCTCGAATATTACTTTTGATTTTTTCTTCCCATTCCTTAGCCACGGTAGGTACCAGTTCCTTATGGAGAGCATACAATGTTGTTGTGAGACTGTTATTATAAGACCATTTCCTCCTTAGGTTACTAAGCTTAGGTTGAAGCCTTCTTCCTTACTTCCTCAGCTAGTCTTTCATTGTAGTATTTAGGGAGGATCCTCTGATTCTTGTAAAGCTGTGAGCTTATCACATCGTATATCCGATGGAATTTTTTTGATGTCCTTCCTCGCCTATAATTACCCGTAGTTACTTACCTCTACGCCCTTGTGCTTGTAGGGTTGCTTGTGAACTGATATTTTGACTATCTTCCTAGTGGGACGCATTTTTATTCCCGTAACACTCATACGGTACCTTTACTACCCCAACTCCTATCTGAATATTTCTCAAGGATCACGATGTCGTATCTGCGAGACTGAATTCCCCATATTGGGGTTCACTATGTTCATCTTGCACAGCTGTTGATTTGTCTGTGTCCTCTTGTTTAGCCATAACTAGGCTCTTCCTAAATCAACTGCTAACTACTCGTTGGCCCATTCTCAAATTAATATTCCGCATAATCTTTCTTGGGTTATTTACTTTGCATTAACTTACATCTCGCACTGGCTCCTAATTTATCAATAACATCTCGGGCAGGGACCCTTACTTCCTTTCCTTGACGCTGTATTTGCATAATGTTTTGGAATGTAGCATATCTGTAGGCTTTGAATAAGTGCAATCTCATCCTTTTTTCATTTTTTTTTTCTCTTCGCATTCTTCCCTTACCATTCTATAATTACTAGAACCACTTAATTCTGACTTAAAACCACATCACTACATATTCCCCCCTTTAGGGGAGCACTAAGATTTAGTACTACGATGATCTACGTATAGATGTTTTACCCTCTCATCTTTGGCATCTTTTCACATCATCGATGATCCTTGCCCGCCTCACGGTAATCCTTCTGTACCAAGGATAACGAAATTCCTCACTCGCGAGGGTGACACTTAGTGTAACTGGCACATATAGTCCCTTAAGTTTAACTTTACTCACCTTTCTTGCTTTAGGGAAGCGTCTTCCTGAATGACCTTTAAAGGGTATTCTTCTGTCGTCCATTCTAATATCGCCGGAACGAAATCTGAAATTCTCATGATGTCGACCATTATCGAATCATTCAGTCCCTAATTCATATTTAGTTTATCTTGTTCACCAATCCATACTGATTTCTTATTACTCTGGGGTCTAATTTTTCCTTTTGGTAATCGCGTTGTAGTCACGAACTTATTTCTCGAAATGAGGATATGACTTTATGGCCTATACTCTTTTATTGTCTCAAGGCCTGTCACCTCTCGTCCTTTCCTTCACCTGACTATAGACTTTGTAATATTGTCACCTTTTTGATCTACCGTTGTCATCCATGTATCACATCTTACTCATAATGCTTCATTAACTCTCTTCCTTATTTCCCGCAAACATTTATGTCTATCACTTTATTCTGAAAACCCAAACAAGATATTCTTTTGCTTTTATCTCCCCTTGCTCCATCTACTGGCTCCTCGAATTGCCTAACATTCTCTTTCTACCAGGGATGGGAACCACAGTAAGGTAATATTTATCCCTTCTAGGCTTCCAGTGCTTATCTTTGTAGTACTCATATCTAGCTGTACTATTTTAGAGTGCACCATCGAGGTGTCTTACAAGGAGATCCATTACCACGTTTGCTCTATCCTCTACCAAACCATCCACTATTTAGGATTACTCTATCCCCAGCCGGATCCTGATAACTTGTCCTTCTCTTAAACTATCTCTGTTAGCTCCCATAGGGCATAACTGAGATCGGTGTGGCCGACTGTACATACATCTGTCACTATTGAAGGTAACTCAAAATGCTTATATCTCCCTTCCTGAATGGTAAATAATGATAATCTTTATAAACTGGATACCTCATACCGTTTTTCATCTTGATTCTTTTATTTCTTGAAACTTGTATTTATTTACTGAATCTCTCATTATCTTTCACCATTAAGGTGGATAAATATTCTTGCCTTAAGGTTCCTTATCAAGAGGCTTACACGTCTTAGTGTACACATGATCTGCCGAATACCTCATATTTATCCATCATAAGCATGATGCAAAAATTGAGTTCCTCTCACTCAACTCTTCCACAACTATATCTCTTCGTCTTTCTGGATGTAGGCATCGTTGTATTACGAATAAGATAGAGTTTAGCAAATTGAGTTCTTACAGCTGAGCTCTACCACACGGTCTAGAGTAAGAAGAAAGAGTGACAATCCTAAATGCCCTGTAGTCTCCTGCTTATAAGTGTGGTACACGACACACTCATAAATAAGACTCTACTAGATACGGGTTGTAGACTCCCTAGGACAGAACTGCTCTGATACCACTTTTGTCACGACCCACGCCGATGGGCCGCAATGGGCATCTGATACCTTACTCAACCGAGTACCAACGTAACGTATCTTTCTTATTACATCATCATATACACGTGACAAACGGGCCTAATAGGCCAACATCATCATTTATAAACTCAAAACATAGGCCAACAAGGCCGTATAATCTTTCACGTATATGACATATGTCTACAAGCCTCTAAGAGTACATAAATGTCATAAAGGTCGGGACAGAGTGCCGCCATACTAATCAGTACATGTCCTAATCATACTGACCACATAAACAACTCCGGAACAAATGGAGTGCACTAACATCTTCCGTTGAGCCGATCGCCTACTTGGAGGACTCTCGACTTGTCTATCGAGACTTGCGAGCATGAAACGCAGCATCCCCAGGAAAAAGAGACGTCAATACAAATAATGTACCGAGTATATAAGGAATGAAAATCAGTAAATAATAGACATGGGAGAAACATGGAGTAAAAGACTCGACATGTACGTATGCATAGCTCTGTGAATCATTTCATTTTTATAATGTCATGCATATGCATATAAATGTCATACCATGTATTGGTATATGCGTTCATAACATCATCAAGCCTATGGGGGCATACCACCATATCATTGCGGCCACTGTGGGCAAATCATCAACATATACCAGCTAATCAGGTGGTGGTGCGTATATAACGCCATAACCTTTTTTCATATCCTATATACATATAATATACGCGTATATAACGCCATCTGGTCATGGGTCAATGTACATGTATAAATGNATAACCTTTTTTCATATCCTATATACATATAATATACGCGTATATAACGCCATCTGGTCATGGGTCAATGTACATCTATAAATGCATGAAATGCATAAGAATTACGTTCATAAGATTTCTTAGATTGTCATAAAATCAATATACCTTTCGGATAAACTTTATCAAATACGTATTTTTCTGAGACCCATGAACAGAAGATATAATAATAATTCGTATGGAAAATCAATAACATAGAATCCCTAATACTTATATGAATAAAGTCATTTATAAAAATTGTGTGTTTACTCGTTTCATTTGTATCGTATGGATCATGCCAAAAAGAAAGAAGGGATAGCCTTAACATACATGGAGTAGGAAAAAATCCGTATGATTTTCCTGGAAAAAGTTGCACCGTACTCCTTCAGAACCCCAAAATTTTTGCGTTGCTAATTGTGCTAAGAAACTTCGTTGGATTTTGGTTGAATAAATCACGTTGTCAATGTAATGTTTAGAATCTGATTGAAGTATTTTGAGAATGAAATTTGTTGAAATCTTATAAGAATTGCTAACTTCTCACTTCTGATTGTTATGTGGATAAGGAATTGTAGGAATTTTGGTTGAATTCTAATTAAAGTAAAGATTTGCTGCCTCCCAAACATATGCACTTCCGTTTCCATTTTATGATTGAAGGGAGGTTATTGCTTTGTCAAATTGCATTGGCCCCACTTTGATGACTAATGTCACATAATCCTACTAAATTTTTGCCACCTTTCAAGTATTATATAAGAGTCACAATGTTTAGATTAATGGGCTGCCACGTTTTTGTAGTCCAAACTTTATCCAAAATCACAATTAATTAACCACTAATCTTATGATTAATTTGATAATCTCCCACTATTCAATAATTAACCAATTTCCCACATAATTAAGAATTACCTCAAATTACTTAAAATACTACTCACTTTTAACATACCTTATACATCTCGGGTATTATAGCTCGGACCATATTTGTTTTTCCAAATCGACAATCTTCAACGAAACTCGTTATCTTTGATTCGTTTACCCTTTAACCTTCACGGCACTTTACTTATCGCATGTTATAAGTAGCATAAATACTTATAACCTCAAAAATAATCTCATCCCCGAGTCTACGTCGATTAACTTACGACGAAGCTTTTACGTACAAAAATACGAGATGTAATATCTCATTTCCAAGCTTTCATCAATTTACTTATGTCATATTTTTACGTACGAAAATATGGGGTGTAACATCTTCTGTCGGTAACGAACCTGTCCATCGACCGGAAACCTCTGTCGCGTCCTTCGACCCGTTCAGCCGCCCATTCATACGGAACAGCCGGGAGCAACATCCTCTCTTTTTGGAACCGAGTGACGAATTCCCGTAGAAACTCGGACTCTCCTTGTGCAATTCTGAATATGTCGATGTTTCAGGATTGCACCTTTCTGGCCCCGACATGGGCCTTAATAAAAGAATTTGTGAGCATCTAAAAGGAATTTATGGAATGCTCGGGTAACAGCGAATACCACATCAAGGCTCCCCTCGTAAGAGTCTCTCCAAATTTGTTCATCAAAATAGATTCAATCTCGTGGGGAGCTAAATCGTTCCCCTTCACCACCATTATATAGATGGTAATATGCTCCTGAGGGTCCGAAGACCCATCATATTTCTGCACGTCGATCATTTTAAACTGCTTCGGGATCAATTTTGGTATCGCGCTTGGTTTTTACGGAAACTGAGTATACTTTTTTGAGTCCGGCCCTTTCAGTACTGGTGGTGTACCTGGGATTTGGTCCATGCGGGCATTCACTTCCCTCATAAATCGTAAGAGCTCATTCTTGAAGGGATCGCTCTCGTTGTTGTGACCGGAACCGCTCCCCCCCAGGACCATCAAAGTCGACCTAGACCCTGGGGGTGTTGTTGTCGACCATCTGTGTTGTTTAATTTGCGGGAGCGCCGGGAGGAACTGGACCTCATCTATTTGCGTTATCGAAAGCACCCGACAATGTCTGCTTTATTTCTGTCATAACCGTATCTTGCGGTGTGAGATGGCCTAGAATGACCTCTTGTTACTCCTGTAGGATCCTTACTGCTTTACCAACATGCTCCTCTTCAACATCATCGGGAGTCGCCTCCCGAACATGTTGCGGGTACCGCCTGCCGTGGACCGGCGTAGCATTGTTTTCCTCATTACGGGTGTCACTGATTGAATCCCCGTGCTGAGGCTGGTCTCTTTAGGCCTCAAGATTGTATGTGTTGTTAACACCATTATCTGCCATTTTCTGTGATTTTTGCTAAGAACAAATAATCAAAATACGTCAGTAAAAGAGGCAAGGACCAACTTAATTATATGACTGTCTAGGCCCCACGATAGTCGCCAAATTATTTATTCGTAAAACGGTACAGTTGAATTTATACATTATTTCTAGACAAGTGAATTAATTTGATCCTAAAATAATAATAAAAGAATTGAAGAAATATGCAATACTTAGCCTTGAGATGAAGATGAAATAACAGAAATAGTAATTCCGGGAGCAAGGCTTCCAGGCACAACAATAATAAAATTAAAAAATAAGAAGATAAAATTGTATAGAGCTTTGAATAGATTTGCCAGAAAATTCGTGTCATTTACAATAATAACAGAGCTCACTATTTATAATTGCACCTAGGGAAGAAGGTCCTAGGATCATGCTCTTCTTTAATGTCAATTATGAGGGTCATTGAAGAATGCGTAACGGTAAGCATAAATGACAAATTCTTTATAACGGGCAGTGTACTAAATGTTGTAGAATATTTCCCATTAAATGCTACCGGGTGACAGGTATTTATTGCATCTTTATGAACATCATTCTTTCCGATAACAAATGGAATAGTTGTCTTCGGTTTTAACTATCCTCTGCCTTCGGATCCACGTGTCACTCTCTTATACAATTACTTAGCATAGCATATTTTTACCCTATACAATATTACTGACTACTAAATCCTTCAACTCTACGGTTTAAGACTCTAGTAGATGATAAAATCACAAAACACTTGTAAAGTATGTCGGCTTGTGGATTGCCCCTTCTCCTTCAACTTAACTTATAGGTTTCACTAGCATAAGGCTTTGCCATTTTCAAAATGGACAAACTAACCATGTCATATTTGAATACTCTGGTCAGATTTAAATTTTCGTCGACCCTGCTTGGTCATAGGCAAATGGTTCAATCATAAGATTTGAACCTTTTTTTTTTTTTGTTGTTGAAAGTATTACTAGAAAAATAATTTGGAAGGTCTATAACATGTGAAGAAAAGAAAAGAGAGTAATAAAGGAAATCTTTCGGAAATGGATGGTGAGACCGACCACAAAAATTTTGTGGCTTGACAAATTTAGATCATTATAGATGGAAGCTATAGTCGTTCAAATTTGGAAGACATATTGTACAACGGAGTGGTACTTTGGTGCTTGTCGAGGCAGGCGGGCGGGGTGGATGTAATTATTCAGTTGAGGCAATGAAAGGGCGGGTGGATGGCAAAAGAATACTTCGGGACGTGTTGCTCATGATTTTCTAATGGTCTTCGCTTGAACCATCATAGTTAAGGAATTTTCTGCACAACAGTAGAAACAATGAGCGAATGTAATATGCCTGTGTTGATAATGGCAGGAGGTCATTAACATGTTTCTAATGCCACAAAGGAAGTGAATCGCCTTTAAACTGTTTTTAAATTAAAAAAATAGAGAGGGAGTGAGAGTTCACCAAAATTTCTCGGAGGCCACGGCGGAGGGCGAAAGTCTCAAGAGGCGTTCGCCCAGTAATTCGGGGTGTACCTCCGAGCGTTGAGTCGGGTTTTTGCAGTGAGGGGTAAGCCTCAAATACCTTTTCAAATTAAAACAAAATTTGCTGAATAAATCAATAATAAAATACCCAAATTTTCAAAAGTTAACTTGTAATTACTCAAAAAATTTTAAAAAGAACTGAAATATCAAATTTAAAAGTCAAGATCTTTTTTATTACTAAAAGCCTTAATTTATGGTCTTTCCCAATTTTTTATCTTGTCCGTTAGTCTTTTACTATCTCCCAAAAGCAACGAACAGTTAATTTTCTTTTTTTACAAATACCAAAAAAAACTTCATTCTCCTTCATAGCAGCAAATTCAAGGTTCAAATTGCAAGTTAGTCATCTTTTTTGTTCCTTCATGAGAAAACTTTATTCTTTTCAACTCAAGTTACTTGTGCTTGTAAGTAGCGTATAATAAATTATTTTGACTAGTTTTTAGTAGGGATGGAGCACATGTATCTATATATATTTTCACTTATTTATAGTTTTCTTCAATTTTTATGTAATTTTACCTATTTAAAAATATTTATTTTAATTATATTATTTTATGAAATATTAAAAGTTAAATATATATGGGCGGGGATTACGCCTCGCTGAGATATACGTAAAACGCCTTGCCTCAAACCCACGTCTTTTAAAATACTGGTCAGAACATGTGAATTATACCAAATATATATATGACATGCCCCCGCTCGAACTTGGTTGCTATAGAATATAACAAAGAAGATTCTTCTTGTTCCATCTTACATTTTCAATAATCCAGTAACCCATTCGTGCTACCACAGCTAGGACGTATAACACCAAAAAATAGAACATGAGGGGAAAAAAGGAAGGAAGGAAGAAATGCACCAACCAAAATTTATTTCATTTTATAATAAAGCAGGTTGTAAAGAAAAAACGTTTGGGCTTTTAACACACACACACATATATATATATATATATATATTATACATTTATTTACCCATAAAATGATACAGTTAAATTTGTACGTGGTTTATAGACAAGTGAATCGATTTGATCCTAACATAATAAATAAATTAAAAACAATATAAGACTTAGCCTTGAAATAGAAATAAAACAGCAAAAATCTTGATTACGGGAGCGGAGCTTCCGGAGGTAGTAAAAAGAATATTGGTAAGCAAGAAAATAAAATAGTATTGAGCTTTTGAGCAAAGTATATTATTAGCTTGTCAGAAAATTCCCTCTTACAATGGTTGTTGAGTTCTCTATTTATAATGGTTCCTAGGAAACAAGGTACTAGGATCAAACCCTTCTTAAATGACAATTATGAGGGCTGTTGAAGAATGTATAACAGTAGGCAGTGAATGTGATATTTTCTGTAACGGACTGTTTACTTGATGCTATAATATATTCTCCATTAAATGCTACTGGGTGGCAAGCATTTATTTCTCCTTCATGAACACCACTCTCTTCGGGAACAAACAAGATCGTTGCCTTCGGACTTGGTCAACTTCTGTCTTCGGCTCCACGTGTCGTTTTATCATGCGAGCACTTAATATGAACATATTTTACCCTATACAGATAGTTCCCATGCTTTTCGGTGGCATAACTTTGTGTCACCGGGAAGTTGGTAAAGATACCTTTATTAGCAGGAAATTCTCTAATCCCATATGAAAAATTTCTGACGGTTTGATTAGACGCACGTCTCTCTGTATTTAATGCCCCGAACACGCATCATCCCACAATTCAGCAACACTTTTGCCGGTTATCGAGGTAATTATGGCCACGATTTTAGCCGCTTATTCCTTTACTTATATGCATCAACCTTCTCCTTTTACACTTCATAATTTTCCAAACTTTCTCAAATATTCTTTACTCAACTCATACTCGTTTTCCACTTCCTCTAACCTTCTTCTTCAGAGAAAAATCCCTTATTCTCTTCTGATAACAATGGCCTCTTCTTCCAAAAATTTCAGTGCTTCAAAAACCAAAGAAAGTGTTTGCTGCTCCTCCCACGGTGAGCACCATCATTGCCAGAAAGCTTTTTACAATTAAGGACTTCGAAGAGAAGTACCCTTCTGCTAACCCCCGAACTTTGGCTATCGGCGTGTATTGTTCTTATATCCGTCCTTCTAGCATCCCTGCTATGAAGAAAGATTGCGGTTGTCAAGATTTGAACATCATTGCTCCTGACCTAGCGGAGCGAGTAACCTTCTACAAGAAGAATTTCACGTATGTTTATATGTATCCCTTTACTTTGGGTCCGTTCTCATTGAGAGGGGGGCTTGACTCCGGTATCCTGGTGTTTTTCCTTCGTTACCAAGTTTGCTTGGCACAGGTGAGCTCTTCTTTGTGGCGGACTGTCGCTTGTCTTAGGCGCCTATGCTAGGAGATGGGAGAAGAGATGTCCCTAGCTCGACTGATGAACCTTTATTCCTCTAAGATTTTCTGTGGGGGAATGATAAACTTCAGCAAACGTGGTCACCATGCTTTGCTCACCAGCATGAATGATGACAATGACCTCAGGTGGATAGAGTAGTTCGTTGTAGTTGCCACCAGGGATATCATTCTGGCCACGACTCCATCCTTTCCTGAACTATGGAACCGTAATCGTAAGTTCTTCGCTTATATTTTCTTCAAGTTAAAGATCGTCCCATGCTGTTACTGATCCTTCTTCTTTTACTATTGCAGCAACTCGGTAGACACCACCAAGGGTTGAAAGCTTGGAACAATGGGTCCAGAAGATTTTGGATGTCACTAGGCCCGAAAGGATGGCCAAAATCCATGGTAGGTTGAACTCATCTTGTTTTTACCGTTAACCTTTCTCTCCCGTTGAATTCAGTTCTGCCACAAGGTTCTGTTACCGTCCCCGAGGAGGATATTTTGGCCAATTCGATCGATACGGCGAGGTTGTTGCAGGAGGCTTTTAGCCGAATAGGTGTCACCGGGACTGTTTCTGGTACAAGTATTTCTTCTCGGAGTCCCCGGCAGGAGAACAAGTAACCAAAGAGGCATCATTCCTCCACGGGCGGGGGTAAAAATAAAAAGGCAAAGAGTGTTGCGCCTGAGCCAACCGTGGGCCTTGCGGTGACGAGTGTCGCACCCGAGCCGGCCGTAGACACTATGGTGATCGACAATGATGGAGTAGCCAGTGATGAGGGGGCTTCTCTACATAGAAGACGACGACCTTCATCAGCTCAACAAAATGCTCAATTTGTTGAGTTAGTTACTCCAGCCGAGGAAGACGTCCCCGGGCTTTAGGGAAGATGCTAACTCACGCTTCCAAGTTCCAGTCGTCGTTCCTGGTACCGTGAGGCTGGGTGCCAGTTCTTTTTCGCCTTCGGTTGGTAAGCAATCAACAACCAGCATTGCTTTTACCGCAGCTGCTTCGCAACCTACAATGCCAACAACTTCACCACCTTCTTTGCCAACACTGCCTTCGCCATTGGCAACTGCTACATCATCTCCACTGGCCGATGTCATTTAAGAGGAGGATGCCCCTCTTCCCAGTCCCTAGTTCATGGTAATTTAGGGCATAACTATTATGTCCCCTCTGATGATCCTCAAAGGAGGAGGAGTGTTACCCCCTCAGTTTCTACCGGATGTCATCTGTTGTCCCATCCGGTGGAACTTGCTAATTATCTGAAGCCTCGAGCTTCGGAAATGGACAGGAATAAAATATAATCTCTCAATAGAAAGTGTTTGATGAATAATGTCATGCATAACGCGGCAGCGGTACGGCCTTTGTTCCTTCTGTTGTTCCTTTTATCTTTGTTGTGGCAGGGTTTTTAATCTGTACTTCTATTTTGCAGGCTAACTTCCTTGCTTCTGAGGGTCTTCTGTGATTGATCCTTGATAAAGAAAAACTTACCTCCGCACGGGATCAGTTGTTGGCCTAGCGAGATTAGATTGTTGCCTGCCTCCCGAAACTGGAAGACTGAGCTGCTGAGGCTACTAAATTGGAGGCTCAGTTGTAGCAAAGCGAGCAAGAGGTAGTGACCCTTAGCCAAGAGACCCCCCAGTTAAGGGTACAATTTGAAGAATCTAGGGCAAAGTAGGTCAAGGTCCACAATGTCGTTCTTGCTGCATCTGATCGTGAGGCTTCCTCTACTGAAAGATTGAATATTTTGGAGGCGGCCTTAAACTCCAAAGTTGAAGAAGTTGTTGCTACCGAGGGGAAGTATGACCGGTTGGAAGAGAGGCATAATAAAGTTATAGAGCATAATAGAGTTTTTAACTCTATTGTTAGTGAGCTCGATGTCAGCCTCTGGGCCACTAGATCCGAACGAGATAACCTCTCAACCAAGTTTGACCGTCTGAAAGAAGAACTTCAGCGCTGAGTGGCTTCCCTCATTATTGAAAAAATATATCCTATGTACAGCATGAGGAGAAAAACCTTGGAAGAGGCCAAAGCGGCCGTCATTGACTTTGATGCCAAAATTTTTAAGGCCCGTGAGCTGGAGTCAATTGCCCGAAGGGGTCTTCCGGTCCAGTCTGATGCTACCGACTCTTCTGGTTCTAGTTCTGAGTTCTCTGGAACTAAAGAGGAACCGGAAGGTGATGATGCTGAAGGTCAAGATGGTGGAGGTCAAGATATTTAGCCCGCAGCGGATCCGCCTACTTCTCCCGGGGGTGCAGATGTTTCTCTTCCTCCGGATTCTGGGGGTGCAGTAATTTAGCTTTTTGATTTCTTTTCTTTGTATTTGTGCTACTTGGCACATTTTCTATGAATAGAAGTACCTTTTCCTTTAAGTATTTTGCATGTTTTTCTCTTTTCGTACTTTTTATTTAGGTATTCTCGCAAAATTTCCGCGCCGAGATAAACAAGGCTTCGGGTGTATTTTTCCCCGATAATATTTGGATCCGAGCATAAATTCTTCTGAAATTGACCCTTTAACATGAGGGTTTCATAAAAGAGGGCCCTCTTATGTTTACGGTACTCTTGAAGAGGACGTCTCGTGTTCATTATGGTACTAGCATTTGAATTACTTATTTAACTTTCAAATGATAAAATTTTCAAAAGTACATAAGCATTCGTTTTGCTAAAAAGATATTGCCATTACTTGTGGCTAATTTGAACAATTTGTTTCTACGGGGTTGGCCGCGCAGTCCCCGGTCCCGATGTTACAACTCTGTTTCTGGGTTCCATGTTCCAGGTCGATATGGCAGTCATTGTTGTCGTATTCTCATATAATCCCCCCC
>AWOL01S0000402.1:376517-395429 GCA_000715115.1 Nicotiana otophora
CCCCTCCCCCCAGTGTTCGAATGAGAAGAATGCGAATTTGAACACTAGAAGTTTTGTTCCTTCGAAGATTCCTCTAGTGAATGGTTAGATAATTTTCAGTTCAATAGTAAGGTTCACTCCCATTTAGGAATTTTTGCTATCGAGCCAAATATTATCTAACAATCCCCCAGCGGCTTGCACGTGTGAACGGTCGGGTAATCTTTGTCCGACAACAAACTTTATTTCCCGGTAGGAACTTTGCTACCGACCAAAAGACTATATAATCGCTCTGCAGTGGCTCGTTACTTGCATGCCTTGTCGTTTAAAGGTCTTATTTCTGCTGACGGAGCTTCTTTCGTAGTATGCTTTCTGTTGCTGCCTCATTAAAAACCTTGCCAGAAAAACCTAGTTGGGACAAAAACTAGACGAAGGGAAAAAGAGTGCAGCATATACTTTCAGTATAGGCGAGGCGCAACAGCAATAATATCTCTTGAGGTGTGCCACATTCCAGTTGCTCGGCAACTTTACTCCGTCTTGATTTTCCAACTCGTATGACCCTTTCCCAGTGACAGCTGAAACCCGGTAGGGGCCTTCCCATGTTGGACCTAGCTTCCCTGCATTGAGCTCCTGGGTATTCTGAGTTACTTTCCTTAAAACCAAGTCTTCTACTTTAAATTAATAAAGGTTGGCTATTAGATTGTAATATCTTTCCATTCTCTGCTTTTGGGTTGCCATTCTTATATGCGCCAAGTCCCTGCGTTCATCGTGCAATTCCAATTTGACCAATATTGCTTCATTATTTGTTTCTTCGTCCGCCCAAAAATATCTCAGGGTAGGTTTCCCTACTTCCACCAGGGTCAAGGCTTCTGCTCCGTACACAAGAGAGAAAGGAATTTCCCCATGCTCGATTTGACCATTGTTCGGTACACCCATAGTACTCTTGAAAGCTCTTCGGGCCATTTGCCTTTGGTTGCTTCAAATCTCTTTTTGAGATATTGTATAATCACCTTTTTTGTTGATTATGCTTGATCATTTGCGCTTGGGTGATAGGGTGATGATGTGATCCTTTTGATCTTTAAGTCTTCAAGGAATTTTGTGACCGTTGTGGCTATAAACTGTGTCCCGTTGTCGTAGGCTATCTCTTTCGATATCCCGAATTTGCAAATTATATTCTCCCACAAGAAATCTACCACTTCACGTTCGCCGATCTTGTGATAAGGACCTGCTTCAACCCACTTAGAAAAATAGGCAGTTGAAATCAAAAGAAATCTTACCTTACCGGGGGCTGGTGGCAACAGACTGACTATATCCATCCCTCATTTCATGAACGGCCAAGGCGACAAACCTGAGTGTAGTGGCTCTGTCGGTTGATGTAACAACGATGCATACCATTGACTTTTATCGCATTTTTTAACATAAGCCTTGGCGTCTTTTTTCATCCGGGGCCAGTAGTATCCTGCCCTAATTAATTTTGACACTAAGGAATCCGCACCTGAGTGATTCCCGCAGATCCCTTCCTGGACTTCTCACATAACATAGTTGGATTCAGAAGCCCCCAAACATCGGGCCAATAGGCCTTGAAAATATCTTCTATACAATTGACCTCCCTTGAAGCTGTATTGAGCTGCTTTAGTGCGCAACACCCGAGATGCTTTGGGATCTTCAGGTAGTTTTCTGTGTTCGAGACAATCTATGATCTCATTTCTCCAGTCTCGGACCAAGTTGGTCGCATTACTTCGTAATAGCAGTCTGCGTCCAATACCGAATGCATAAGCTGTACGACCGTACCGAAGTCTGATCCCTTTATTTTCGTGGACGATCCCATATTGGCAGTGTGTCAGCTTCGATACTCTCTTCCCTCGAAATGTGCGTAATTGACCATTCCCTGAACCGAGTAAGCAGAGCATGTACTTGCACTACATATTGTTACATGCATTCCTCTTTGGTTTCAAAGATCCCGTATACTTGGTTTACTACCAATTAGGAGTCACATTTGATTTCTATGACCTTGGAATCCAGTCCCCGGGCCAACTCGAGTCTTGTAATCAAGGCTTCATACTCTGCTTCATTGTTAGTCAGGGAAATAGTTCTTATGGCATGCCTTAGGGTTTCTCTCGAGGGTGTGGTTAATACTATGCCAAGCCCGGATCCCTTCACATTGGAAGCTCCGTCCGCGAACAAGGTCCAAACTCCCAATGTCGATTCTGACACCATCACTGCTTCTTTGGCAGGCAAAGGTAACAGTCCCGGACTAAAATCGGCCACAAAGTCGGCCAAAACTTATGACTTAATCGCAGTCCCAGGTTTATACTCTATGTCAAATTCACTCATTTCGACTGCCCACTTAGCCAGCCTACCCGATAGTTCAGGTTTATGAAGGATATTCTGCAAGGGAAATGTGGTCACCACTGCTATCGGATGACTTTAAAAATAAGGCCTAAGTTTTCAAGCGGCGACTACGAGAGCTAAGGCCAATTTTTCCAAATATGGGTAACGAGTTTCTGTTCAAGTTAAAATTTTACTAACATAATAAATAGGACATTGCGTACCTTCGTCCTCACGGACTAAAACGTCACTTACCGCTGCCTCTGAGACTGCTAAGTAGATCATCAGTTATTCGCCTTCCTCTAGTTTTAACAGTAATGGAGGACTTGACAAATACCTTTTCAAATCCTTCAAAGCCTGTTGACATTCCGCAGTCCATTCGAAGTTATTCTTCTTTTGAGGAGTGCAAAGAAATGATGGCATTTTTCCGAAGACTGGGAAATGAATTTGCTCAAAGTGGCCAGACTCCCTATTAGCTTTCGAACCTCTTTTACACTTGATAGCTGGTCCGAAATGTCTTCGATGGCTTTAATTTTAGCGGGGTTAACCTCGACCCCTCTTTGCGACACCAAGAATCCCAAGCACTTCCCGGAGCTAACCCCGAATGCACACTTCTCGGGGTTAAGCTTCATATTGTGCTTCCTTAAGATGTCAAAGGTTTATTGTAGGTGTTTAAGATGATCACTTGTGTTCAAAGACTTAACCATCATATCATCTATGTAAACCTCCATAGTTTTCCCTGTTTGTTTCTCAAACATTTTGTTTACGAGCCGTTGATAAGTGGATCCGACGTTCTTTAGCCCGAAAGGCATCACATTATAACAATATGTGCCGAAGTTCATTATGAACAAAGTTTTTTCGTGATCCTCCGGGTTCATCTTAATTTGGTTGTACCTGGAGTAAGAATCGAGGAAACTCATCAACTCGTGTCCGGTCGTCGCATCAATCATTTGATCAATGTTTGGCAATGGGAATGAGTCCTTTGGGCACGCCTTATTTAAATCCTTATAGTCTATGCACATGCGAAATTTATTCTTCTTCTTTGGAACTACTACTATGTTAACTAACCAGTCAGGATACTTTACCTCTCAGATTGAAGTGATATCAAGTAAACGAGTGATCTCTTCTTTGACAAATTTGTTTCTGACCTCGGCAATAGGACTTTTTTCTGTCTTATTGGAGAGATGTTGGGATCCAGGATTAGTTTGTCCATGACCACTTCCGGCGGGATACCTGTCATATCCGCATGCGACCACGCAAAATAGTCAACATTAAATTTAAGGAATTCAATAAATCCAGACCTGAGCTCGGGGTTTAGTCTTGTCCCCAAGTAGAACTTCCTCTCCAAGAACTTTCGAACAACGCAACTTGTTCAAGTTCTTCCGCTGTGGATTTTGTTGCGTCCGTTGCTTCCGGCACCTGGAAGTATCTTGGTATCTAATAGGATTCTGATGACTCCTCCCCCTGATTTACTTCGCTCAGCTCGGGAGCTGGCGCCGGTTCCTGTTATTGCTATGTTGCATGCTCCTTCCCTTTGCTACTGAAAACTGAGATTGCATTCATCTTCCTTGCCTCCGGTTGGTCTCCTCTTATTTGTTTAATTCCCTCGGGAGTTGGGAACTTCAGCAATTGATGATATGTTGACGGTACGACCTTCATCTCATGCAACCATGGTCTCCCCAGGATAATATTGTAACCCATATCATCGTCCACTACCTCAAAAAGGGTCGTTTTCATCACCCCATCGGCATTCGTGGGTAACGGGATCTCTTCTCGGGTTGTCACACGTGCTAGATTTAACCCGGCGAGGGGTTTTATGGCCGGAATGATACTTCCGGTGAGCTTGGCTTGCTCCAGCACTCTCCACTGGATAATATTGGCCGAACTTCTCGGGTCCACCAAAACACGTTTAATTTTAAAATCTAAAACATTTAAAGAGATTACCAATGCATCGTGGTGCGGCAGCAACAGTCCATCTGTGTCTTCCTCCTTGAAAGTAATGTTGTCCTCAGCGACTTCGAGGAGTCTCTTACTATGGGTCACTGCCACCTTCGTCTTTTTGGCCGCCAAAAATGTCACACTATTAATTTTGTTCCCCAAAAAATCATGTTGATCGTCAAACGAGGAGGATCTTCTCCTGCTTTGGAAGGCTCTGTGTTATCCTAATTGCGGCCTTAATTGTTTTTAGCCCGATTGCTCAAGAATTCTCTGAGATTTCCATTTTTAGGTAATGTCACCACTTCTTCGCGCAGATGTCGGTAGTCCCCTGTCCGGTGGCCGTTTGTCCCATGGTATTCGCACCACAAATTAGGATCCCTTTGGCTGGGATCGAATCTCATTGGCTTTGGGAACTGTGCTTCTTTAATGTTCCTCATAGCCGACAACAGCTCCACTACATTGACATTGAACTTATATTCGGAAAGCCTGGGGTGGGAGGAATCTCGAAAACGTGATATCTCCTTGTCCTGCAATAACCTGTTATTCCAGCTGTGATCAGCTCTCCTATCGGTAACAAATCTATCCGCTGACCAAAAACCTCTGCCGCGTCCTTCGGCCCGTTCATTGGGCCAACCCCTTGAAGACCGTCGATTTATGTTGAAATCATCCTTTAATTTCTCTTTATTCTTCTCCTGGCCCCAACCCTTGGCTGACGCCGGGAAACCGAGTTGGTCATCCTCAATTCTTATCTTCGACTTCTACCAGTTGTGAACATCCGCCCATGTTATTGCCTAGAACTTGAGCAGACTTTCTTTTAATTTTTGGTAAGTATCGGAACTTCTCGGATTAAATCCTTTAGTAAATGCTTCTGCTGCCCATTCATCTGGTATGGCCGGGAGCAGCATCCTTTCTTTCTGGAATCTAGTCACGAACTCCCGCAGCAATTCAGACTCTCCTTGTGGAATCCTGAATATGTCGCCCTTTTGGGCCTATACCTTTTTGGCCCTGGCATGGGCCTTAATGAAAGAATCCGCGACCAGGAATCTATGGAATGATCGGGCAGGAGTGAATACTATGTTAGGGTCCCATTTTGTGAGGGTCTCCCCGAATTTCTTCAGCAAGACTGACTCAATCTCATGTGGAGCTAAATCGTTTTCCTTCACCGTCGTTGTATAGGTGGTGATGTGCTACTAAGAATCTGAAGTCCCATCATATTTTGGCACGTATGGTATTTTTAACCGCTTTGGATCAACTCAGGTGTCGCGCTTGATTTGAATGGCAACTGGGTATATTAATTTGAGTCCGGTCCTTTCAATACTGGTGGTGCGACCGGAACCTGATCCATTCGGGCATTTATTTCCCTCATAAACTGCATGAGTTTGGTTTTAAAGGGATTATTCTCGTTGTTATTACTGGATCCGCTACCATTCCCCTCGCCCCTATCAAAGCCGACTTCGCCTCTCGGGGTGTTGTTGTCGACCCTCTGCATTATTTGATTTGCGGGAGCACAGGGAGGAACTGGACCTCGTCCATTCGCGTTGTTGGAAGCACCCGACAATGCATGCCTCAATTTCGTCATGACCTGATCATGTCGTGAGAGATGGTGCATAATGGCCTTTTGTTGCTCCCTCGGGATCCTTACTGTTTCATTGACGTGCTCGTCTTCAGCATCATCAGGAGTGGCCTCTTGAACGTGTGGTGGATGTTGCCCGCCATGAACCGGCGTGGCCTCATCCTCCTCATTGTGGGTGTCACTGATTGAATCTTCGTGGTGAGGCTGATTTCCCTGGGCCTCAATGTTGTGTGCGATGTTGACATCGTTATCTGCCATTTTTAGTAATTTTTGCTAAGAACAAAGAATCAAACATGTTAGAAATAGATGGGAGGGTCAACTCAATTACACAACTGTCTAAGCCCCACGGTGTGCGCCAAACTGTTTACCCGTAAAATGTTATAGTTAAATTTATACGTGGTTCATAGACAAGTAAATCGATTTGATCCTATAATGATAAATTATTAAACAAAAATATAAGGCTTAGCCTTGAGGAGATGCGATATTAGTACAGCTATTGTTTGATTGCTTCTTAAATTTTTCTAGTTGCTCTGGTCTGGAGGCAAACAGTGAAAAGAGCTCTATATTTTTTGGGGGGAGTTGATACTGTGGTACAAGAAGAGATTATTAAAATATTAGGGTTTACAAAAGGAGAACTACCTATTAGGTACCTTGGGGTGCCATTGAACTCTAAAAGACTCTCTGTGGTGCAATGCTACCCGTTAGTAGAAAAGATGCTGGGAAAAATAACCTCTTGGACTTTAAAGTTTCTCTCTTATGCTGGGAGGTTGCAGCTGATAAAACATATCCTATTCTCCATTCAAGTGTTCTGGTCACAAGTTTTGGTTCTCCCAAATAAGATTGTGCATCTGATTGAGGCAACATGTAGAACATTCTTATGGTCTAGTATGTGGAATTGTCAAAGAAAGCACATATAGCCTGGAAAAAAGTATGTTGGCCCAGATCAGTTGGTGGCTTTAATGTTTTGCACATTGAAACATGGAATAAGGCAGCAATTTATAAACTCTTGTGGAACTTATGCACTAAGAAGGACAAATTGTGGGTGAGATGGGTTCACATTTATTATGTAAAGGGAAGGCAAATATGGGAAGTAGAGACAAAGCAGGCCTCATGGATTTTGAATAAGATCCTTAAAGCTAAAAAGTACTTAGATCAGGCTGGAATAAGGATCGTTGATGTAACTCAAATGAAGATCTTCTCTATAAAGAAAATTTATCAGGCAATGAGAGGGGAATTTACTAAAGCCCCATGGAGGAAACCAATGTGTAACAACTTTGTTGTGCCTCGATGGTTATTTATCCTGAACCTGGCTATACATGGTAGGTTAAGCACAAAGGAAAGACTAGCAAAATGGGGGATAACAGTTAACCAGACTTGCATACTATGTAGCAGAGAACAAGAATGTATTGACCATCTATTCTTCAATGCGATTTTTCTAAGGAAATCTGCAGTAGAATATTGAAGTGGCAAGGCATTCATAGACAACTGAAGCTGTGGCAAGAGGAAATAGAATGGGCAAACACTGAGATGAGAAGTAACAACCCTACTGCTAAAGTGTTCAGAATGACATTTGTTGGGTGCGTATATTATTTTTGGCAAGAAAGAAATTTTAGAATCTTTCAGAACAAGAAGAGAACTGTGGATGTCATAATTAAACTCCTGGTGCAGGACATTTTTTATAGAGGAAGTAGAAAATGCAAACTTGAGAATAGGTTAAGAGCTTTGAACTGGTATCCTTTGTATTAGCTGAATTTGGTTGTTAGTAGTTAAGTAGCTTACTGGAAATTGGGGCTTTGTCCAATCTTCCAGATAGCCAGTTTAGTTTTGTGTTGTACAATTTTACAACTTGGTAATAAAATTTCTTTATTTATCAAAAAAAAAAGTATATGGGTAAGCTAATAATCCTTTAAACATAGTGCATTTTTGGTCCAAGACAACCACTTCTATTCCTATCAGAGACCGTCAATGTACTTTTAAAAGAAAAAACAATTGTCGCCGCAACTATGACCACAAGAGTCTCTAGCGATAGAGAATCCGGTTCAATGCGGCGAAAATTATTTTTATAACTTCTTCGAATGTTAGTACTAAAGATTGTAAGGAAAAGTCCAAGTCATTATCTGACAGGGATACTGTGATCATGGATAATGATAGCCCCTAATCTCAAAAACAAGACTTATTCTGCCCCGTTGCTTTCTTCTGTAAAAACCCCTAATTGACGCTAATCCATCTCTGCTCAATTTCTCAACATCAACTTAATCTAAGCATCATGTCGGAAGAATTGTTTGTCAAACAGCATTGTAGGGCTCCATTAAAAATAGACGGAAATGGCTAACTTATACCAAAGTAAACCAATTTCATATACTTAGGGGAGTATAAATACCAATTTATATTTAAGAGAACTACTTTGAATCTAAGCACAAACTTACAGAGGATGATTTTGGACCTTTTCTCATTTAATTAAATTCTAATTCTTATGACACATGCACAAGTTTTCTTCTATTTTTAGCTATTGAATGAGGACTGATGAGGTGCATCTAACAGTTCAGAGTCTATTTGTAATGAGATGAGTATCCTAGCACCACAGTGATCCAGTAATATGATAAAGTACTGCCACATCTGGTTCGAAATTTAACAAGAGTGGGTTGCTCTAGTGGCGAGCACCCTCCACTTCCAAGTAAGAGGTTGTGAGTTCGAGTCATCCCAAGAGCAAGGTGGGGAGTTCTTGGATGGAGGGAATCGAGGATCTATCGGAAACAGCATTTCTACTCCAGGATAGGGGTAAGGTTTGCGTACACACTACCCTCTCCAGACCCCACTAGTGGGATTATACTGGGTTGTTGTTGTTGTATCTAGTTCAGGATACACTGAACTGGACTGGATCGGAACTTAAAAAACTAGTTTTTGAAATCCTTTTATCTTGAAAACATATGCTAATGATCATAGCTAGAACAAAAACTACAGAAAAGATAGACATATCCCAAGAGGTGGCTTAAGCATTGACCAGACAAATAGGGACGTTATACTTGTAAGTAGCATTCCGCCGTTGATCAACTCAGCGGGCCATTAAAAGTAAGTCTTATATGACAAAAATAGGATACCTTTGTGCTACCATTAATTGTTTACCTGAAGTTTTGAGAAAAAAGCCCCATATAAAAATTCTAAAACGGGTAGGACTTTCCCTAATTGCTAGAATCTTAAAGCAAGCTGGGCAACATTTCAGTAATTATAGTAATTGTTAATAATTTGGTCTCAAATTCTGACATATCACTAGAACTTTTGAGGATTCTAGCTGAAACATTTGAGGATCGTCAGTACTTTCTGTGCTAAAATTTCTATGCTAAAATCATTGGTGCTTCAAAATTTGGAGAGCGTGATTTAAAATTCTACCACGGGGTTATTTTTTTAAAACTTTCTTAATAGGGTCAAAACATCAACAGTGATTCAAAAAGGTCCATCCAGTATCATTGCTAACTTTTCTATTGCTATTCTTACTTTTTAAGAACATGCAAATCCAATAAGTGAACTAAGAATCATCAAAGTAGAATGACAACTATTTTACAAGTATAATTTTATGTATGAGCTCAGTTTATACGACCTTTTCTGGATGGAGAGACTACGAATAGTTCCTATTCAGTACGTTCTCAATAGCCTCGAAATGATCATCATATGATAATCCTTTTGTCGACATAGTAGTTGTAGAACCCCAAAAAATTTTCAAATGCTTAAGGCGTCATTGGAAGATCATTAAAGGCTAAATGTATTATTTGCATATACAGGTATGGCCATTTGGCTAAATGTGTTACACATAGTTTGGAGAGTTATAAGAATGTTTATAAGTCTAGAAAGTAATTTGAAACAAGTTGGAATTGTTAACAGAAAAAAGAAGCCCAAAGTTACACATGATCTAACTTCAAATTATCATAACTCTCTGTGTATAAAGAGTTATCTTGTGGACAGGGTATCAAATTAAATCTCTTAGTCTAGTTTCTAACGGTTCAAACTATTCAGCATTTGGACTTTTGTACACAAAGTTATGACTGATTTACTGAACACTATCCAAAATGTTCGCCGACCGCGCGCCCGAGCACTTGAGGAAGTTCACTGCCCCAGGTGCGCGCTCAGCTGAGCGCTCAAGTCCCAGCTACACTGAACCACACCTTGAAAGGGTATATATACCCCCTAGGTTGGGAAGAGATGATTATATTTTTTAAACCCCTCCCAAATTAGGAGGATCTATAGTATTTCTACACTTCCCCTCCAACGTGACTCGAACCCAGGACCTAACGGTCGTAGGTGGAGGTGCTTTTACTGAGCAAGGCTCAGTAGTCGAGAAGAGATGGTTTGGGTTCAAATTTTGGGAGTTTTTTGGAGCTTTTGGAGCAGATTTCGACCAGGGCTGCATTTGGGTCATAGAAGGTGAGTTTTTATCCATGTTTGTGCTAATTAATGTTGATAGCACTAATATTAACATTACAACTTCCTTGGATTTGCTAGATTTCATCAAATCAACCAAGAACACCAAAAGAGAAATTTTCTATGGTTTGCTTCCAAAGGTAATTTTCACTACTTGAAATTTACTTATAAAGTATAAATGAGTATTTTAATGATATGTATGAGTTAGAACGGTGGTTGAAAGAGTAGAATAGATGAACCCAAGTTTTGACATTGAAAATTTTGTTGGTAGGAAAGATGAATAGTGTTGAATTTGTTTGAACGATGTTGTTTTGAGTTTCTAATAGAATGACTAGATTTCATTACACATTTAATCGATGAATTGGAGTTTAAATTCAAGGATTGACCTTCAAATGGTGAAATAAGGATTTTGTAAATGTTGTGAAGTTGAACCTCAGTGCTGGGCACTTAATTGATTTAGTTGGTATTATTGTGATGCGTTATTGATATATGTAAACTCATAAATATAAATATCGACTTGTTGACTATGTTTGAGCATTTAAAAAAAATTGGAGCGTCGTAGTACTATTTTGGAACTTGGACTTGAGGTAAGTTGATTAAAACTTACTCTTCTTATTAAATTTTCTCTAAGAGCATGATTTGAATTAAAACATGAGTTGTTTATAAGTATACATTTGTGCTTGTGGGGACAAGTGAGTGCGAATGTCTTTATGTACTAAAATATTGTATTGCATATAAAGTGTCATGTTAGAAGGGAAGTTCAGTGCACTAAGCTCCCGCTATGCGCAGGATCCGGGAAAGTACCAGACCACAAGAGTCTATTGAACGAAACCTTATCCTGCATTTTTGCAAGAGGGTGTTTTCATGGCTCGAACCCTTGACATTCTGGTCACGTGGCAGGAACTTTACCAATTACGCCAAGGCTCCCCTTGTTTTCTGAAAATTTTGTTTTAAAGATTGGTTGGCAAAATGTAACGATCCTGCCAGTTGTTTTGTGTATTTTAGCCCTGTTACCCTATTTGATGCTCCCCATATATTTATTTAGTTCTATATGACTAGCGGGGATGGTAGCTTTGGGTTCGGGAAGGTTTTAGAGTGATTTGAAATACTTAGTTCCAAGGTTCGAGCTTAAGTTATAAGAGTTAACCAAGGTTTGAATTTTATTTAAACAACTTGAGATTCATATTTTGATGATTCCAATAGATTCGTATGGTAATTTTGGACTTAGGCGTATGTCCGGATTTGGATTTGGAGGTTCCTAGGCTGATTTGGCCCTAAATGTCGAAAGTTGACAATTTGGAGGTTTGAAAGGTTCATAGGTTTGACCGGGGGTTGACTTTGATGATATTAGATTCGGATTTTGGTTCCGAAAATTGGAATAGGTTTGATTTATCATTTCGGACTTGTGTGCAGCATTTGGATTCATTCCGAATTGGCTAGGCTTGAATAAGACGTTTGGTTTGATGTTTGAATGTTCTTAAACTTAAGAGAAGTTCTATTTGTATTTTGGCAGTTGATATTTTTTTGTGGTGTTACCGTATTTGTTTGGAGACTTTTCATAGGTCCTGATAGTGGTTATGGACTTGTTGGTGTGATTGAATGAGGTCTCGGAAGGCTCGGGTGGATTTCGGACCACCCGGAGCATTCTAGAAAGTTGTAGATTTTGTTGGTGTTTGGTTCCTTCATCGCATTCACGACATGGCAGTCAGGTTCGCGGAGCTGGGGTGGTTGGATTACGTGTTCGTGAGGTCTTGGTCACATTCGCGTAGGTAAAGGGATTCTTCATCACGTTTGCGAGGTGGTGTCTGCGAACGTATATTTTGAGGCAGACATCTTTTGTGCTTTGCCAATGCAAGGCACGTGCCGCGTTCGCGAAGTGAACACCTGGACAGACCTTTTAAGAGATGAATTTCGGGGCTTTTACCCATTTTATCATATTTTGAGATTGAGAGCTCGGATTTGGGCGATTTTAGAGACAATTTCAAAACTTAGATTGGGTTAAGTGTTTTGACTCGTATTAGGTTATTATTCATGATTCTATCATTGATTTTAGTGTTTGATTATTGAATCTAAGTGAGAAAACTTAGAGGTTTTGACAAAATCATTCTATAATAAAAAATGGAGATTTGAACCCCGATTCGGAGTCGGATTTGGATGAAACTTGTATAGTTGGACTTGTATTCGAATGAGTGTTCAGAATTTATGAGTTATGTCGGGTTACAAAGTGCGCGCCCCGGTTAACCTTTTGGTTGACTTTGCATATTTGTATAAAGATCAAAGCTTTATTCTTTGGGGTTGTTACCTATGGCCTTAATTAATGTTATTGAGTTATTTTTGGCTAAATTCGAGCTATTCGGAGGTCGATTCATGCAGGAAGGGATTTCTAATGTATTGACTTGGCTTGCTTGAGGTAGGTATCTTACTTAAACTTAGTTGAGTCACTAGTTGCCTGAGTTACTAGTGTTGGCTACATGTTATGGATGGCGCACATGCGATGGATTGAGCTCATGTGTGTGCACCAGAGTTTTATCCATGCTCGAGGCAGTGCTTAGGCTAATTTATGCCACGAATTAGCTGTTAAGATTCTTGATATCATGATTCTTATGTTTATACCCCTTTGTGAACTAATTGAATCGTATTAGAGGTACATGTAGGTTAATCTCCTCTTCAAACATAAAATTTCTATTGTTGTGGCGTAATCGCCTAATTTGAACTATGATAGTACACTTTGCATATGCCTACACCTTAGCATCTCACTTATATCAGTCCATAAGTATGTAATTTGATATCCATTGTTCATGTACATGTATTCTTGTATATGTTTTCTGTGCGATATGGATTCGGTTGATAACACATGAGTGGTATGTACGAATCTGAGATATGATAGCACATAAGTGGTATATGCGGTTGTTATATATAGAACGTGAGTTATTCGTGCAGTGTGTGAATCAGGATCCATCTCCCTAGGGTCACCCTCTCATGTTTCTCTCTTGATGGTGTACACGAAGTACGAGAAAAACTGATCAGTATTTGGTTATTGCATTTCTTCTTTATTTGTAATTTTCTTGGATGTATACATGTTTTATTTGCATATCTTCTCTATATGCTAGATCTTAAATGTATACATGCCTCATTATGCATATATTCTCTATATGTTATTTGGTTAGACTAGTGAGAGCACGGTACATATCATCTTTATATGTCTACCTGTGCACCCGAGACTTTATAATAGATGTATATCTTCTCTATATGTTTGGTAGTTAGTTGATACATGGCTTGGCACATTATATCTTGTGCACCTAGGTGATTTTTATTTGTGTTTTATGATTAGATGGTATTATTACTGTGTACTTGTGAAATTCATGAACTAAGCAGGTATTATTATCTTTTTATAAAATGAGAAATATAATTTTTTTACAACCTTTACATTTTAAAATAGTACTTGTTAAATCTGAAATCTCATTTTGTTAATTTCTTTATTATGAAATGAGAAAGAATTTTATTTTATTTTGTTTCGAATGGTTTGAATTGACTATAAACTTCATGATTTGATAAAATAGGTACTTTGAGGTTATTTGGCTATGAATCCATTTTTGGAATATCAAATGTTTTAGGAGTTACTAGTGAAAACCATCGAGATTAGTTCGAATCTTGAGTTCATTATCATGGGACTACATGTGCCGATGTAAGGACACATTCCAAGGCTAAACCGAGGTTTGTAGGATAAATTCTCCCATTATGAGGGCAATTAATCATTACTTAAAGTAAAAAAGGTTAAGCCGACTCGTATGGCACTACAGGAAGCCCCCCGGATAGGTAGGGTTAAATACTTGTTGCTAGATTAATCACCTAGTAATTTTTTATGTCAGTGTCGTTGTCCGTATAGTTCTCCCGATGAAAGGTAAAAGTTTATTTTTTTATGTTTAGGCCTAAGGTGCCGAAAGTGATTTCAATGACTTAATAAAATTAAATCGATTTTGTATAATTTTTATTAGAATCACGGGTTGATATAAATATTTTAAAAAGTTTATATCATGGTTTATATTTTACTTGTCTTTTCAATTAAAATGATAAAGACTAAGGAATTAATGCAATTATTTACCGTTTTGTATAAAATATTAGCTGCATATGTTTTGTAAAGCCTTGCCCCAGAAACTCGAGTTACAGAGAGTCTATGACATTTATTGAGTACTGTGGTGGTGTACTCAGTCATCAGGAGCCCCTCTCCAAGGACCCGTTTGTTGCACCCTATTTTGTACGAGTCAAAATAAGATTCAACTATTGGTTTTCTTGTTGATGATAAAAGAGAGTCGACACATAATATTTAAAGGTATACTAGGGTACCTGTTTTAGTTATTAAATTATTATCCTATTAGTATGCTAACCAGTGAGATTTAGGTAAGGGTTCTTGTTCTTCTAAGGGGAAGGTGTTAGGCATCCCCTAAAATCTACCTGAGGTAGCTCCATAGTACTTAGACTAGGTTTAGGGAATTAGATGTCTATATTCTACTTAGTGCTTAAAAGTTTGTGGCTTATCCTATGTCTTGATTAGAGTCTATAATTTGAAAGAAAATAGTATATGTACTTTGAAAAGAGGATATAGGTTAAATTTGTAAAAGCACTTTAAAATATTTACATCTACATGATTGAGGAGATTTGGAAATGTCTTTATAATGTTTACATCTACAAGATTTGAAAAGATATATAATATGGCTATGTTTTGAATACTTTATCTTTTGAAATAATGTGGCTACTTATAAAAATCTAGTGGAGTAAAGACTATTATAAAATGTGCCTTGAATATACCTTTGGGAATTTGTTTCAATGTGTAGCAATGTGTTTGAAGAAAATTTTCTTGAAGTTTACTGGTCCTTGATTTCAACCGTGTTGATTTTGTTTATAGAAAAAACTGACTTTGAAATCTCCCTTTCAATTCCGGCTTTAGAAGAAGAATTGCTTGCTTTTCAAATCTGTTTTGACTTCAAAGAACTTCATTAAAATGATTAGCGTGAGTATAAAAAATGAAATCTTGTGTAATGAAATACAAATGATTATAGCTACTCGTAATGCAATAGTGATTCCTTTTATTACCTATGGATCTTGGCTTGCCTAGGTTCCTAGAAGGCTTAGGGGATAATAAGATCATTCAATCAAAGGATTATGCTTGCATCAGCGGTCTAGTTCTGAAATACCTGCAAAGGATTTGAGAGTTAGTTTTCATCTATACGATGAAAAATTTAAATAATTAAAGAGAGATGATAGTTATGAGAGAGTGGCAGATCCGTCATTGCCCATGTCGGTCCTGCATTCAAAGAAAAATTCTTCGCATAGGGTGTTGGTTTGTGTCGACCATAGTTCTGGATTTGCCCCAGACTTGGTGAGGTTACACCATGAAGTTTGGTAGGTGGAATGATAGTTTTTTAGAAAAATATTTTGAAAATCATTTATCTCAAGGCAAATGCCGTCATTCCGGATTATGACATGTTTAGGAAATCCTCAGATGTGAACGTTGTTTCTAGAAGACTCTGTCCCATTGATGTTGGTCCTCTAAGATGCCTCTGATGACATGGCTTCTTTCCGCTGCAATCACGTCCTCATATAAATTAATGCGTTACAAAGTTTTTCCTAGGGTTATGACCGAACCTTTTCAGGTTGCCTACATATCCGAAATAGAATCAGGTCTGAACGTAGTTCGTGGGTAATGGTAAAGAAAATATGATGATGATCGAGCCTAAGTCGGCAGCTTACGTATCCAAATAGAATCAAGTCAAAACGTAGTTCGATTACAATTGATGCAAAATGATGAAATTGAAAATGAAGTGCCGAGTCAGACTCAGACTGCCTACGTATCCAAATGGAATCTGGACAGAACATAGTTCAATTATAACAAATGACAAAATCAGATGAGGATTGCCTACGTATTCCTTCCAAAGAAAATCAAGTCGTGGCGTAGTTCCGAATACATACAAAATGATATTTGGATTTCTTATTACAAAATAAGAAGGGGAGAGAGATTGGACCCTACATGGGTTGCCTATGCATCCCTCCATAGGAAGTCAGGTCGGGGTAGTTCTGTTACAACCAAAAACCTAATTTTACTGTCTTCAAATGTAGTATCTCTTGATTGCATCTGAGTTGATAGGCTTTGTGCTGACTCTTCCGTCCATCCCTGCCAAGATCAGAGCTCCTCTCAACAACATTCGATGGACCACGTAAGGCCCCTGGCAATTTATCACAAATTTTTCTTTGGCTTCTTCTTAATGAGGGAATATTTTCTTCAAAACCAACTACCCCAGTGTAGATTGGCGGGTCTTCACCCTTTTGTTAAATGCATTAGACATCCTATTTTGATATAGCCGACCATGGCACATTGCGTCCATTCTCTTATCATCAGTGAGCATGAGTTTCTCCTACCTAATCCATATCTATTCTGCGTCATCCAACTTGGCTTCCTTAATGACTCTCAGGGACGGTATCTCAACCTCTGCGGGTATCACAGCTTCAGTGATACATACTAACATGTATGGCATTGCACCAGTGGATGTTCTCATGGTGGTCTGATAACCCAGTAAGGCGAAGGATAACTTCTCATGCCATTGCCTATGATTGTCCACTATTTTTTCGTAGAATTCTCTTGATGTTTTTGTTGGCTACTTCAACTGATCCATTCATTTGCGGTCTGTAGGTTGTAGACGGTGGATGATTCTGAACTTCTCATAAATTTCCCTCACGAGATCACTATTGAGATTGGCTGCATTGTTAGTGATAATCGACTCGAGTATCCCAAACCGGAAGACTATGTTGTTACAGACGAAATCTGCCACTACTTTCTTCGTGATAGCTTTGTACATAGAAGCTTCGACCCATTTTGTGAAGTAGTCAATGGATACCAAGATAAAACGGTGCCCATTTGATGTCGCGGGCTCTATAGGTTTGATTATGTCCATGCCCCAAGTGGCGAACGTCCAAGGTGAACCCATTACATTCAACTCATTAGGTGGAACCCGGATAACAACCCTGTGGATCTGGCACTGGTGACACTTCTGCACATAGCGGATACTATCTCTTTCCATGGTCATCCAAAAGTATCCGGCCCCTAAAATCTTCTTGGCTAAGGTGAAGCCATTTATGTAGGGTCCGCACGTCCCTTCATGTATTTCTTCTAGCAATCTGGTTGCTTCAGCAACATCTACACATCTTAACAGACCTAAGTCTGGGGTCCTCCTATACAGGATTTCCCCGTTAAGGAAAAAGTGATTTGCTAGCCTTCTGAGTGCTCTCTTCTAAACATTGGTGGCGCTCTTTGGATACTCTCTTGTTTCAAGGAACCTTTTGATATCGTGGTACCACGACTTACTGTCTGCCTATTCATCTACATGGAAGCAGTACACATACTGATCCCTGATCTCTATCTCAATAGGGTTGATGTAATTCTAATCTGGATGCCAGATCTTGGATGACAAAGTTGTGAGAGCATCAGGAAACTCATTCTGGATCCTGGGAACGTGCTTGAGCTTGATCTTTGTGAACTTCTTGCACAGCTCTTTTACGCAATGTAGGTACGAAAGGATCTTTATGTTCTTGGTGGTCCATTCTCCTGGAACTTAATGTATCAATAGATCAAAATCTCCTTGATGTTCATGTCGACTGCCATCTTAATCCCGAGGATGCATGCTTCATACTCGGCTATATTATTGGTGCAGGGGAGCCTTATCTTTGCTGATGCCGGAAAATGCCGTCCTGATTCTAAAATTAAGATTGCCCCAATTCCTACTCCTTTGAAATTTGCTGCTCCGTCGAAGAACATTCTCCATCCTGGGTATGACTCTGCAATGTCTTCTCCGGTGAACAACACTTCTTTGTCCGAAAAGTATGTAGTGACCGACTCATAATCCTTGTCCACTGGATTCTCTGCAAGGTGGTCAGCTTAGGCTTGTCCTTTTATGGCCTTCTGCGTCACTTACACAATGTCTAACTCGCTAAGAAAGATCTGCCATCTAGCCAGTTTTCCTGCAGGCATCGGCTTTTGAAAGATATACTTGAGCGGGTCGAGCCAGAATATTAGATGTGTGGTGTATGCCGACATGTAATGCCTCAACTTCTGGGCTATCCAAGTCAAAGCACAACAGGTGTTCTCTATCAGAGTGTATTTGGCTTCACATAATGTGAACTTCTTACTTAAGTAGTAGATAACTTTGTAATGACCCGGCCGGTCATTTCGAAAGTTATAGCCCTGTTTTCCCCATTTCTACTTATTTTTGTGTTATTCAGTTATATTATGTTATATCGGGTTAGTTGGTTCTGGACCGGAGTGGTTTCAGAGTTAATTGAGACACTTAGTCTCTTAAGTAGGATTTTGTATCATTCTACTATTTTTAGTGATGTACATGCTAGGTGACGGGCATGTGGGCGTGCATTATTAGGGATTGTGACTTGATCCGTCCCGTAGCAACTGTAAAGTTGCATACTTTGTTGAAACTATATGATACTTATATGTTTTAGAAAGAGTTTTTGTAAATTGGGCTGAATGCCACGTTTGGGCCTTGCGCCAGTGCTGTTTGGACCCTTAGGGGCTGTTTCTTACTAACCTCTCATTGTTTTCGATTGAAAATCTATACTCAGTCATGTTTATACTTGTTTATCGCATAACTCAGTTTTATGACTCTATTTTGATGCATATAAAT
>AWOL01S0000402.1:395557-436892 GCA_000715115.1 Nicotiana otophora
GATGAGTGTGGATCGAGGCTGCCCGCCTGCAACATACTTTATTATTATAGCACGTGAGTTGTCCCACTTTCCATCATTTCAGATAGGGGTACTCAGTTCACATCGCAGTTTTGGAGGGCCGTGCAGCGAGAGTTAGGTACTCAGGTTGAGTTGAGCACAACTTTTCACCCTCAGATGGACGGGCAGTCCGAGTGCACTATTCAGATATTGGAGGACATGTTGCATGCTTATGTCGTTGACTTTGGGGGTTCATGGGACCAGTTTCTGCCACTCGCGGAGTTTGCATATAACAACAATTATCAGTCAAGTATTCAGATGGCTCCGTATGAGGCTTTATATGGGAGGAGGTGTAGATCTCTGATTGGATGGTTTGAGCCGGGTGAGGCTAGACTCTTAGGTACAAACTTGGTCCAAGACGCATTAGATAAGGTGAAATTGATTCAGGAGCGGCTTCGCACGGCGCAGGCTAGGCAGAAGAGCTACGCAGATTGGAAGATTCATGATGTGTCTTTTATGGTTGGGGAGAAGGTTTTGCTGAAGGTATCACCCATGAAGGGTGTTATGAGGTTTGGGAAGAGGGGCAAGTTGAGCCCCTGATTCACTGGGCCTTTTGAGGTGCTTCAGAGGATTGGGAATGTGGCTTATAAGCTTGCATTGCCACCCAGCTTGTCGAGTGTGCATCCAGTGTTTCATGTTTCCATGCTCCGGAAGTATATTGGAGATCCGTCCCATGTTTTGGATTTTAGCACGGTTCAATTGGAGGGTGATATGACTTATGATGTGAAGCTGGTGGCTATTCTGGATCGGCAGGTTCGAAGGTTGAGGTCAAAGGATATAACTTCAGAGAAGGTGCAATAGAGAGGTCAGCCTGTAGAGGAGGCCACCTGGGAGACCGAGCGGGAGATGTGGAGCAGATATCCACGCCTATTCGAGACTCCAGGTATGTTTCTATACCCGTTCGAGGATGAACGGATATTTAAGAGGGGGAGGATGTAACGACCCGGCCGGTCATTTCGAAAGTTATAGCCCTGTTTTCCCCATTTCTACTTCTTTTTGAGTTATTCAGTTATATTATGTTATATCGGGTTAGTTGGTTCTGGATCGGAGTGGTTTCAGAGTTAATTGAGACACTTAGTCTCTTAAGTAGAAACTTAAGTTAGAAAAGTCAACTGGATGTTGACCTATGTGTAAACGATCTCGGAGACTAAGAGACTAAGTGTGATTTGGAGGTCCGTGGTAGAATTAGGCTTGAATTGGCGAAATTGGAAATTTTGGCGATTTCGGTCGGCAGTGGAAAGTTTGATATCGGGGTCGGAATGAAATTTCGGAAGTTGGAGTAGGTTCGTAGTGTCATTTGTGACGTGTGTGCACAATTTGAGGTCATTCGGACATGATTTGGTTGGTTTCGGCTTCGGTTGCAGAATTTGAAAATTTAGAAGTTCTTAGGCTTGAATTCGAGTATAATTTGGTGTTTGAATATTGTTTTGAGTGATTCAAAGATTCGACTAAGTTTGTATGTAGTTATATGACTTGTTGGTATTTTTGGTTGAGGTCCCGAAGGTCTCGGAGAGATTCCGGGTGGTTAACGGATTTGTCGAAGTTGGAAAATGCAGCTGAAGCTGTTGCTACTGCTATTTTCGCACCTTCGAAAGAAAGCCTTGTAGGTGCGAGGCCACTGGTGCACGTGTGGAGTGTGCAGGTGTGGGAAACGCTTGGACTAGGCAAGATACACAGGTGCGAGTTGGAGGTCGCATCTGCGAGCCCGCAGGTGCGAAACCTGGGGCGCAAATGCGGAAAGGGCAATGTTGGGCAGGCTTCGCAGAAGCGGAGGAACCGCGCAGATGCGCCTTCGCAGGTGCGACGTGTTTTCCGCAGATGCGGAGTCTGGGCACGTAAGTGAGTTGCGCAGGTGCGGCTCCTTGGGCCGCAGGTGCGAGAAGCCTGGGAAGAGGGTACATATTGCACACTTTGCGAATATTTGGGCATTCTTCACGATTTCTATTCGGCTTTGGAGCTTTTTGGAGAGTTTTGAAGAGGGAATCAAGGGGGCTTTCATTGAGGTAAGTTACTTTAGCCTAATACTTGTATATATGGTGATTTTGATTTTTCCGTTGTTTAATCATTGTAATTAGTGAAAATGAGGGGTTAGGACTTGGGATTTTTGGAGAAGTAATTTAAGGATTTGAAGGACCAAACGATGTCGGCTTTTGATGAATTTGGTATGGTTAGACTTGTGAGTGAATGAGCTTTCTAGTTTTGTGAATTTTGTCAGATTTTGAGATGTGGGCCCGGGGGCCGGGTTTGAGCAAATTTTGGGTTTTGGTCTAATTTTGTAGCTTTACTTGTGGAATTCATTCCATTAGCGTATATTGATGGAATTGTACTGATTGTGGTTAGATTTGGAGCATTTCGAGGCCGAGTCCAGAGTCAAGAGCATTGCGGGATAGAGATTTGACCGGTTTGAAGTAAGTAACGATTGTAAATCTAGTCCTGAGGGTACGAAACCTCGGATTTTGTATCATTCTACTATTTTTAGTGACGCACATGCTAGGTGACGGGCGTGTGGGTGTGCACTGTTGGGGATTGTGACTTGGTCCGTCCCGTAGCAAATGTAAAGTTGCATACTTTGTTGAAACTATATGATACTTATATGTTTTAGAAAGAGTTTCTGTAAATTGGGTTGAATGCCACGTTTGGGCCTTGCGCTAGTGCTGTTTGGACCCTTAGGGGCTGTTTCTTAGTATCCTCTCATTGTTTTCGATTGAAAATATATACTCAGTCATGTTTATACTTGTTTACCGTATAACTCAGTTTTATGACTCTATTTTGATGCATATAAATGTTTTGGGCAGAATGCCCTATTTTACTGAAATGCCCGAGTGGCTTGAGAAGTTTATGACTGAGTGAGACTGAGGGCCTGATTTGTGAGGATGAGTGTGGATCGAGGTTGCCTTCCTGAAGCATACTTTATTATTATAGCACGTGAGTTGTTCGCGCAGATTATAGCGTTTGGGCTGAAGGAGCCCCTCCGGAGTCTGTACACACCTCCAGTGAGCGTAGGTACCCACTGAGTGCGAGTGCCGAGTGCTGAGTGATTGGGAGGTATGAGTGATTATGAGGTATGCCCGAGTGGCAAGAGTGATTGTGAGGTATGCCCGAGTGGCAAGAGTGATTGTAAGGTATACCCGAGTGGCAATAGTGATTGTAAGGTTTGCCCGAGGGGCTATATATGAGTGATGTTTTGCCCGAGGGGCTGTTTATGATTTCATCATTTTTGCTCACCTTTGCATTTCTCTCTGTTTGAAAACTGTTGAAAAACATCTTTTAATGATTTTTACTGGAACTGGTTTTAAACGAGATGTTTGATTCAAATCCTGATTTTTGAAAACATGTGGTATTTTACTGAGATTTCCTGATGTGAACGTTATATGCTTTATTGCGCGTCACTAATGCTCAGTCTTTATTTATTGTTGTTACTTACTGAGTTGGCATACTCACGTTACTCCATGAACCTTGTGTGCAGATTCAGGTGTAGCTGGATATGGTAGCGGTTATTGATTGTCCTGATGGCAGATTTTCTTGGAGATAACAAGGTAGCTGTCTGGCGATCGCAGCCCCTGCTGTTCTCCCTCTTATCTTCCTCTAGTTGTATTTAGCTATTTTTAGGCTAAGTTAGCCTTGATATTGTTAGACAGATTGTAGTAGATGCTCATGACTAGTGACACCCCGATGTCGGATTTTTTCTTCCGCACTTTTATTTTGATTTGAACTCCTTTACGAAGGTTTTAATGTTAAATAACATTGAAATTATCTTTGAAATGAAAACATCGATTTGTTTTGGAAATGAGTCGGCTTGCCTAGTTCCACGATAGGCGCCATCACGACAAGGGTTAGTTTGGGTCGTGACAAACTTGCTCTTTTCTCCTGGTCTCGTCATGTTGTCCCAACACGCATCCAAATACATTGTCCAAAACTGACAATATAATAATAATGGCTTTCCGGGCTCTGGAGGAACCAACACTGGTGGAATTGACAAGTACTTCTTAATCTTGTTGAAGGCTTTCCGATACTCTTCTGTCCATTTTGTAGAGGCATCCTTTTTCAGCAGCTTGAAGATAGGCTCGCAAATTACCGTAGACTGGGCTATGAATCTGCTGATGTAATTTTGCCTGCCAAGGAAACTCATCATATCCTTCTTATTTGTAGGTGGTGGTAAGTCTTTAATGGCATTGATCTTTGACGGATCCAATTCTATCTCGTTCCTACTTACAATGAAACCCAATAGTTTCTAGCAGGGACACTGAATGCACATTTTGCAGGATTATACTTCAAACTATACCTCCGCAAGCGTTTGAAAAACTTCTTCAGGTCGTCCAAGTGTTCTACACTCTTTCGAGATTTAATAATGATGTCATCTACATATACCTCAATCTCTTTGATGATCATGTCATGAAAGAGGGTCGTCATGGCCCTCATGAAAGTAGCACCAACATTCTTGAGGCCGAACAATATGACTTTGTAGCAATAAACTCCCCAAGGCATAGTAAATATTGTCTTCTCTACATCTTCTTCATGCATCATGATCTGATGGTACCCGGTGAAACAATCCACGAATGACTGTAGCTCGTGCTTCGGGCAATTGTCGATTAGTATATAAATGTTTGGTAAAGCGAAATCGTCTTTTGGACTTGCCTTGTTAAGATCTCGATAATCCACACATATCCTGATCTCCCCGTCCTTCTTTGGTACCGGTACAATAATTTCCAACCATTTGGGATAATTGGTGACTCTCACCACGTTTGCCCCTATCTGCTTGGTTATTTCTTTTTTTTTTTATCCTCAAACTCAAGTCCGGCTTGAACTTTCTGGGTTTTTGTTTGACTAGCGATCTGGAAAGACCGGTAGGCAATCGATTAAAAATGATGTCGGTGCTTAATCCAGGCATGTCGTCATACGACCATGCGAATACGTCTATGTACTGTCGGACGAGCTCGACCAGTTCTTCTTTCTTATCTGCTTCTAAATAGATGTTGATTCGAGTTTCTTTCACGCCTTCTTCGCTTTCTAGGTTGACTAGTTATGTTCCTTCGAGATTAGGCTTTTTTTGGCTTTACAACTATTTGATCGTGGAAGATTATCTGGCATCATGCTTTCGTCGTATTCCTCATAATCTTGATCATTTTACTCGAGGGTTTCGTTACATGTCATAATCGCGGAACACGATTTTTTATCGTTTTGATTACTGAAAAGAAAAACTAAGCATAAATTAAACGATAAATAAGCTTGCAATAATTTTAAGAAAGTAATTCTTTTTATTTCATCAAAGAGGAACGTCTAATCATTCAAGGAGGCAATTGACAAAATAGTACAAGAACGGTTCAAGCCTCAATTGACCATGCAGTTTTTCAAAAAGTTTTACAATTTCACATACCAAGACTTCCGGTGAACCAAAGACGGGCTGGCGGTCCAATTCTGCAAGTCTTCTCCTGGGAATTTGTTTCAATTTGTAGCAATGTGTTTAAAGAAAATTTTGTTGTACCAACCGTGTTGATTTTGTTTATAGAAAAAATTGACTTTGAAATCTCCCTTTCATTTCTGGCTTTAAAAGAAGGATTGCTTGCTTTTCAAATCTATTTTGACTTCAAAGAACTTCATTAAAATGGTTAGCGTGAGTAAAAAAATGAAATCTTGTGTAATGAAAGATAAATGATTATAGATAATCATAATGAAACAGTGATTCATTTTATTACCTATGGATCTTGGCTTGCCTAGGTTCCTAAAAAACTTAGGGGATAATAAGAGCATTCAATCAATATCATTAGTGCCATACACATATAAATAAAAGATAACATATTCAATTCATCTAATAGTGAGGAAGTAAAGGGAAACTGGACTCAGTATTTGGGCCTAAAAGAAATGTTGGCCCAGCAAATTTCGAACAACAGCGGCAGGCTTCAGCGACTTAGACTCTAGGCTAGAACTTGGGCCCGAGTTCTTGAGAACTCAGCAGGCCCAGTTCGATCAGATATGCAAAAGAGAAGAGAGATATTAGTAATGTTACAAGAGGCCCATTAAGCAATAACAGATACTGTGATTAAGGATATGGTAAAGACAATGTAATTCCCAATAGAGTAAATAAAGATAATGATCACTGTTGACAGTCAATTTTGACCCTCCGTATTTAAAAACCTATTTATGCAGGCTTCCTAGTTAAAAATGACAAAATACAATATTTTGCACAATATTTAGCTCTTATACAATTTATTGATAACTATTCTTATTTTTTCAAAATATGAGAATTTTATCATTTTATAGCAATTAGTTAAATACTATCATTTTGTGCATTTTTATAAATTTTAAATAATTTATTGATAACTGTTCTATTTTTTAAATATTGGGATATTCTATCAATTTATTGTCTTTAAAATAATAATTATTATTACTACAACACGATTGTAGTAGTTATTCTTTAAATAAATACTACAAAAATTTTTAATTAAATAATTATTTTCTAATTTATAGCGCAATCTAGTAATTACAAGGAAGCCAGTAGAATTAATTTCAAAATACAGATTAAGTCCGATCAAATTCAATGCCCTGTCAGCATTTGATGTGACAAGACATTGACGTGACGTGACATTGATGTGACATGGTAAAGACATTGATGTGATATTACACCATTACCTTTTGACCACATTTGTCTTTAATATTTTTACTTTTTTTATATACTAGATTTAGTGTACGTGCGTTGCACGTACAATTTAACTTATTTGTCAAACATTACAAAATTAGTATCTAAAAATTATAAAATTTTTATTGCATACATATCAAGAATTATTTAGAGTTATACAATAGATATTAAATTATCTAAAAAGCTTACATCTTCACATTCTCTGGGAGTTGAGCAAAGTATTATTTATTTGACTAATAATGGCTTCTATATTTTGTATTTATGACATGATGAACAATTAGTGATATAATGATTTGATAGTCTATTATTGTTTTGGTTTCAACAAATGCTTCCAACTTTTTATAAGATCATTTAAAGGTTGAATTTTTATAATGTCGTAACCAAACTAAAGCAAGAAAATTTTAGAAAAACTTTACCTCCTCACCAATAAAGTTAAAGGTTGTATAGGAGACTCTCGTTTTTTACATTCAGTTTGTTTTCGTAAGAATCTTCTTTTGATTTAATTAAGGAATACCTACAAAATTAACAAATCCTCTCAATAATTAAGTAGTTACTTTTTTATAATACTATATTATACGTAAAATACATGTATAAATTTGCCGGACAATTTCACTGAATCAGATTCCTATGTCCGCACAACATAGAACAAACTCTTACAGACTATGCTTATGTCATAATAATAATAATAATAATAATAATAATAAAGGTAAAAAATTAAATAGGTGTGAACTCTAGCTCGTTCTCCCATTCACAGGTATATAAGAAAAAGTACCTAAAAGCATCAAAAGCTTTAAATCAATAATACAATCTTTTTTCATATATGAATCAATAAATGTTATTTAAACATAAAATTTATAAAATTATTTTCGTTCTAGAACGTGCCTAAGTAAAAGCAGGCACATGCAAGGGGTATCAACTTTAAAATTCTAAGTTTTCTTAAAAAACGTTGACCAAGATAACAAGATGGAAAATTATTGTCTCAAAGCAAAAATAATCATGTACTCAATGACAGAAAATTTCCCTCTTTATATCTTGTAATGTCAAATTCTTAGCAATATACATATGAAAAATTATAAAAACAATTCCTCAAATAAATCTTATATTCATAAATTGTGTATTTACAACGAATCTCTATCGAACTCATCATGTGTACTGCATGACAAAGTAAAACAATGTATAGCTCCTTGTCTTGTGTTTAAAGAATCATACAAATACCATATTTATCTAATAAATAATTGTCCATATAAAAGTATACAAAAGAAAATTGGTAGTACCAGATTTGTTTGGGTGATTTTGTTTTTGGGTGATGTGAAACCACCTGATTAGGTAGTGTTTCTGGAAATAATATTTTGGAGTTTCTTAGGCTTTAAACTTTTTTTTATTTGCTTATATTGGTTTTAAAGTTTAACTTCTTTATTTGAGAATAGAAGTGGAAAATTTATTATGATCTCATACTACTAAATATTAGTAGTTCATTTATATATAAAAAATTTAGAGCATTTAATATCGTTACACAAGTAGATACATATTCCAAATTAGGAAGAATGTAATAACCAAATATTAGGTAATTTTAAAGTCTTAAAAATTATAGAAATAATTAAATTATAATTTTATCCAACATAAAATTTATTTGTAAGGGTAAAAAATGCGAACGACATTTCGTTAAGGAGTTTTGTGCTATGCACGTTGCGCATGTGCCCCGTTTTAATAAGGAAAAAATTTTAAAATATCATATAATATTAATGTATGCATCATTTATTTATAAGAAATGAATTCTAAAAAAATATTAATAATATCATAAAAGGAGTGAAATCATGAAATTTGCGTTCGTTCTTTCATCCGATTCCGACTGATGTAGTGTATTAGTTTTCTTGTATTTATAATTAGCGTCATTTAAGTTCGGACTTTATGTACGTGTTAGACTAAAGAAACATTGTTTATATTTCTAAAAAATATTTTATGGAGAAAAAATATTTCAACTAAAAAATAGGTATATTCTAAGTCTAAATCTTATTGAATTTTTAAGCTTCAACGTTGGCCTACCTAAATCCCATTAAAATTCCGACTTCTTGTAACATTTGACATTTAGGAATTGTTTTTTAACGCTTGTTACTTGTTTTCAAATGTAGAAAGAAAAAAGTTCATAACGAAGCCAATGACATATTTTATTAACTCAAACAAGGATTATGAGAAATAAAAGTGTTATGGTGCTTATATTTAAGCAAATGAAAAAATATGAAAGAAGTTATCTCCAATCAAAATTGATTTTCACCATCTCCAACAATATAATGTTGTCTCAAGCTACAGTTTATATACCCATCACGATAATTCAGTGTAAGCCCTATAATTCGAGATAGAAAAAAAAGATTAGAAACTTGGAAGATCTAAAAAGATAAAGAGAGACCGAACAATATCAAAAATAAAATTTAAGACTTCGTAATTTTTATTTGAGTTTAAAAAATACTACAAACATTATCAAATAATACATATTATATTCACTAAATTGAAAATAAACAAGGAGACTTTAATATCAAAAAATTACATAACTTAATTGAATCAAAATTTCAAACAAGGAGAGATATCAATGAATTAAATAATCAAATTAAAATATACATCATTGCAAAATAAGTTGATTTAGTTAATTCTTTCAACTATCTCATCAAGCACATGTGTATAATAAAGCAATGATATTATACTCACACTAATAAAATAGAGTAGAACTATAATTCCTTATTGACTAAAGACTGTTAAAGAAATCGAAGCTTGTGTAGTATTTTATGGTGTTGCTACAACATTAATCTTGATCGGGTCTAAAATAGCTCCACAGACCATAGTTTTTCATATTTTTATTTATGATGCAAGATTTCATAATTTATGTACTGCATGCAAAAACAAATCATACCATAAAATAAATTCATCCTAACATAATAAGAACATAAAAAAATAAAAGCAAAGAAGGAGCTCACAAGCTTTCAAGAAGACCAATAAAGAGAAAGTGAATTTAAGATGACTTCTAATTTTCATTACTCAACATAAAAAGTAATATACAATTCATCACACGGTGAATTTTTATTAATATGCCATAAGTTAAAGAACGATAGAAATATTGCCGATTTCTCTTCGTGCCTAGGTTTTTAAGTGTTAGAATAAGTAGTAGGAAAATATTATAATAGTTACGTTACTTACCTAGTTCAAATAAGTTAAGAATTTAAATAAGGTAAAATGTTGATTGATTTTATTTTCTTAAATATTTGAACTTTTTATATAATTCAAATAAGAAAAAATTTAATAAGAAAGATTTTAATTAATTTCAAAATTTTAAATATTAGAAAAATAATTAAATGACGATTTTATCTAGTATGAAATCAATTTTTAAAAAATAAAAAAGACGAATAATATTTCGCTAATAGTCTTTATATTTTTAATATAATATAGATATTCAAACTTGCCCCACATTTATATTTTATAATAACTACATACTTTACACGCACAACCCATCAGATCTTTATAACCAAAAGAAACCCTACTTTAAACTCATTCCCTCATTCTCACATTTTCAGTCGTTCCCTTCCCCCTTCTAACTTTCATTCCTCTTTCAACTTTGGAGACAACATTCCAGCCGTTCGTCCCCTTCCCCTCGTTAGCTGCTGCTGCACCGCCGCCGCCGCCCATGGCGAGCTGGCCGGCGACATTACCTCTCTCTCCTACCGATCTCCCTTCTTCTTCGTCATGTTACCTCGCCGGAAACTGCTAAAGCTCTAGATCGGGTCAAAAATGGCAGATCCGGCAGATGCCATTTAGTTTGTGACTTTCTAGCTGCTCTTCATTCACTTGTTCGCTGATTTGTTTGACAAGTTTGAGTCCTGGCGCTACTCCGGTGTTTTCTGTTGAAGTAGCGCCGCTCGCTTTTTTGTTTCCCGGCGACTCTTTGCTTCGCCTCTGTTTTGCCATATTTTCTGGCGACCACCATTGCAACTGGCAGACCCTTTTCGTCTATGTTCCTTCTATTTGCTTATACTATTTTTATAAAATAATGTGATCTAATAAAAGGGGTTTCGTCTGTTTTTTTTGGGCAGATTCCGGCCAAAATTGAATTTTCTGGCGACCTGTGTATATTCCGGCGAGCCCTTTCCATCTCTGTTTCTCTTGCTATCTTGTGTGGTTTATTTTGGCTAATACCATGTTGATGTTGTTCTGTTGTAATGTTGGACGACGATGGTAGCCTTGCGAAACTCCTTGGAAATGAGTTTTTTGGTTGCTTTTCATCACTGTTATACGTTGCTAAAATTTGGATTGGTTTTCGTTTGTTGGTTCGGACAATATTCTGAGTTTGTTGCATTGGTTTGTTTTAGAAATTGAAGCTAGACCAAGATACTACATTATTGGAATTTTAGAGTTGGTCCATCACTTTGAACTTGGTCAAAGAGAGGACAAAACTCCAGTCTAATGTTCCTATTTCGGCTTTGCAGCTTGTTTGTTGGCTTCCGATTGCTTTGATTTATCTGTGCTTTGTTTGATCGCTGCTAGTTTAATTTATCCGACTGCATCGTTCGACGGTTTGTTTTGAGTTATAGCGCGTCGTTCGACGGTTTGTTTTGAGTTATAGCGCGTTGTTCGACTGTTTGTTTTGAGTTCTAGCGCGTCATTCGACGATTTGAGGTTTTGAGTAGTTTCACTTCATGTTTTATGATTTGTACGTGCGTCGAAATTGAATTTCTGAAAGTTCGGAGTTGATTCGAATAGCAAATTCTCAATTAGGAAGTTTTAAGTTGGATTTTTGAGTAAATAACCTTGGAATTGGAATTTGAAGGTTTTAATAGGTTTGTATGATATTTTGGACTTGGGCGTGTGTTTGGGTTGAGTATCAGGTGGTCGGGGAGCGATTCAGCGCTTAGTGAGGAAAGTTAGCATTTTGAAGATCTTTAAATTTCTTAAGTTTGACTAGAAATGGACTTTTGTGTTATGTTTGTCTGTATGGGATTCCGAGCCTTGGAATAGGTTCGTATTGTTAATTATGACTTGTACGTAAAGTTTGGCATTATTTTGAAATGTCTAAGTATTATTCGGATGTGTTCGTCAAAGTCTGAATGTTTGAAAGTTTAAAAAAAGGTTTTCATCGTCGATTCGTAGTTTTGATGTTGTTTGGCGTGATTTGAGGTTTCGACTAATTTCGTAGCATGTTTTATGATGTGTTAGTATTGTTGTATGGGGTCCAGGGGATCTCGGGTGCGAATCAGATTGGAATCAGATTGAAGTTTGGACTTAAAGAATTTTTGAAGCTTAAGGCTTCTGGTGTAATTGCACCTGCGAGGTTTTGGCCATTGGTGCGAGACCGCAGGTGCGACCCGGTGGTCGCAGAAGCGCAATTTGACTGGAGCTGGGAAGGCCGTAGATGCGAGGTAATTTCTGGATCTGCGAGCCCGTAGATGCGAGGAATGTTTCGCAGAAGTAGAAATGAATTGGACGGGCTGGAGTCGTAGAAGTGGAAGGGTTTCGCAGGTGCGAGTGCGCAAGAGCGGAGTTTTGACGGCAGAAGTGGTCCCGTAGGAGCGAATTTCTAGCCGCAGGTGCGCTTGGTAAGAGTTTAATGAACTTTCCGCACCTGCGATGTCTTGTCCGCAGGTGCACCGTCGCAGGCGCGACAATTTGGATGCAAAAGCGAAATCGCATCGCTAGAATATATATGTTAGTCAAATCGGGTTTTGGCTCATTCACCTCATTTCTTTCATTGGAGCTGTCCTTGGAGGCGATTTTAGAGTGCCATTTTTATCATCATTCGTGTGGTAAGTGATTCTACCGTTGTGAGTTAAATACTTGATTTACATATGGATTTAAACATGAAAATTTGTAAAAATTGTGGGATTTTTGAAGAAATCTAAAATTTGGTACTTTTGGATTTTAATCACGAAATTGGATATAAAATTAGGAATAAATTATATATTTGAGTTCGTGGCGTTATGGGTAATTATTATCTTCCAGAATTTTCATAATTTGGGCAAGTGGACCCGAGGGTTGACTTTGTTGACCTTTCAGACAGAGTTGAGAATTATTATAAATCATTAAATTATACGCATTGGAGTATATTTTGATTGATTTGCACATTGTTTGACTAGTTTCAGATCGTTTGGCTTTGAATTGAAGAGTTAAAAAGGCATTGAAGCCGGTTAGGGAACTTTGGAGCGAGATAAGTCTCATATATAATCTTGTGAGGTGGAAACTACCCCAAGATGATATAATTGTTATGTGCTATTAGTTGTGGATGCTACGTACGCACGAGGTGACGAGAGTTTGTACGTAGCTAAAACATATTTATGTCAGGGTAGACTTAAGACTTTATCATGTAATATTTGTATTATTTGAACTCATTCTGCTAGCTTAATTAAGTGAGTTTATAATTGAAATTGATTTAGGAATATATATATTAGGCCGAGCCTTATCACATTGAGTTGTTGGCAAAATATTTGATAAACAATAAAGGGTATACCCACTTTATGCTCATGTACTTGTATTGTAAGCACATGACTCATAATTCGATAAGTTCTTTCCTTGCTTATGGAGCGGGTCGAACGCCTCGGCAGTATATTGAGATGCATCTCTGGTTCGTGCCGGTCGACCCTCGACAATGTACACACCATTATGGATCGGATCGTGCGACCTCAGCATAATCATGCGTATTACCGCTAGGAGTATGAATATTCGTGAGATGACCTGGCATTTATGTGGTATTCCTTATCTGTTTGGCACTACATTTGATATTTCTGATATGTTGAAATAACATGACCTTCGGGAGATTTATATTGCCAAAAGAAATATTGGAGGATTATGTTAGTTACCGTTTTACCTCATTATTACTGTTGTGATTCATATCTGTTTATGATTTATCATACTGATTATTGGACCACTAGTAAGCGTCGATGTCGACCCCTCATCACTACTTCTCCGGGGTTGGGTTAGATACTTACTGGGTACGCATTGATTTACTTACTCATGCTGCATTTCTGCACTAAATGTGCAAAATCTGATAGGTTCATTTAGTGGTCATCTTGGTACATAGACGTTACTGCTGAGGATACTGTATGGTGAGCTGCATTCCAGGCTATGTATCGTAGTCCACAGAGTCTTCATCATACTATTTACTTTATCCTGATTTATTTACATTCAAGAAAGATTTATTATTATTGTACTCCTTAGTAAATGCTTATGCACTTGTGACACCGGATTTTGAGATGTTTTAGAATTTGTTTATGGTTTGCTTAACATCAACACACTTTCACTTTGTATTTTATTTAAATTGTGTTTATCTACAATTTTAACGAATTTATGTCTCTACCTAACGAGATTCATGATTTCAAAAATAATAAAATGAATAACTAAGTTTGTAGTTCACCGCTGGCTTGCCTAACAACGACGTTTGGCGCTATTATGACCTATAATGGGTTTTGGATTGTGACAGCTTGGTATCAGAGCTCTAAGTTCACTTGGGTATCACGAGTCATGAGCGAGTCTAGTAGAATCTTGCGGATCGGTACAGAGACGTCTGTACTTATCTTCGAGAGGCTATAGGGCTGTTAGGAGCACTTCCCTTATTGATTCCTCGTTGTGCGATTTGATTCCACTTCCAACCAAGAGGTTATGAGTTCGAGTCACCCCAAGAGCAAGGTGGGAAGTTCTTGGAGGGAAGGATGCCGAGGGTCTATTGGAAACAGCCTCTCTACCCCAGGGTAGGGGTAAGGTCTGCGTACACACTACCCTTCACAGACCCCACTAGTGGGATTATACTGGGTTGTTGTTGTTGTTGAAGCTTATGCCTTCATTTCCTTCCTACTCATTCCTATACAATGTTGAGCGCTTGTTATCAATTGGACGTCGAAGAGTTGCAATGGTATATGATGTTTCTCCCTACGTATTCGAGCGAGCTATTATTGTCATCTTGTGGAAGGGTGTTCCGTCATTTTAGCACAATGTTAGTGTTTCCTATGGTTTCGTGGCTATGCACAGTGTATTACGTTGTTCATGAGTGGTTATCGTGCAGTGTTTGTGCAAATGGTAGGGTGCTTATTTATGTGTCGCGGCAATGAACGACTCGAATGGAGGATTACTCGGGTCATGGTGTAGAGGTTCGACATTTTATTCCGGCGGAGGAAAGGCAATTGGTCTATGGGTGTTCAGCCTTTGGTTGACGGAGTAGCGAAACTTAATATTTTCGAGCGTGGTGGAATTTTATATTGCGGTGTGGTGTCGTCATCCTTGTTGGAACGCATTAAGGCGTATGGGTATCGAATTGGTGCTTCTAATGTTGATGGCTCGGGGGAGATGATCTTTTTGGAGGCTCAGAGTTGGTGGCAATTTATTCGTTCGGGCACTGCAAAGAGGGATTATGATTTGAGGCAGTATTTTAGCAGCAAAGGGGGATGAAGGACATGGTGGGAGGTGTCTCGCGGTGATTGAATTGCTAGCAGGTCAAGTATGAACATTAGAGGTCGAGAAGTTGCTTAAGGAGATGGTTTAACCGAAGTGGGAGTGGAAGAGTAGCGTATGGATTCTGTGGTAGAATAGCCACATGCCTTAATAAGGTTTAGAGCGATTTGGGGATCATAGTAGATAGTGACTACGTCTATGGATTTCACTTGGGATGGTGGCTTTGTGCTTCGGAAGTTTGAGTTTGACGGAAAGAGTTTTCTTGGGATGTAATATGACTTTGAGTTTTGGATGCATCACTGGACCTTCATTTGATGTTGATAGGAATGAACATACACTTTCGGCTGGTGGGCGAGCGTGGGCTTAGGAGGATTTACTGATTTCATGGTGGTTGTACCCAGTGCAACATCGTTGGAAGATGTCGGTATGGAATTCCACAGGTGGGCTATCTCCTGTGAGCAGGTTAGCGGTTGCGTGATTGTGATAAAGTTTCTACGAAGAGTTCTATTTACTACCCAACAGGAGGTCGAATGTACGATTGTGGCTGACAATTCGTAATTTTCATGAAAAGTTTAACAAGAGATTACAAGAAATTTGGCGGGTTATTGGTGCAAGATCACGGTAATTGAGAAGGAAGAGTCATTCTGGTTATCGGTGCATTGGTGGATTATTTATGACTAAGAAAAGGAAACATCAGGGGTAATTCGAGCAAAGAACTTGATGAACGCGAGCCTTATCAATTCATGTGCAGGTTTTGGGAAGACTTAGAGTTTATACTTCTTGTGGATGTGATGTACAAGGAAAAGAATTCATCCGGTTGCTTATTTGGGAGTGTTCATGTGTTAACAGAGCATTGGAGTTTGGTTATATTCGGGACCAGGTCATGGTAGGTGACTCTCAACAGTGGTTCTAATGGGTTCAAGAATGTAAGCGCGATGTCTAAGGATTTTGGGTTCGTTGTATGGCTGAAGACCGGGATTTTGCAGAAGGGTGTGAAGAATACTTGGGGGAATTTTCTATGTTATCATCGGGTCTACAGGGCAGTATTTGAGAAATGGGAGAAACATCTTCGAATTATCGGAAGGTCTTTCAGAATGGGTATACTAGTTGGAGATGCTATTGTGCGCATGAGGAAGGTATGAGATGGTTCATGGATATTGAGACGATGTGATCTTGTGATTTGGGTCACTCGGGATGAGTGTTGATTGAGTTTCGTTATATTTTTGAATGGAGCTATTATTATTTCTAAGGCATGTTAAGAGTAAATTGGGAGAAGTGGGGTCAGTTATTAATGGTTTGAAGCATGATTGTGGCAATGATCAGTTCCATCGGCGTGTTATGTTGTACATGTGGTTGGTTGTTGTACGTGCGGGCTTGACAACCACCATAATTTGATTGATTTGAGAGGTATTTGATTCAAATGGCCTTGTTATGTGTAAATGGATCCCGGAAGAGTTATGGCAGTTTAGACGATGACTTGAGGTTTGTATTTTATGCGGTTGTGGGAATTCAATTGCGTGTTGCAATTGTTCTTTTGAAATGAGTTAAGTGAAAGGTTTCTAGCCAATGAAGTATTTATTCTACTAGTAGTTAGGGGTTTAGATGAATTCTTGTACTCTCGCATAGCGGCATAATAGGTGCAGTGAGCGGCATGGGAATTGGAAGTTGAGGATCAAGGTTGCGGCTTGGTGTTGATAAGAACGTCACGAGCTCGGATGAGCATGGAGGAATTTAGATGTTCAGAGTAAGCTGACATTATATTAGTGTCGCATGAGAAAGGTGTCCTATGTAAGAGGCATTGTGTATTGATTTGCGGATTCTTGATTTGCTTTACAGAATTAGTACGGTTGGTGGTATGGAGGTGTAGACTTTGCTACTTGGTGCAGAAGGTCGTGGGAGTGTATCCCATGGAGATTCTGGTACTATCGCTAATGTGAGAGTTTATGCCTGAAAGACACTCTATTCCTTTAGTTGTAGACTGTGGGAGATTGTTCCGGATTGGACAACTGCTGTATGTGTCATAAATAGGGTCATTGTGGATCTTTGCAAGGTTGTTGGCCCATTATGGGATGATTAGAATCGACGTGAGGTCCATTGGAAGATCTAATGTGAATGTATGCTCTACCTCAGGTCAGATGTGTTCATTCAGCATAGCATTGCTTATGGAGGAGTCTTCAGGCATTGGATGTTATTCCCGTCGTCAGCTATTCCGTGTAATACTCTATTGTGCCATGTAGGTTGTGAGACGGCTTGATTGTTCGCACATGTGTTGTGATCCCGTGTAGCTTGTGGTGTTATATGAGCAAGATGACTCTCAAGATGCAGGTCATTTATTGCACCTTAGTCCTACTTGGGTTTTTGTAGCGTATGGCGCGATTCGTCTCCCCAGGGTTGTATTAAGCACTTAGCGTGCTTGTGGTCGAAATTTGGGCATTTCATAAATATAAGCATTACGACTTGATGGGTGTTTCCTTATTGATTGTTATGTGTGGATCGGGTGGCACGCCGCCACAGGTATATTGTTTGGATCGGGTGGCACGCCGCCACAGGTATATTGTGTGGATCGGGCTGCGCACTGCAACAATGCCATATTTGGATCGGGTTGTGCGTCGCAACAATATCATGCTGGGTCGGGTTGCACGCCGCAATAGTGTCATATTTGGATTGGGTTGCATGCCGCAACAATGAAATGTTCATTACGGTTCCTTATACTTATTTTGTGTGCCTTGTTTCTCATCTCTTAGATAAAGCCATAACATCGGTTTGGCCATTTTATTCATTACGCGGGTTGAATGGTTCTTTGTCAGAGTTCGTTCTTCCCTATGGGTCACATTCGAGTTGTAGCTTGTTGGCGCTGTATGAGATTTTAGACGGTGTTTGAGGTGGTTTATTTCTCGAGCAGCTTGTATTGGGAGAGACGAGGTTATTGGACCTGAGATCAGTGTGATCGGATTTATGTAGGGTATATTAAAGAGAAAATATCGTTATTCAGTTCAGAATGAGGTAATGGTTCTTGTCAGGTGGAGGGACTCCATGATTTATTGATTTGGCAGGTGGTTATGAGTTTCTACACATCTCTTTCGTCGTAGCAGTATTGCGAGAGTTGGAACAGGGCTTATATGTGTTATGAGGTGTATTGCGGGCATCAAATTCGTGAAATTACAGCTATTGTGGTCGGAGGATATTATTATGGGCAAAAGACTTATGTGGTGCATGGTGTGATTTCAGCATAGGTGCATGATCATGTTTTGGTACAGTGTGTAGTGATTGATGCGGTGTTCGTATGTTAGAATCGGGTCTCGTGGAGAATTCCGGATGTTGGAATTTGGTTCTAAGGCTTGTTAGCTAAGGTTATAGGGAGGATCTTCAGTTTGGCTCGAGCTAATGTGCTCACATGGGTTGTGGTGGCACGGGTAGGTGCACGTGGTGTTAAACAATAATTTTGGACAACTCCGGAATAGTTCTTGGCATGTTCGAGGACGACGTATGATTAAGTGGGGGAGAATGTAACGACCCGACCGGTTGTTTTGAGCTCTAGAGCGTCGTTCGACGGTTTGAGGCCTTGAGTAGCTTCACTTCATGTTTTATGACTTGTACGTGTGGTCGGAATTGAATTTCGGGAAGTTCAGAGTTGATTCGGATAGAAAATTCTCAATTCGGAAGCTTTAAGTTGGAAGAATCGATTAAGGTTTGATTTTTCGTAAATGACCTTGGAATCGGGATTTGAAGGTTTCAATAGGTTCGTATGATGATTTTGGACTTGGGCGTGTATTCAAGTTGAGTATCGGGTGGCCCCGGAGCGATTCAATGCTTATTGAGAAAAGTTAGCATTTTGAAGATCTTTGAATTTTCTAAGTTTGGCTTGAAGTGGACTTTGGTGTTATTGTTGTCCCTTTGGGATTTCGAGCCTTGAAATAGGTTCGTATTGTAAATTATGACTTGTACGTAAAGTTTGGCGTTATTCCGGAATGTTTAAGTAAGATTCAAACGCGTTCGTCGAAGTTTGAAAGTTTAAAGAAAGGTTTCGATCGTTGATTTGTAGTTTTGATGTTGTTTGTCGTGAGTTGAGGCTTCGACTAAGTTCGTAGCATGTTTTAGGATGTAATGGTATTGTTGGATGGGGTCCCGGGGGCCTCGGGTGCAAATCGAATTGGAATCGGATCGAATATTGGACTTAAAGAATTTCTGAAGCTTAAGGCTTCTGGTGTAATCGCACCTGCGAGGTTTTGGCTGTAGGTGCGGCCCGGTGGTCGCAGAAGCACAGTTTGACTGGAGCTAGGAAGGCCGCAGTTGCAAGGTAATTTCCGCATCTTCGAGCCCGCTGATTCGACGAATGTTCCACATAAGTGGATATGAACCAGACGGGTTGGAGTCGCAGAGGCGGAAGGGTTCTACAGATGTAAGTGCGAAGGAGCGGGGTTTTGACCGCAGAAGCGGTCCCGCATGAGCAAATTTCCATCTGCAGGTGTGCTTGGTTAGAGTTTAATGAACTTTCCGCACCTGCGATGGTTTGTCCGCAGGTGCAGCATCGCAAGTGCGACATTTCGGTCCGCAGAAGCGAAATCGCCTGGGCAGAATATATATGTTAGCCAAATCGGGTTTTAGCTCATTTCAGCTCATTTCTCTCATTGGAGCCGGCCTTGGTAGCGATTTTGGGGTGCCATTTTTATGATCCTTCATGTGGTAAGTGATTCCTACCGTTGTGAGTTAAATACATGATTTACATATGGATTTAAATATAAAAAATTGTAGAAATTGTGGGATTTTTGAAGAAACCTAGAATTTGGTATTTTTGGATTTTGACCACTAAATTGGAACTGGAATTAGGAATAAATTATATTTTTGAGTTCGTGGCATTATGGGTAATGATTATCTTCAAGCATTTTTGGAATCTGAGCACGTGGGCCCGAGGACTTTGTTGACTTTTTGGGCGGAGTTGGGAATTATTATAAATTGTTAAATTATACTCATTGGAGTATATTTTGATTGATTCGCACATTGTTTGACTAGTTTCAGATTGTTTGGCTTTGAATTGAAGAGTTAGAGAGACATTGGAGCCGGTTATGGAACTTCAGAGTGAGATAAGTCTTCTGTCTAACATTGTGAAGGAGAAACTACCCCTAGGTGATGTAATTGTTATGTGCTATTAGTTGTGGGTGCTACATACGCACGAGGTGACGAGAGTCCGTACGTAGCTAAAGCATGTTTATGTTCGGGTAGACTTAGGACTTTATCATGTAATATTTGAATTATTTGAACTCATTCTGTTGGCTTAATTAAGTGAATTTATAATTGAAATTGATTTAGGAATATATATATTAGGTCGAGCCTTATCACATTGAGTTGTTGGCAAAATATTTGATAAACGGTAAAGGATATACCCACTTTATGCTCATGTACTTGTATTGTAAGCACATGACTCGTAATTCAATAAGTTCCCTCCTTTCTTGTGGAGTGGGCCGAATGCCTTGGCAGTATATTGAGATGTATTCTGGTTTGTGCCAGTTGACCCTTGGTAGTGTACACACCACTCTGGATCGGGCCGTACAACCTCGGCATATTCGAGCATATTACCGCTAGGAGTCCGAATATTCGTGAGATACCCTTTTATTGAGACCTGGAATTTATCTGGTATTCCTTATCCGTATGAGATGCGGTTCTCCGAGTTGGCCCGTCATGCGATCTAGTTGGTTCCCACGGACAGGGAGAGGATCATGAGGTTTATTGATGGTCTCACTTTTTAGCTACAGTTGCTTATGACCATAGAGAGGGTGTCTGGTGCTACCTTTGATGAGGTTGTCAACATTGCTCGACAGATTGAGATGGTTCGCGGTCAGGAGAGGGCTGACAGGGAGGCCAAGAGGCCTCGTGGATAGGGTGGATTCAGCGGTGCTCTTTTTGGGGATCAGTTTCAGCACGGTATAGGTCGTCATTTCAGACAGGCTCAGTCAGCTTGGCCATTTCACCGTGGTGCATCATCTGGACATGGTTCTCATAGTTCTCATCAGGGCCACTCATTACTTAGCGCCCTTCCAGCTCAGAGTTCGTCCCGTGCTCCACCAGTTCAGGGCTCCTCTATGCCAGGTTCTTCTATTGGTTATCCCGGTGCTCGGGGCTCCCTTCAGTTCCCGCCACCAGCATCAGGGAGTTGTTTTGAGTGTGGGGAGTTTGGGCATATATGGAGGCAGTGTCCTCATCGTCATGGAGGTCTATCTCAGCAGAGGAGTCAGCCTTCGACTTCAGCACCAGTTACTTCACCACCCGCCCAGCCAGTTCAGGGTGGAGGTCAGTCAGGTAGGGGTAGCCCTAGAGGGAGAGGCAGATCAGGGGGTGGCCAGGCCCGTTTCTATGTCCTCCCTGCCAGACCAGATGCTATTGCTTCAGATGCTGGGATTACAGGTATTGTCTTAGTTTGTCACAGAGATGCCTCAGTATTATTCGACCCTGGTTCCACGTATTCATATGTTTCCTCGTATTTCGCCCATTTTCTGGATATGCCTCGTGAGTCTTTAGTTTTATCTGTTCATGTATCTACTCTTGTGGGCGATACTATTATTGTGGACCACATATATCGGTCATGTGTGGTGACTATTGGGGGTCTGGAGACCCAAGTGGACCTTTTGCTGCTCAGTATGGTTGACTTTAATGTGATATTGGGTATGGACTAGTTATCTCCATGTCATGCTGTTCTAGATTGTCATGCTAAGATGGTGACATTGGCTATGCCGGGAATTCCGAGGGTTGAGTAGAGCGGTTCTGTAGATTATGTACCAAGTAGGGTGATTTCATATTTGAAGGCTCAGCGCATGGTTGAGAAGGGCTGCCTATCTTATTTGGCTTTTTGTGAGGGATGTTAGTGCAAAGACTCCTGTCATTTATTCTGTTCCGGTGGTATGTGATTTTCTGGATGTGTTTCCTGCAGACCTGCCGGGCATGCCGCCTGACAGGGATATTGACTTCGGTATCGATTTGATGTCGGGCACTCAGCCCATTTCTATTCCACCGTATCGTATGGCACCGGCAGAGTTAAAGGAATTGAAAGAACAGCTTCAGGAACTCCTTGATAAGGGGTTTATTCGGCCTAGTGTGTCACCTTGGGGTGCACCGGTTCTATCTGTGAAGAAGAAGGATGGTTCCATGAGAATGTGTATTGATTATAGGCAGTTGAACAAGGTCACAGTAAAGAACAAGTATCCTTTGCCTCGTATTGATGATTTATTTGACCAGCTTCAGGGAGCGAGGGTGTTCTCCAAGATTGATTTGAGGTCCGATTATCAATAGCTGAATATTCGGGATTCAGATATTCTTAAGACAACTTTTAGGACCCGATATGGCCATTATGAGTTCTTAGTGATGTTTTTTGGGCTGACCAATGCCCCATCAACGTTCATGCATTTGATGAACAATGTATTTCATCCCTATCTGGACTCATTCGTTGTTGTATTCATTGATGACATCCTGGTGTACTCTCGTAGCCAGGAGGAGCACGCCCAGCATTTGAAGATTGTATTATAGAGATTGAGGGGGGAGAAGCTTTATGCAAAGTTCTCCAAATGTGAGTTTTGGCTCGGTTCAGTAGCATTCTTGGGGCATGTGGTGTCCAGTGAGGGTATTCAGGTTGATCCGAAGAAGATAGAGGCGGTGCGGAGTTGGCTTAGACCGTCCTTAGCCACGAAGATTAGGAGCTTCCTTGGTTTGTCGGGTTATTACCGTCGCTTTGTGGAGTGCTTTTCATCTATTGCATCGCCCTTGACCAAATTGACCCAAAGGGGTGCTCCATTCAGGTGGTCAGACGAGTGTGAGGAGAGCTTTCAGAAGCTCAAGACTGCTTTGACCACAGCTCCAGTGTTAGTTCTACCCTCAGCTTCAGGTTCTTACACCGTGTATTGTGATGCTTCGAGGATAGGCATTGGTTGTGTTTTGATGCAGGAGGGTAATGTAATTGCCTATGACTCGCGCCAGTTGAAGACCCATGAGAAGAACTATCCTGTCCATGCTCTTGAGTTGACAACCATTGTTCACGCCTTGAAGATTTGGTGTCATTATTTGTATGGGGTTCATTGTGAGATCTATACTGATCACCAGAGTCTACAATAGCTGTTCAAGCAGAATGATCTTAATTTGCGTCAGCAGAGATGGTTGGAGCTTTTTAAGGACTATGAGATCACTATTTTGTACCATCCGAGGAAGGCCAATGTGGTGGCCGATGCTTTGAGTCGCCGGGCAGAGAGTTTGGGGAGTTTAGTATATATTCCGGCAGAAGAGAGACCTTTGGCATTGGATGTTCAGGCCTTAGCGGGCCAGCTTGTCAGATTGGATATTTCGGAGCCTGGTCGGGTATTGGCTTGTGTGGTGTCCAGGTCTTCTCTTTATGACCGTATCAGGTAGCGTCAGTATGATGACCCCTACTTGCTCGTCCTTCAGGACAGGGTTCGGAGAGGTGATTCTAGGGATGTGACTATTGGTGATGACGGCGTGTTGATGATGTAGGGCCGGATATGTGTGCTTAATGCAGATGGGCTTCGAGAGTTGATTCTTGAAGAGGCCCACAGCTCGCGGTATTCCATCCATCCGGGTGCCGCGAAGATGTACCAGGATTTGAGGTAGCACTATTGGTGGAGGCGGATGAAGAAGGATATAGTTGGGTTAGTGGCTCGGTGTCTCAATTGTCAGCAAGTTAAGTATGAACATCAGAGACCGGGTGGCTTGCTTTAGAGATTAGAAATCCCAGAGTGGAAGTGGGAGCGGATCACCATGGACTTCGTAGTTGGGCACCCACAGACTTCGAGGAAGTTCGATGCTATTTGGGTGATTGTGGATCGGCTGACCAAGTCCGCGCACTTCATTCCAGTTGGTACTACTTACGCTTCAGAGCGGTTGGTTGAGATTTACATCCGAGAGATTTTTTGCCTGCATGGTGTCCTAATTTCCATCATTTCAGATAGGGGCACTCAGTTTACATCGCAGTTTTAGAGGGCAGTGTAGCAGGAGTTAGTACTCAGGTTGAGTTGAGCACAACTTTTCACCCTCAGACGGACGAGCAGTGCGAGCGCACTATTCAGATATTGGAGGACATGTTGCGCGCTTGGGTCATTGACTTTGGGGGTTCATGGGACCAGTTTCTGCCACTCACGTAGTTTGCATATAACAATAGTTATCAGTTGAGTATTCAGATGGCTCCGTACGAGGCTTTATATGGGAGGAGGTGCAGATCTCCGGTTGGATGGTTTGAGCAGGGTGAGGCTAGGCTCTTGGGTACAGACTTGGTCCAGGATACATTAGATAAGGTGAAATTGATTCAGGAGCGGCTTTGCACGACGCAGTCTAGGAACAAGAGTTATGCGGATAGGAAGGTCCGTGATGTATCTTTCATGGTGGGGGAGAAGATTTTGCTGAAGGTATCCCCCATGAAGGGTGTTATGAGGTTTGGGAAGTGGGGCAAGTTGAGCCCCCGATTTATTGGGCCTTTTGAGGCACTTCAGAGGATAGGGGAGGTGGCTTATAAGCTTGCCTTGCCACCCATCTTGTCGAGTGTGCACCCAGTATTTCATGTATCCGTGCTCCGGAAGTATATTGGAGATCCATCCCATGTTTTGGATTTCAGCACGGTTCAGTTGGAGGGTGATATGACTTATGATGTGGAGCCAATAACTATTTTGGATCAGCAGGTTCGAAGGTTGAGGTCAAAGGATATAGCTTCAGTAAAGGTGCAGTGGAGAGGTCAGCCTATGGAGGAAGCCACCTAGGAGACCGAGCGGGAGATGTAGAGCAGATATCCATGCCTATTCGAGACTCCAGGTATGTTTCTAGACTCGTTTGAGGACGAACAGTTATTTAAGAGGGGGAGGATGTAACGACCCGGCTGGTCGTTTCGGGAGTTATAGCCCCATTTCTCCTATTTCTGCTTCTTTATGTGTTATTTAACGGTATTGTGTTGTATCGGGTTGGTTAGTTCAGGTCCGGAGTGGTTTCGGAGTGGAATGAGATACCTAGTCTCTTATTTAGAAGCTTAAGTTATAATAGTCAACCGGATGTTGACCTATATGTAAACGATCTCGGATTTGAATTCTGATGGTTCTGTCAGCTCTGTTAGGTGATTTCGGACTTAGGAGTGCGTCCGGAATATGATTTAGAGGTCCGTGGTAGAATTAGGCTTGAATTGGCGAAGTTGGAAATTTAGCGATTTCGGTCAGCGGTGGAAAATTTGATATCGGGGTCAAAATGGAATTTTGGAAGTTGGAGTAGGTTCATAGTGTCATTTGTGATGTGTGTGCAAAATGTGAGGTCATTCGGACGTGGTTTGGTTGGTTTCGGCACCGGTTGCCGAATTTGGAAATTTAGAAGTTCTTAGGCTTGAATCCGAGGGTAATTTGGTGTTTGGATGTTGTTTAGAGTGATTCGAAGGTTTGACTAAGTCTGAATGTTGATATATGACTTGTTGGTATTTTTGGTTGAGGTCCCAAGGGCCTCCGGGTGATTCCGGGTGATTCCGGGTGGTTAACAGATTTGTCAAAGTTGGAAAATTGCAGCTGAAGCTGTTTCTTCTGCTATTTTCTAACCTGCGGGAGGAAGAGTCGCATGTGCGAGGCCGCTGGTGCCCATGGGCAGTACGCAGGAGTGGGCAGTGCTGGGCTAGGAAGGATGCGCATGTGCGAGTTGGAGGTCGCATCTGCGAGCCCGAAGGTGCGAAACCTGGGGCATAGATGCGAAAAGGGGAACGTTGGGCAAGCTTCGCAGAAGCGGAGGAAACGCGCAAGTGCGCCTTCGCAGGCGCAGAATTATGGGCCGCAGATGCGGAACCTAGGCTCCTAAGTGAGTTCCGCACCTGCGATGGATTTTTCGCAGGTGCGGTGGCGTAGAAGCATAAAATGTGTCCGCATGTGCGAAAAGCCTGGGCATAAACTATAAATAGAACCCTTCGCGAATTTGGTTCATTTCCACCATTTTCAAGTCAGTTTTTGGAGCTTTTGGAGTGATTTTTGAAGGGTGATTCAAGGGCTATCAGTGAGGTAAGTTGCTTGAGCCCTAATACTCATATGTATGGTGATTTTTCGTTGTTTAATCATGTAATAGTAAAAATGAGGGGTTAGGGCTTGGGATATTGGAGAGTTTAATTTAAGAATTTGAGGGACTAAACGATGTCGGATATTGATAAATTTCATATGTATGGACTCGTGCGTGGATGAGCTTCCTATTTTTGTAAATGTTGTCAGATTTTGAGACGTGGGCCCGGGGGCCGGGTTGAGCCAATTTCGGGTTTTGTGGTAATTTGATAGTTTTTCTTGTGGAATTCATTCCATTAGCATATATTGATGGTATTGTACCGATTGTCAATAGATTCATAGCATTTGGAGGCCGAGTCGAGAGGCAAGAGCATTGCAAGGTAGAGATTTGACCGGTTTGAGGTAAATAACGATTGTAAATCTAGTCCTGAGGGTATAAAATCCCAAATTTCATATCATTTTACTATTTTGACGTAACACACATGCTAGGTGACGGGCGTGTGGGCGTGCACTGTTGGGGATTGTGATTTGGTCCGTCCCGTAGCAACTGTGAAGTTGCATATTTTGTTGAAACTATATGATACTTATATGTTTTAGAAAGAGTTTGTGTAAATTGGGCTGAATGCCATGTTTTGGGCCTTGTGTCATTTCTGTTTGGACCCTTAGGGGCCTTTTCTTACTATCCTCTCACTGTTTTCGATTGAAAATCTATACTCAGTCATGGTTATACTTGTTTACTACATAACTCAGTTTTATGACTCTATTTTGATGCATATAAATGTTGTTTTGGGCCGAATGCCCTGTTTTTAGTGAAATGCCCGAGTGGCTTGAGAGGTTTATGACTGAGTGAGGCCGAGGGCCTGATTTGTGAGGATAGTTATGGGATCGGGCTGCACACCACAGCATGTTTGATATAGGCTGAGGGCCAGAGTGATTTATGTTATGATTTGGCTTGATATAGCGCTTGGGCTGAAGGAGCCCCTCCAGAGTCTGTACACCCCCCAGTGAGCCCAGGTACCTACTGAGTGCGAGTGCCGAGTACCGAGTGCTGAGTGAATGGGAGGCATGAGTGATTGTGAGGTATGCCCGAGTGGCATGAGTGATTGTGAGGTATGCCCGAGTGGCATGAATGGATGTGAGGTATGCCCGAGAGGCATGAGTGACTGTGAGGTTTGTCCGAGGGGCTGTATATGAGTGATGTTTTGCCGGATGGGCTGTTTATGATTTCATCATTTGTTTCTCACCTTTGCATTTAGCCTCTGTTTGAAAACTGTTGAAAAATATCTTTAAATGATTTTACTGGAATTGGGTTTAAACGGTATGTTTGATTCAAATCCTGATTTTAAAAGCATGTGGTATTTTATTGAGATTTCATGATATGAACTTTTTATGCTTTATTGCTCGTCACTACTGCTCAGCCTTTATTTATGGTTGTTACTTACTGAGTTGGCGTACTCACGTTACTCCCTACACCTTGTGTACAGATCCAGGTGTAGCTGGGCACGGTAGCGGTGGTTGATTATTCTGGTTGTAGATTTTCTCGGGGATATCAAGGTAGCTGCTTGGCGATCGCAGCCCCTGCTCTTCTCCCTCTTATCTTCCTTTAGTTGTATTTAGTTATTTTCCAGACTATGTTAGTCTTGAAATTGTCAGACAAATGGTAGTAGCTGCTCATGACTAGTGACACTCCGATGTCAGGCTTTTCTTTTCCGCACTTTAGTTTTGATTTGAACTCCTTTACGAAGGTTTTTATGTTAAATAGCATTGAAATTATCTTTGAAATGAAAATATCGGGTTTGTTTTGGAAATGAGTCGGATTGCCTAGTTCCACGATAGGTGCCATCACGACAAGGGTTAGTTTGGGTCGTGACATGGGACCAAAAAGGGGATGGAACACCACTAGCGGCTGGAAGAGCTGAATGAATAGGGAAACTCACATAACCCCTACCATGGCGAGCTGCTGGGGCACGAGCTCAAGAATAAGAACGAGTCTCTCGAGACCTCTTGACCTCTCTCTCCTCTCGGTCCCAGGCAAGCATGCCCTCCAATCTCCTAGCAATACTCACAACCTGCTCGTAAGGAATATCCATCTCCAGCTCCCTGACCATACTAATCCTGATAATGGGGTAGAGTCCCTCAATAAATCGTCGAACCCTCTCTCAAACTATGGCAACCAAGGCCGGTGCATGTCGGGCCAAATCACTGAAGCAGACTGCATACTCCGACACAGTCATAGCACCCTGGCTCAGCTGCTCAAACTCCGCACGCCATGAGTCCCTGAGGCTCTGAGGGACATACTCTCTCAAAACATGTCCAAGAACTGAGTCATGTAAGTGAAGCTGCCTCATCCGGACTACTCAACTCATAAGCACGCCACCGCTGATAGGCTGCTCCTCTAAGCTGGAAAGTGATAAAAGAAACCCCACTAGTCTCTGCTATGCCTATAGTACGGAGAATACGATGACACTCCTCCAGAAAACCCTGAGCATCATCTGTAGCCAATCCGCTGAAGGTAGGTGGGTGGTACTTCTTATTCCTCTCAAGTCTGAACTGCTCCGCCTTAGAAGCGACTGTCCTGGTCTCATGCTGAACCGGCAGCATAGGAATGAACTCTGGGGCCTGATCAACCTGGACCCTCTAGTCAGGAGTACGGGCTGCGGGAGTCTGTGCCCCTCTCCCGGCTTGATATGTGGTGGGAGCTAACGGAATCAATCCAGCCTGAGCTAAGGATCTGAACATTCTCATGAACTGGGCTAGAGTCTCGTGGAGGGTTGGTGCAGCAATAGGAACCTCCGATGCCTGCCCTCTAGCTGGAACTACTGGGGGCTCCTCTGTCGCAGCTCGTGCGGGTGCTCTGGCTGCACCGCGTGGCCGTACTCTACCCCAGCCCCAGCCTCTGGTGGCTCTAGCAGGGGGCACGAGTGCTTGGTCATCAGATCCTCCAGTACGGGTCCTCACCATCTGTGAGAAAGAATAGAATAGAGAACTTTTTAGAATTTGATGCCAATAACTCGCACGACAAGGAATCAAAAGAAGTATGTTTGTACCTAGCAGTTCCATAGCCTCCCTAAGATAAGTACAGATGTCTCCGTACCGATCCACAAGACTCTAATAAAATGGCTTGTGTGTCACGACTTCTATGAACCTAGAGCTCTGATACCAACTTGTCACGACCCAATTTCTCCCTCCGTGAACTTTTATGACGGCACCTAGTTTCTACGACTAGGTAAGCCTAATTATTGCGGAAAGGAAATGAAAACACAAAGATAATAGCTAACAGATACAGTAAATAAGTAGAAACAGTGCCACTAGGCATATACAATATTAGTTTTTTCCCAAAACGTGGAATACCGCAAGTCGCAAGTTACTAAGAAGTCTTAACTGTTCTATACATCATTTCTATAGAAAGAAGGCAAAATGAACATAGTGGGATAGAGGGGGACTCCGAAGATCTGAGGACGCGGGCAGATGTACCTTGAAGTCTCCAATAAGCAGCAACAACTGCAACTAGTGATAAGGCTGGTAAGATGAACCTGGATCTGCACACGAAAAACATGTGCAGAAAAGGGCGTGAGTACACCACAACGGCACCCAGTAAGTGCCAAGCCTAACCTCGGTCGAGTAGTGACGAGATCAGGTCAGGGCCCTACTGGTATAAAATAATGAAATAAGACAGAACGAGATATCATAGTCAAAATAAGTACGGAAATATAACGGGAATAGAATCATAACAAAAACAACAGCTCAGAATACATAGATAACAACAGGAGATCTCCCGAGATACCGTCTCGTTGTCCCAAACGTAAATGTGCAGGGGGATCTCCCGGAATACCATTCTGTAGTCCCAAAATAAATATGCAGAATAGGGGGATCTCCCGGAATACGGTTCTGTAGTCCCAAAGTAAATATGCAGTACAAGGAGATCTCCCGGAATACCGTTCCATAGTCCCAACGTAAATATGCAGCGCAACCAACAAAAATAACAGTTACAGCAAGAGATCCTACAGTTTAGACTACGTTCAAGTCAAAGAAAGCAGGTAATTTCACTAAACATGCTGCACAGAGTTCAAATAGGCAGTTAAACAAGTAGGCATGCTATTCTAATCTAAACAGGATAGTTACATATGCTAGTGTGTTTCAAATAAGGATAAACAAGTTATGACTTAGTGAAAAATAGAGTTTTACAACAAATAACCCGTGTACGTACTCGTCACCTCACGTACACGGTACTTACATATCAAACAGTACCAAATCCTAAGGGGAGTTCTCCCACACCAGGTTAGGCAAGCCACTTAACTCGAACCAAGCTCAATCAATCAGTCACAATGCCTTTCCCATGAATATCCGGCTCCGAGTGTCCCAAATCTAGCCAAAATCAATTACATAGCATAAATACAACTACAAAAAACTAATCTAGCTATTGAAATCAAAGCTAACGCAAGAAATTGAAAAATCGCTCAAAAATCCTCCTCGGCTCCACGTCTCAGAATCAGGTAAAAGTCATAAAATACAATCACCTATTCACCCACGAGTTCCCTCGTACCAAAATTACTCAAATCCGATACCAAAATCTCGATCAAAACCCCAAAATTTGTCCTAAGAACTTTTTCTCAATTTTTTCCAATGTTTCACCCCAAATTCAAAATTAAATAATGAATTCAAGCATAGATTAGTGGGATATAACCATAAAGGAGATAGGAATTTCGTCTTCTACCGAGCTCCCCATTCAATTTTGTGATATGAACTCAAAACCCTCGTTTTTGAACTTTATATTCTGCCCAGGTATCCCCTTCTTCACGAATGCGGTCAAAGCCTTGTGTTCGCGAAGCACAAGATACTTCAAAACAAAAATATACTCATCGCAAACGCGATACACTAGTCGTGAATGCGAGGCTCAACTAGCCTGACCCTACGCGAATGCGGGACACTCATCGCGAACGCGTAGGCTATCATGCCCGGAACCCATCTGACCATTGACTCTACGTGAACGCGAGGTCCTTCTCGCGAACGCGTAGCCTAAGTGTTCCATACATTCCCGAATGCGGGAACGACATCGCTAACGTGAAGAACAACTCAGCTGCCTTTCCCAAATGCTCTACGCGATCGCGAGACCTCTCTTGCGAACGCGATGAAGGATTGTCTGCAACAAAAACACCAGAAATCTGCTATCTTTCAAGTCCAAAAACTAGTCCGTTAAGCACCCAAAACTCACCCGAGGCCCTTGGGACCTCAACCAAACATACTAACCAATCCTAAAACACCATACGAACTTAGTTGAGCCCTCAAATCACATCAAACAATGCTAAAATTAAGAATCACCCTCCAATTCAAACTTAAAGAACTTGAAACTTCAAGATTCTACAATAGATGCCGAAACCTGTCAAACCACGTTCGATTGACCTCACATTTTGCACACAAGTCATAATCAACATTATGGACCTACTTCAACTTTAGAAATCGGATTCCAACCCCGATATAAAAAATTTCACTACCGGTCTTAAACTTCAAAAATTCGACTTTCGCCATTTCAATCCTAATTGAGCTACAGACCTCCAAAACACAATTCAGACACGTTCCTAAGCCCAAAATCACCCAGCGGAGCTAATGGAATTGACGAAACTCTATTCCGGAGTCGTCTTCATACAGATCCGACTACGATCGAAATTCTTAGGCTTAAACCTCCATTTAGGGACTAAGTATCCCAAACACTCCCCAAAAACCAAACTGAAACCTCCCGGCAAGTCACAATAGCAGAAATAGATATGGGGAAAGCAGTTAATAGGGAATCGGGGCTCTAACTCTCAAAATAACCGACCAGGTCATTACATCTTTTGCGAGGTACAATCATATGAAGTCGCTTTTGAAAGATGATTCTCGGGTTGACTTGATATCCCTGTCAAAACCCCGCTTTGCACTTCCTATTCTAAGATGTATCCAAAATCTCAAGTATAGTGAAATCATAGATAAATGTCGTGTTGTTTGTTTGCGATGGTTGTTTATCTATTTGGTACACTTAGAGTGTATTGCATATAGTTAATAATCCGGTTATTCTATGATATTGCGTGTTAAGTAGTCCTTGCATGGTTGCATATACGAATTTAGAATGTCAAATATATATTTTTAACTTAGTCGATTAATTAGGATTAGTATACAAATACTTAATTGAATTAGATGCCTACATGAATAAATGAAAGGCATATCATTTCCTTTTCAAAATAGATAACCTTACCTTTTTTATAACTACATTAGCATGATCTTTCTTTTTAACTAATCTATTTGTAAATTATTTTGACTATTTTACTTCAAGTACGCATGGCTTGTAAAAAAATCATAATTGAGTCTACCATATTAGGATTAATTCAATTTTTGCATACATATTGGGTCTAACTTGATAATTGCCAACATTCTTCATGAGCTTTTATGATATTCTTGTAAAGGGTTGGTAATAGTCTTAGTCTCTTTATATATTTGATTATCTACATGTCCTTTATTATTACTCGAACTAAACTCTAAGGTCATTCTTATATGATTTTAATTTTCTTTTATCATAAAAAATCAATATTCCTTATACTCATACACTCTTGACAAACATTTTCATACTTTATTCCTCATACAATTTAGTCAATTGCAAAGAACTTATTCATTTTTGAATATAATTCTTTCCATTATTTATTCATCCTTTCCACATATTTTCTTGTACATTTAATACAACCCCTTTGTAGAAACCATTTGACTATAACCCTAAATTAACATCTTCAAGTTTATTCAAACTCTTTTAGAATATTTCACTTGTTGATATACATTACTTATATTTGATTTAATTACTCCATTTTTTATATGTAATATTTATGTGGATAATTTTCCTTTTATACTCCCCTATTTACGATAACTTTTCCTACTTTATTTGGTCATTTATTTAAGCTAAGTTCTAGTTGTTTTTTATCCAAAGATAATCCTTCACCTTATATTATATGTATTCAATTAATACTAACCTTGTATAGTTAAATTGTTTGGCTTTAAATGTAAGTCGAAGTTTCCTTTATACTTTATTTTGAACCTTGTGCTTTCAATCAAATTCCAAAAAAAACTTTCGTTTATTAATTTGCTTATATATCTTGTTGTATATTTTTACCACAAATGAAATAGTCATGCTTTGAATATTTATTCACTTCGTGACTATTGTGTTGACTATTCTGTGATAGAAATCCTTTGTGACATAATTAATAATTCTTTTGACCTTCCCTCATTTTATTTGATTGAGTCCGCAGGAACCATATTTTGTGGATCTTGAGGGATGCCTAACACCTTTCCCTCGATGTAACTTGAACCCTTTCCTAGAATCTCAATGATTTCGCAGACCATGATTCAATGTACATTATATAGTGTAATATAGGTGTCCTAGTATACCTTAAATACTAGGTGGCAACTCTAAACTTTAATAACCTTGTAGAGTACTATAAGTTGTAGTTTGTTTTATCGCGTGCAAAATAAGGTGCAACAATATGGTGACTCTGCTGGGGATACTTCAGGTTCTAACCACAGCGGACTCGATCAATTACTTGAGGGATTACAGGTTCTCCAATACTCCAACTTCTATTCTCCCTGTCTTATGCTTCAGGTCGTATATTCTCTTTTTCAATCGTATACTCTTTGCTTCAAGCTGTATATTCCTTTATTTAAGTTGTATATTCTTTGCTTCAAGTGGTATATTATTTGTTACGCATTTCAAGCGGTATATTCTTTGTCATATGTTTTAAGTGGTATATTTTTTGTCATCCGTTTCAAGCAGTGTATTCTTTGTCATGTTCATGTTGTATATGCTTCCCACATGTCTATGTTGTATATTCTGTTACATTTGACTGTGTTGTATATTCTTTGTCACATGCTTTGGTGCTGCCTTATTGAATTGTCATCACTTTTCTGTCTACACTTGGTCGTACACAATCACACACAAGTCACGCGAGGGTTGTCTTTTCACCCCTCCAAACCTTCTTTCAAAACTCCTTAGTTTTAGAGATTCGCAGACGAGGTTAAATACATACCATCTTGCAGTTGTCCTTAACTCTTGTCCAAATCTAGGTAAATCTACCCTTAGAATTCCTATGTCATTGTACACACAATCTTGCAGCTTGCTTTAGCTGAATTAATCCTTGCATATCATTTGCTTGCTACATATTCTTTGTATATTTATTGCATATTCTTTACCTGCCATTGTTATTTATCCTTTACATGCTACATGTACATTCTATTTTGTTATCAACTATTAGGTTCTCTTTGTCTGACTAAACTCTAGTTGACCTGTGTTGAATCTTGACTTTTCAAATACACATGCCCATTCCGGTCTTCATTACCATCCCCATAATTATACTATCATTTGGATCCTACCATCCTTTTAAATACACGTCAATCTAGTTTGAAGGATCTTCTACTAATTTGACGTATTCTTCTCAATCATGCCTTACACTTTCACTGACTTCGGTTATTTGAGACAGATCCATGCGCTATGCTACCATCTATCTCTTATTTAACCGTTACCAGTCTCCACCCACTCACCCAAGGATTTTAATTCGCAACCATTCCTTCTCAAGAAGCAATCATCCATTCATGACAACCATACAGATTCCTCGTTGTCCCAATAGTTGGACGAACTACGTTTCGACCTAATTCTTTCCTTAACAGGATACGTAGGAAACCTACAAAAGGGTTCGGTCTCCCCACTATTTCAAATTAATTTCCTTAGTACTGGAAACTGGGTAGTTCTTTTGGAATAGTGTAATGCTGTTCTCAACCCAGAAATCTCCGAGAGCGTCAGCAAATTTCACCCAAAATATCTAAATATCAAAATACCATGCCAACCTACTCTGACCGTCACCCAACTTAAATCCCAACATATGGGATGAAAGTCCTTTATTCAAACATTTGACTATGAAATCATGGTGTTCTCTCCCACTTCCCAAATTCAAGATTCAATATAAGTCAACCTATTTTGTTACAGGTGTAAGTTGTTAGTCAGCCTTCGAGAATTGTCATGCTCGCACGACTCATATAAACAAAGAATAACAAGCGAAGCCTCAATATAACACGAATCAATTTCTCTCCCTCGAACTAAGAATATTTCTTTGGACGCAGAAGGGACTACACAATATCCGGAACCATCATGAAATGCCAACATCGCATTCCTGATCACAACCGGATACACCACTGGTTGCACGACCTAACTTCACACCCTCTTAATCTTATAACTTCATCCAAGAGGGACTCTAATATTTTCTCCTCTGAGTTTTGCAGGTACATCATCCCGGGTACTTCACGGGAGACAACATCTGGTCTCGAACTTAGTGGAACATCAGTGAGATAGTCAAGGAGTAGTAGTTTTACAATAAACTTCATCATTTTTCATGACTTCGCTGCTCTAACCGCTTTTCTATATTCATATCAGTGCATCGTTCCCAATTGTCAACCGAGGATGATCATCAAATGGTTCCTGTGGATGGCCGAAAGATGCATCATCCTGGGACTGAACGGGAAAATAGCACCCGACATCGGACATTGCGGAACATCAACCGAACAATTAGGGGAGTGTCAGTTACAATTCTTAATTCATCATTTTATGACCGATGTCGACAGCAAAAATGACCTCAGTGGGTCCCAATAATACCAACATTTGCCTAAGCATGATTTCTAATATGAGTCACGATTCAGTTTCTCTAACACATGGAAAATACATGGTAAATATACAAGTTAGTTGACTATATAGCTCTACTAAATCGACTGAGTCTCAATCTCTACGGTACATGCTCACACGCCCATCACCTAGCATATGCGTCACCTCCAAACAAAATCACATAACCCGTATAATCAGGGTTCATGCCCTCAGCTCCAAGTTTAGAAGTGTTACTAATTTGAACAAGCCAAATCCATAATCGAGCAGGCTAAGCGATGCTCCAAAAATGACATCCCACGCGTACCAACCTCCGAATGACTCGAAATTAGCCTAAATCAACTCAAATACATCAAATAAAGTATCAGGAAATAATTCCAATTAATAGAGGTCGAATCTTTACTCAAAGCCCAAAATCAACCAAAAATCAAACCTAGGCCCGCACCTCGAAACCCAACAAATCTCACGAAATCTGACAACCCATTCAATTTTGAGTCCAACCATACTAGTTTCACTCACATCCGACTCCGAGTTGATATTCAAAACTCAAAAACTCACTCTATGAAACTTTAGACTAAAACCCCCAATTTCTCTTTAAAATCCATAATTCAATTACCAAAAACGAAGATATAATCACGAAATATAATCACAAGTGAGTCAAGAATGCTTATCCCAAGTCACATGGTGAAAATTGCTTCAAGAATCGAATCAATCCGAGGTCTGTAGCTCCATATATGAACAAAACGACCAAACCCTCGATTTAAAAGCTTCTGCCCAACCATTTCCGCTTTTGCGGACAAATGAACCGCTTCTGCGACAGGAGATCCGCTTCTGCGGACTCCACTAGCCAGGTGACCCCTCACACTTGTGGATCTCCATACGCCTTTGCACAACTGCAGGTGCTAAGCGAAACACGCTTCTGCGCTCAATCTCGCTTCTGCGCCCAAGAACATCGCTTCTTCGGGGCCGTAGATGCGCCCCAATTTCTGCACCTGCGAAGACTCCAAACTCTATACCTTTTCACTCTTGTGACCACTCTGCTGCTTTTGCGGCTCCGCACTTGCGTCCATAGTTCCGCAGGTGCGGTCACACCAGAATCCCTGCGAAACCAGCCTTAACCAAATAGTTCTAAAATGATCTGAATCCCGTCTGAAATGCACCCGAGCCCCTCGGGACCCCGTATGAATATAACAACAAGTACCATAACATCACACGGACTTACTCGTGGTCTCAAATCATACATAACAACATCGAAAGGACGAATAACACCTCAAATCAAAATTTAATAAACTTTGAACTCTCAACTTCCAAAACTCAAACCGAAACATATCAAATCAACCCGGAATGAACTCAAATTTTGCACACAAGTCTCAAATTACATAAAGAAGCTATTCCAATTCCCAGGACCACAATCCGAATCTGATATCATCAAAGTCAACTTTCGGTCAAACTTATGAACTTTCCAACTGTAACGACCCGACCGGTCATTTTGAGAGTTGCAGCCCCATTTTCCTATTTACTACTCATTTTCTACTTTAAAGTAGTAGTGTAACTTGTCGGGGTATTTAGTTCGGGTCCGGTGAGATTTCAGGATGAAATAAGACACTTAGTCTCACGGTTGAAAGCTTAAATTGAAGTGATTGACCAGATGTTGATCTTTGAATAAACTTCTCCAGAACAAAGTTTTGATGGTTTTGTTAGATCAATTAGGTGATTTTGGACATAGGAGTGTATTCGAATTATGATTTAGAGGTCCGTAGTCGAATTAGGCTTGAAATGGCGGAAGTTGAATTTTTTGGAAAGTTTGACCGGGAGTGGACTTTTTGATATCGGGGTCGGATTCTGATTTCGGAAGTTGGAGTAGGTCTGTGGTGTCATATGTGACTTGTCTGCAAAATTTGGGGTCAATCCAATGTGATTTTATAGATTTCGGCATCGTTTATAGAAATTGAGACTTCGAAGTTCATTAGGCTTGAATCTATATGCGATTCATGTTTTTGATGCTGTTCGAGGTGGTTGGAAGGCTAGACTTAGATGGTATGAGGTGTTAAGACTTGTTGGTATGTTTGGTTGAGGTCCCGAGGGCCTCAGGGTGATTTCGGATGGTTAATGGATCGAATTGAAGTTGGAGGACTGCTGAAGTCTGTTGGTATAATCGCACCTGCAGAGCTCTGATCGCAGGTGCAAGCTCACATGTGCGAGCTGAGGTGCGCAGATGCATCCAGTCGTGGGGAGGGCAGTGGTCACAGGTGCGAAGAATTTTCCGCACTTGCGTGGTCGCAGGAGCGGAGTGATGGTCGCAGAGGCGGAAATTTATGCAGGTGCGATGGGCAATTTCGCACAAGCGATGGCGCATATGCGGGGGAAAGGACCACAGAAGCGGAGGCCCAGTTCCATAGTTCACCGTAGAAGCAGAATTTTGGTCGCTTCTGCGACACCGCAGATGCGGTCAAATGTCCGCAGAAGCGGAAGTGCTGGACAAAATGTTTAAAAGCAAGGGTTCGCGATTGTGGCTTCACTTTTAATATTTCAAGCACGGTTTAGGAGATTTGTTAAAGGGTTTCGAGGGGATTCTTGATATAAGTCCCTTGTGCTTACGTTTGATAAATAATATTGCTTCCCCATTAATTTTCCCACCTAGTTGGTGTGTGTTTAAGGTGTAAATTGGGAGTTTGAGACTAGGGATTTGGAGAGTTTTATTTGGGAATTTGGGGGACGATTTGGTGTCGGAATTTGATAGATTTGGTATGGTTAGACTCGTGGTAGAGAGGGCTTATGGGTTTGGTAGTTGTTATCGAGTTTTGAGAAGTGGGCCCGGGGGCCTACGTTTGAGCCGATTTTTGATTTTGATTAATAACTTAGCATTTTCTTATGGAGTTGATTCCTTTAGCACATATGGATTATATCGCATTATTTATGACTAGCTTCGAGGCATTCATAGGTCGTTTCGCAAGGCATGGGTGTGTTGGAATAGAGTTTTTCTCGGGCTGAGGTACGAAATCCCGTATTTTGTGTCATGTATTTGGTTTCGAAGTGACACACATGCTAGGTGATGGGCGTGTGGGCATGCACCGCAGGAATTGCAACTTTGTCAAATTTCGTGGAACCGTGTAGTTGTATAATCTGTTGTTATATATACATTCTCCATGTATTAGAGAAATTTAACCACAAATCATATTTAGACTATATGTTGGCATTGCAGGGACCCACAAAGGTCGTGTACATGTTGAATTATGTGCTAAATTATTGTTTGTACTCAGTCACAGTTTATTTGTATATTACATCTCAGTCTCTATTGTTCATTTTTGATGCATCATATCATTGCTGTCTGGATTGCTTATTATGACTTCTGAGAGCCCGAGAGACTAGAGAGGTTGATGACTAAATGAGGCCAAGGGCCTGATTGTGAGGTACTATACTATAGCACACGAGTTGTCCGTGCGGAACCAGATATTATACTATAACACGTGAGTTGTCTGTGCTGATCTAGATATTATATTATAGCACGTGAGTTGTCTGTGCAGCACACGATTTGTTTGTGCATATTATAGCGCTTGGGATGAAGGAGCCCCTCCGAAGTCTGCACACCCCCCTAGTGAGCACAGGTACCTACTGAGTGCGAGTGCCGAGTGTTGAGTGAATGGGAGGGCTGAGTTACTGTGGCCCCGAGAGGATGCATTTGATTTCATATCTGTTGCTCTTAGCTGCCATGTATCACTGTCTTTATAATTTCTAATAGATATTACACTCTGTTTCAACTGAACGTGACATGAATTTACTATTTTGGCCTTAATTGTCGAACATGAAAGCATGCCTACTTTCTTATGTTGAAATCACTGTAATTGAACTATAACTGTGAAGCTCGTCACTATTTTCAATTCTTTATTTAGTATTGTTACTTGATGACTTGATTGTAGTCATACTACACCTTGCACTTCGTGTGCAGATCAAGGTGTTCCCGGACACAGTGTGTGTTGATCTCCGCGCACAATTGATCTTCTGGAGATTTCGAGGTAGTTGCCGACTTTTAACAAACCTTGTTTCTCCTTCCATATCTTTTCACTTATTGTATTTAGTTTCATAATTTCATAGACAGTATTGTTTTCGGACTTGTGATGTATAGATGCTCATATACTCAGTGACACCCTGATGTTGGGAATTTCTGCGTTGTATTTTGGATTTGTATCCTGTGTATGGGAAGTTGTTATCATTTAAACTATTTTAAATCCGTTTTCTGTTAAGTATTGGAGTTATTTCATAAATGTCGGCTTGCCTAGTACCACGATAGGTGCCATCACGACAGATTAGGATTTTGGGTCGTGACAAGTTGGTATTAGAGCCTAGGTTACATAGGTCTCATGAGTCATGAACAGGTTTAGTAGCGTCTTGCGGATCGGTATGAAGGCGTCTATACTTATCTTCGGGAGGCTATCGAACCCTTAGGAAATTTCACATTCTTGTATTCTTGTCGTGCAAATTTGTTGTACTTCTGTATTTTATTCTCTCACAAATGGTGAGGAAACGTGCTACCGAGCAGGAGAGACAACTACCAGTACCACCAGCTAGGACCACGAAAGGTCGAGGACGCAGTAGGGGCCACGATAGGGACAGAGGTGCAACTCGTATAGCAACTAGAGCAGCACCTGCAGATCCACTAGTTGCTCCAGTCAGGAGCATGTTCCAGATATAGTTGAGCCAGTAGGGCCAACTCAGGCACCGGCTATGCCCATTGTGATTCCATACCTTCAGGAGGCCTTGGCCCAGATATTGACGGTTTGTACAGGCCTTGTTCAGGTGGTTTCGGCTCAGGCCACACCAGCCACTTCTCAGGCCAGGGGAGGTACTCATACCCCCGCTGCCTGTACTCCAGAGCAGGCAGTCCAAGAACTTCAAGCACCAAAGGTACTACCCGCCCAGCCGGTTGCAACTGCTCCGGCCCCGATGGTTCTAGTTATGGTTGATGATGAGCAGAGGAGACATGAGAGATTTGGGAGGCTTCAGCCTACATCATTTAGTGGTGCTGAGTCGGAGGATGACCAGGGTTTCTTGGACAAGTGCTAGCAGATGCTTTGTACAATGGATATTCTGGAGACCAGTGGGGTCTCATTCACTACTTTTCAGTTTTTTGGGGCTGCCGTCAGAATATGGGAGGTTTATGAGAGGCGTAGGCCGGTTGGTGCAAAACCACTTACATGGAAGGAGTTCTCCCTTCTCTTCTTGGAGAAGGTCGTGCCGCAGCCTCGCAGGGAGGAGCTGCGTAGACAGTTTGAGCAGCTTCAACAAAATGGCATGTCAGTGACCAATACGAGATAAGGTTTTGTGAGTTAGCTCATCAATCAGTTTGGTTGGTTACCACTGATAGGGAGACGATCATGAGGTTCATTGATGGCCTCACGTATCAGCTGCGGTTGCTTATGACTAGAGAGAGGGTATTTGGTGCCACTTTTGATGAGGTAGTTGACATTGCTCGGCAGATAGAGATGGTTCATAGCCAAGAGCGGGGTGAGAGGGAGGCCAAGAGGCCTCGAGATTCGGTAGATTTTGGTGGTGTACCTTCTGGGG
>AWOL01S0000402.1:456845-488887 GCA_000715115.1 Nicotiana otophora
ATATATATATATGATAACTGACATGCAATCACTCAGTACTGTATAGGTCTAAACCAGCCTAGGGAAGATCCATCCCTAAATATAAATAATTAGGCAAGATCCATGCCGAGGAAAGATCCATCCCTCAATATAATATCAACTGCGCTCACTGTGGGTGTGTAGACTCCGGAGGGGCTCCTTAAGCCTAAGCGCTATAATAAGCCAAATCCAGGCTTAAATCAATAAAACATGATGTGGCGTGCAACCCGATCCCATAAATATCACTCATAATCAGGCCCTCAGCCTCACTTAGTCATCAAGCTTTCCAGTCTCTCGGGCTCACAATGTCCTGAAACTAGCCCAAAATGATGATACGATGTATCAATAACTAGCAACAGAGATTGAGATATGATATGCAATGAATGAACATGACTGAATACAAAATTACAATTTAAACATATAATTCGACAGCAAAAATGACCTCAGTGGGTCCCAATAATACCAACATTTGCCTAAGCATGATTTCTAACACGAGTCACGGCTCAGTTTCTCTAACACATGGAAAATAAAAATACAAGTTAATTGACTACATAGCTCTACGAAATCAATTGAGTCTCAATTTCTACGGTCCACGCCCACATACCCGTCACCTAGCATGTGCATCACCTCCAAACAAAATCACATAACACATATAATTAGGGTTCATACCCTCATCTCCAAGTTTAGAAGTGTTACTTACCTTGAACAAGCCAAATCCAATATCGAGTAAGCCAAGCGATGCTCCAAAAATGCCATCCCGCACGTACCGATCTCCGAACGGCTTGAAACTAGCCAAAAGCAACTCAAATACATCAAATAAAGTCTAAGAAAATAATTCCAATTGATAGAGGTCGAATCTTAATTCAAAACCCAAAATCAACCAAAATTCAAACATGGGCCCGCACCTCGGAACCCGACAAAACTCACAAAATCCGACAACCCATTTAATTTTGAGTCCAACCATAGCCATTTCACTCTAATCCGACTCCGAATCGATATTCAAAACTCAAAAACTCACTCTATGAAACTTTAGGCTAAAACCCCTAATTTCTCTTTAAAATCTGTAATCCAATTACCAAAAACGAAGCTAAAATCATAAAATATAATCACAAGTGAGTCAAGAATGCTTACTCCAAGTCACATGGTGAAAATTGCTTCAAGAATCGCCTCAATCCGAGATCTATAACTCCACATATTAACAAAACGACCAAACCCTCGATTTAAAAGCTTCTGCCCAGCCATTTTCGCTTTTGCGGACAAATGAGCCGCTTCTGCGGCGTCGCTTCTACGACACGAGCTCCGCTTCTACGGACTCCACTAACCAGCTAACCCCTCGCACTTGCGGATCTCCATCCGCTTCTGCTCAACCGCAGGTGCGAAGCCAAATGCGCTTCGCACTCAAGCTCCCTTCTGCGCCCAAGACCATCGCTTCTGCGGGGCCGCAAATGCGCCCCAATTTCCGCACTTGCGAAGACTCCAAACTTTGCCCCTTTTCGCTTTTGCGACCACTCTGTCGCTTTTGCGGCTCCGCACCTACACTCATAGTTCTGCAGGTGCGGTCACACCAGAATCCCTGCCAAACCAGCTTAACCAAATAGTTCCAAAATGATCTGAATCCCATCCGAAACGCACCCGAGCCCCTCGGGACCCCATCCTAATATACAACCAAGTCCCATAACATAACATGGACTTACTTGAGGTCTCAAATCACACATAACAACATCAAAATGATGAATCGCACCACAAATCAAAATTTAATGAACTTTAAACTCTCAACATCCAAAACTCGCACCAAAACATATCAAATCAAAGCGAAATGAACCCAAATTTTGCACACAACTCTCAAATGGCATAACAAAGCTATTCCAATTCCCGGGACCATAATCCGAATCCGGTATCATCAAAGTCAACTTCCGGTCAAACTTATGATCTGTTTAATTTTTCAAATTTTCAACTTTTGCCAATTTGTGTCGAATCCTTCCAGAAATATCCAAATGCAAATCCGAGCATAAGCCTGAGTCCAAAATCATCATCCGGACCTAACAGAACTATCAAAACTCCATTCCGGGGTCAAATTCACAAAAGTCAAACTTAGTTAACTCTTCCAACCTAAAGCTTAAATCATGAAATTCATTCTTCTAAATTGATTCTGATTAACCTGAAAACCAAAGCAGAAGATTCACACAAGTCATAATACATCATACGGAGCTACTCATGCCCTCAAAGTACTGAGGAAAGTGCAAATGCTTAAAATGACCGGTCTGGTCGTTACAGTTACACAACCTATCATTTTACTTTCCTGTCAGCGCTCCTAAATGAAATGGTACCTAGCTCCATACTAACAATGCTCCTATACAGAACGATACATAGCCCATCATTTTACTTTCATATAAGCTCTCCTAAATGGAATGGTACCCAGCCCCGTACTAACAATGCTCCTATATAGAACGGTACATAGCCCGTCATTTTACTTTCCTGTCACTACTCCTAAACGGAATGGTACCCAGCCCCGTACTAACAATGCTCCTATACAGAATGATACACAGCCCGCCATTTTACTTTCCTGTCCATGCTCCTATACGGAACGGTAACTACAAAGCCCGTCTAATATTCAATGCTCCGATATCGCATCGGAACGGTAACAAAGCCCGTCTAACATTCAATACTCTGATATCACATCAGAATGGTAACAAAGCCCGTCTAACATTCAATGCTCCGATAGCGCTTCAGAACGGTAACCACAAAACCCGTTTTATATTCAATTCTCTTTATCAAAAACCACAAAATTATTTAAGTCAAAATTAAAAAAAAGGAAATAAAAATCTAGAAAATATTTTCTTTCCACCCTTCCTGAACTACGCTTGACCTAATTCTCATATCCACGAGAATAGGTAGGCAACCTTCAGGTTCGGTCTCATTTTTTCAAAAGTCAAAAATAATTTGATTAAGTCAAAAGTTCAAAAAAGAAGAAGAGAAAAAAAAATTGTTGTTAAGTCAAAATTCAAAAATCCAAAAAAGGAGAATCCTTCCTCGGGTTTGGTCCCATTTGCTAAAATCAAAAAAATAAGAGGGGAAACTTTTCTTTGACTTTGGTCCCATTTACCACAAAAAAAAAAGAATAAGACGAAAAAGGGAAAAGAAATCAAAAAACAATATCATCAATATTGACTTGTTTGATACCAACACAATTAGGAGTGTGCATAAGAAAGAACAAGTATAAAATTGGTATGATGGAGAGGGTCAGCTTCGTGGTAAACCATATATTCCTATGATAACTCTTAATTATACCTTAGTAACGCTTGAAAAATCTCTTGCTTACAGTTAGGGTAAGAACAAAGCTGACCTCATCGTTTCATGTGCATATGTGGTGAGCCTAAATTAAAATTTATTGCACTGCATTGTAGATCTAGAACATGGCCTGAATGTATGTTGAGGCGAAATCCTGAGTAATGCTTGGTTTGGGAAAGGATCGTAGGCCTTCTGTGACCCGATTGAGCATTTCTAGCTTACCAAATGATATCAATCCCTAGAATTTCCCCCTTTGAGCCTTAAAGCCTTTTTCTTGGACAACCACATCTTAATCCATATCCTTTATTGTGCTAAATGCATTACCCCTCTCATGGCCCGACCTCCTCGAGCGCATTGCAAACGTGTAACTTCGGATGAAGACCAAAGTGAAGGAGACAAGCATGAAAAGGCAAATGATACAAAGTCCAAAACAATCAATGACATGACTTCAGGAAAAGAAGGCGTAAGCTCCACCATTCAAAAGGAGGATCCAACAAGAAGAAGAAAACTTCCACAAATTCAAAAAAAAGAGAAAAGGGGAAAAACTCCATAAATTCAAAGAGGAGGAACCCCGACGATAAAAAAAGAAGGGAAAAACTCTTGCAAAGCAGGAGAAACCTCAAAACAAAAGAAAAGAAATAAGAAAAGAGAAAACCTCCAAAAATGGAAGAAGAATCTCTTACAAGTTCAAAAGAAGTCAAAACAAAGAAAGGGACATCGAGCCAAACAAGATCAAACGCCAAAGCATGGTTTGAACTACGAAGACACGGATGTAGTACAATGCTTATGGATGAATTAGTCACTTTCAACCCAAATGAATATCCTAGCCGACCCTAAGCCTACATTACAAGCCAATTATAAAGCCCCACATGATCCTATTCCAAGTGTTCTCACATTAGTAGATACTCACATAAAGGTCAAGCATATAGTATCTCAATCGCATGCATTGAATGTCATTCCGAATGTGAATGTTCTTCGCAAAATATCCTAAAAAACAAATAAATACTTCATAAATGTGTGCAAAGTATGACTTTCTTTGTGGTGAGGGCACTTGAATCATAAGGCTAGGCAGAATTCAAAATCTATGATTGAAGCAAGATGAACAAATCTTGTCGAACCTAGGTATATCTAAGGTACCATTCGAAGCTATAGGTATTATCCAAAAGCTGATCATTGTTTGTTAAAACGTGTATGGTAGAAATTCTTATGCACAACACTAATTGTTAGTACCAACCAAAGTCAAGTCAAAAAATGATGATCGATCAATAAATCTGTAACGACATGTCTAGTTGTTTTGAGCATTTGCACTTTCCTAGGTGGTTTGAGGGAATGAGTAGTTCCGTATGATGTATTATGACTTGTGTGTATCGTTGGTTTTGGTTTTTAGGTGTTTTGAAATTAGTTTGGAAGAGTGAAGTTCATGTTTGAAGCTTTAAGTTGAAAGAGTTGACCAATTTTAGTGTTTGACCTCGGTTCGGAGTTTTGATGGTTCCGTTAGATCCGAATGGTGATTTTGGACTTGGGCTTATGCCCGGAATTTCATTTGGATATTTCTATAGGGTTTCGGCACTAATTGGCGAAAGTTGGAAATTTGAAGGCTTGGAATGTTCATAAGTTTGACCGGGAGTTGACTTTGATGATATCGGATTCGGATTATGGTTCCGGGAGTTGGAATGGCTTCGTTATGTCATTTGGAGCTTGTGTGCAAAATTTGAACTCATTTCGGGTTGAATTGGTGTATTTCGGCACGAGTTTTGACAGTTGAAAGTTCAAAGTTTATTTAAGTTTGAATTGAGGTGCGATTCGTCATTTCGATGTCGTTATAAGTGATTTGAGGCCTCGAGTTGGTTTGTGTTATGTTATGGGACTTGTTGGTATATTCAGACGGTGTCCCGAGTGGCTCGAATGAGCTTCGGATGAGGTTCAGATCGTTTTGGATTATTTTGGCAAGATTCTAAGCCAATACACTGCATCTTGTGAAACATCATTGTATTGGAAGGTATTCATAATCTCCTCGAAGTCCATTAGATGTGTATTTGGATCTTCATTTGGCTTCCTACCGAAGACAACAATTCTGAAGAATATGGAGCAACCCTTGCTTCAATTCGAAATTGTTCGCAGCCACTGTAGGTGGTCTAATACTTGATAACCCTTAGTTGTAGATCAGTCTAGCGTAATCACCAAGTGGTCTCCCAGCTCTGGGAGCTATGTTTCTGAACTGGTCTGCACCCACGAGTCGATTCTGAGAAATTCTCCGAGCCCTCTTCTCTTCATAGGCAAGTTGTGCATTTCGAAGAGCTATCTCCTCAGCATCTCATGCAGCTTTTTCTCTTTGCTGGGCTGCCTCTCTTGCAGCCAAATCAACATTATCATCATCTCCCGCCATAATTTCTTTGGTTGAGGATTGCCCAACCTTCTCTATATTCTCGGGGAGATTTCTTTCCTTCCTCAACTATCGCAGTTGTTTCTCGATTTCTGGTTCGTATGGTAGCAATTCTTTCTCAGAAGATCGAGTCATCCACCAATCTAACATGTAGTCTGCGCACAGTTAAGAAGCACCAACGTAAAATAAAATAAAATAAAAGAAAAATTCCTGAATTAGTACTACAAACTATTTCAAATACTATTGATTGCCAATCCCCGACAATGGCGCCAAAATTTGACGAGCGAAAAACACACACTTAAATATGCTCGCTAGTCGAATATAGTATAATATAATATCGTATCCACATGAATTGGAGTTAAATAATATTTTCGTAGTTTATAGCTTGGTTGCTATCCAAGATGATCAACACTTGAGAATTATGTGATTAAAACTAAAATTAACTAAGAACCTAGAGCTAATTGACTATGGCAATCTTTTAAGCCAAATCTTTTACCGAATCTTTTACCGAAATCTTTTACTGAAAGCACCAAAATATGAGTAAGTTTGTAAAATCGTGATTTTCTTTCCAAAACTTTTCACAGGTAAATGTTTCATTATCAAATGGTATGAGAAAAAGTACATCTCTATGCCTACATGTCAGTGTGTATGAGAAGTCATGAATGACATGATACCGTACAGCATGAGAAAAAATGCATCTCTATGCCTGTATGTGAAGTGTGCATGTCGAATGCAGTACAACATAGTGAATAACCATATGCATACTCTCAGAGTATCAATCCACTTAGTCCTCCCAGTCACTCGACACTCGCGCTCGGCACTCGCACTCAATAGGTACCTGTGCTCACTATGGGAGTGCAGAATCCGGAGGGACTCCTTCAGCTCAAGCGCTATAATGAGCCAATCATGGCATGAATCAGCATAGACAACTCTCGTGCTGCACGGACAACTCACATGCCATAGTATCAATATCTGGATCTGCACGGACAACTCACGTGGTGAACTGACAACTCACGTGCTATAGTATCAATATTTGGATCCGCACGGATAACTCACATGCTGCACGGACAACTCACGTGCTATAGTATCAATATCTTTACAATCAGGCATTCGACCTCACTCAGTCATCAATCTCTCTAGTCTCTCGGGCTCATAATGTCATGAAACAAGCCCAAAATGATGATATGATATATCAATAAATAGCAACAGAGACTGAGATATGATATGCAATGAATGAATATGACTAGTACATAACTACAATTAAGCACATAACTCGACACCAAGGAACGACCACTGTGGGTCCAAATCGTACCAGCATATAGCCTAAATATGATTTCTAGCATAATTTATAGCTCAAGTGCTCTAACACATAGAGTACGGAAAAATCTTCAGATAAGATAGTTACACAGATCCATGGAATCGACTAAATCACAACTCACATGGTGCACGCCCACACGCCCGTCACCTAGCATGCGCGCCACCTTAACATCAATCACATAACACGTAATCCAGGGTTTAATACCCTCAGCACCAAGTTTAGAAGTGTTACTTACCTCGAACAAGCCAAATCCAATTCCGAGCTAGCCAAGCGATGCCCCACAAATGCCATCCCGCGCGTACCGACCTCCGAACGGCTTGAAACTAGGCAAAAACAACTCAAATACATCAAATAATGCCAAAGGAAACAAGCTCAATCGATAAAGGTCGAATCTTTAATCAAAAGCAAAAAATCAACCCAAAAGTCCAACCAGGGCCCGCACCTCGAAACCCGATGAAACTTACAAAATCTGACAACCCATTCAATTAGGAGTCCAACCATACTAGTTTCACTCAAATTCGACTCCGAGTCAATGTTCAAAACTCAAAGATTCACTTTATGAAATTTTAGGCTAAAACCTCCAATTTCCTCTTTAAAATTCATCAACCAATTGCCAAAAATGAAGATAGATTCATGAAATATAGACAAAACCAAGTTAAGGATGCTTACTCCAATTAGTGTGGTGAAATTCCTCTTCAAAGTCGTCCAAAACCGAGCTCCAAGTCTCAAAAATGAGAATAAAATGACCAACCCTCAAAAATATAGTTTCTGCCCAGCACTGTTCGCATCTGCGAAGAAAATAGCCGCCTCTGCGGCGTCGCTTTTGCGGAAACATCAAGCTTCTGCAATCACAACTAACCAGCCGACCCCTCACACCTGCGGAAAAGTATCTACTTCTGCGATATCGCAGGTGCGAGCTCCTCTTCGCTCCTGCGCAAGCCCGCTTCTGCGCCCAAACTCTCCGCATCTGCACCTTCGCAGATGCGAAGAAAACTCCGCTTATGAGGACTCCTGCTCCCAGTAGCACTCCCGCCTCTGCGATTCCACTGCCTCTTTTGTGGCTCCGCACCTGCACCAATAGCTCCGTAGGTGGGGTCACACCAGAAGCCCAGCCACACCAGCCTAGCCAAAAATGATCCAAACGAACCGAACCTCGTCTAAATCTCCTCCGAGCCACTCGGGACCCGTCCGAATATACCAACAAGTTACGAAACATAATACGGACCTACTCGAGGCCTCAAATCACGCATAACAACGTCGATAAAACGAATCACACCTCAAATAAAACATAAATGAACTTTGAACTTTTAACATCCAAAACTCGCGCCGAAACATAACAATTCAACTCGGAATGAACTCAAATTCTGCACACAAGTCCCAAATGACCTAATGAAGCTATTCCATTTCCCGAAACCACAATCCGAACCCGATTCCATCAAAGTCAACTTCCGGTCAAACTTATATATTTTCCAAACCTTTAAATATCCAACTTTCGCCAATTAGAATTGAAACCTTATAGAAATATCCAAATGCAAATCCGGGCGAACGCCGGAGTCCAAAATCACCATCCGGACTAACAGAACAATCAAAACTTCATTCCGGGGTCAAATTCACAAAAGTCAAACTTAATCACCTCTTCTAACTTAAAGCTTCAACGATAAAATGTATTCTTCCAAATCGATTCCAAATAATATGAAAACCAAAACTGACGATTCACACAAGTCATAATACATCATACGGAGCGACTCATGCCCTCAAACTATTGAGCGAAGTACAACTGCTTGAAATGACCAGTCGGGTCGTTATACAAGGGTTCTGGTGTGGCCGCACCTATTGAGCTTTGGGCGCAGGTGCGGAGCCGCAAAAGTGGTAGTGGCATCGCAAAAGTGGAGAGTATTCTAGGGGTAAGAGTCTGCAAATATAGAGTTTTATTCGCATCTGCGAAGGCGCAGATGTGGTGCATGTGGGTGCAGAGGCGAAGGCCAGCGCATAAGCGTCCTTTTGGTTCGCACCTGCTGTTGCGCAAAAGCGGAGCTTTTTCCACATGTGCGATGAGCGAGTTTCAGAAGCGGCTCATTTGATCGCAGATGCGCACAATGCTGGGCAGAAGCTATAATTTCGAGGGTTGGTCATTTTATTCACATTTTTGAGACTTGGAGCTCAGTTATGGGCAACTTTGGAGAGGAATTTCACCACACAAATTGGGGTAAGCATTCTTAACCCAATAGGGATTATATTCCGTGAATCTATCTTCATTTTTGGTAATTGGATTTCTAAGAGAAATTGGGGTATTTTGTCTATAATTTCATAATAATGAATTTTCGATTTTTGAACATCGATTCAGAGTCGGATTTGAGTGAAACTAGTATGCTTGGACTCGTAATTGAATGGGTTATCGGATTTTGTGAGTTTCTTCTGGTATCGAGGTGCGAGCCCGAGTTTGACTTTTTGGTTGACTTCAGAGTTTTGATTAAAGATTCGACCTTTATCATTTGGAATTGTTTCCTTAGGCATTATTTGATGTATTTGAGTTACTTTTGGCTAGTTTTGAGCCGTTCGGAGGTCGGTACGCATGAGATAGCATTTATGGAGTATTGTTTGGCTTGCTCGATATTGGATTTGGCTTGTTCGAGGTAAGTAACACTTCTAAACTTGGTGCTGAGGGAATGAACCTCTGAATATACGTGTTATGTGTTTGGTTTTGAGGTGACGCACATGCTAGGTGACGGGCGTGTGGGCGTACACTGTGTGAATTATGACTCGATTGATTCTGTGGTACTGTGTAGTGACCAAATCTTGTTTCTGTCACGACCCCAAATTCCCTCCGTAGGATATCGTGATGACACCTAGTCTCTAAGACTAGGTAAGCCTAAACAATATGCGGAAACATTAAATAAGAGATTAAAACTTGAACCTNCCTAGTCTCTAAGACTAGGTAAGCCTAAACAATATGCGGAAACATTAAATAAGAGATTAAAACATGAACATCCCAACAATTTCATAAAAAGAATCTACCAAAACTCAATACGTAAAATCCCAAAACCTGGTAAGATATAAGTCACAAGATTTAAGTACAGTACCAAATAATCCTATACATCACCGTCAATCAAAATATAAAGAAATAAGAAAAGAATGGGATAGAAGGGGACTCCGAGGTCTGTGGACGCAGGCAGGTGTACCTTGCAGTCTCCAAAGAAGCAACACAACGCACTAATATCGAGGTTGAAAGGATGCATCTGGATCTACACAAAACTATGTGCAGAAGCGTAGTATGAGTATACCCCAACGGTACCTAGTAAGTGCCAAGCCTAACCTCGGTAGAGTAGTGATGAGGTCATGTTAGGGCTCTACTGGAAATAATAGGAAAAGCAGGGCGGAAGATATAATAATGTGTTGAATGACAGAGAAGTGTAACAATAGAAATTCACAATAGATAACTACATAGAATTCAAGAAGACAACTAAAACACGTAAGGAAATAAGAATCTTACAAGTTAATAAACAACAACAACAATACAACAAATATAGGTAAACAACAGGAGCGCTCCCGAGGTACTGCCTCGTAGTCCCAAAAGTAAATATCTCACAACGACATGACAGAAACCTCGTGTAAACAATGCTAACCGCACGAAAGAAACCTCGTTCCACAACCAAACAGTTATCTCTACAATATTACAAAAACAACACATAACAAATGGAATAATGAAATTACAGCAAGAAATCCTACAGTTAAAGAATGAATACGAAATCAAAGGGAAGCAGGTAATTCAACTAAGCATGTTGTACAAATTGCAAGTAAGAGATAAGACACGTAGACATGTGACATTAGGCTAAACATGATGACTACACGTGCTAGAGTAACTCAATTAAAGGAATAAAAAGGAACGATTAGCAAAAACTGGATTTTTAACATTTAGCCCGAGTATGCACTTGTCACCTCGCGTATACGGCCTTCACGTATTGCAATTTACCATAACAGTACCAAATCCTAAGGAGAATTTCCCCCACACAAGGTTAGACAAGTCACTTACCTCAATCCTTGCGCAATCAATCAATAAGAAGGCCTTTCCCTTGATTTTCCAACTCCGATCGACTCGAATTTAGCCAAAATAATTATATACAATAAATATAACTATAAGAAACTAATTTAAATAATGAAACTACCACTTTAGCAAAGAATTGAAAAATCACTCCAAAAAGTCGATCTGGGCCCATGACTCGGAACCCGACCAAACTTATAAAACCCGAACACCCATTCAATATCGAGTCCAACCATACAAGAATTACTCAAATCCGACCTCAAATCGCCTTACAAATCCCCAAATATTTGCCTAAGAAGTTTTTTCCCAATTTCTCTCCAAATTTCCAACTAGAAACACTAATTAAATGAAGAAAACAATAATAGTTTCGTGGGAATTAATCAAAAATGAGTTAAGAATCCTTACTCAAATGATTTCCTTGCAAAACCCTCGAAACATCGCCACAAATGAGTTCTCTAGGTCCAAAAATTGATAATGAAATCAAACCCTCAAACTTGGCCCTTTTCTGCCCAGCGATTTCACATCTGCGGGCTCTCAGTCCCACCTGCGACGCCGTACCTACGGAAAAATCATTGCAGGTGCGGATTCCACTTATGGCCAAGATTTCCGCTTCTGTGGACCAGGGCTCGCACCTACGAGGCCGCTTTTGCGGAGAACCTTCCGTTTCTGCGATCTCACCTCCGCATCTGCGGATGCGCAGATGCGGCTCTCACCTCGCACCTGCGATCCCAGCTGGGCCAATCCAGCTTCGCTCCTGTGGCCAAATGCTCGCTTTTGCGTGTCCGCACCTGCGGCCAACCCCACCGCAGGTGCGATGACACCAGAAGTTGGGAGCATCAACACTTGCACAAATCCAAAATTTGTTCCGGATTCAATCCGAATCACACCTAGGGCCCCCGGGACCCTGTCCGAATATACCAACAAGTCCTAAAACATCATACGAACTTAGTCAACCCTTCAAATCATATCAAACAATGCTAAAAATATGAATTGCGTATCGATTCAAACCTAATGAACTTTAGAACGTCAAACTTCTACATCCGATGCCGAAACCTATCACATCAAGTCCAATTGACCTCAAATTTTGCACACAAGTCACAATTGACATTACGAACCTACTCCAACTTCAGAAATCAGAGTATGACCGTGATATCAAAAAGTCCACTCCCGGTCAAACTTCCCAAAAAGCATCCAACTTTCGCCAATTAACACTGAAGTGACCTACGGACCTCTAAATCAACATCCGGACATGCTCCTAAAACCAAAATCAGCATACGGAGCTATTAGGACCATCAAAACTCCATTCTGGAGCTGTCTTCACAAAATTTCAACTACGGTCAACTCCTACGACTTAAACTTCCATTTATCGGGACTATATGTCCTATTTAACTCCGAAACCAAAAACCAAACATCCCGGCAAGTTACATAACCACAGTAACACACAAAGAAGGCAATAAATAGGGGGTCAGGGCTAATACACTCAAAATGACTGATCGGGTCGTTACATCATCCCCCTCTTAAGACAAACGTTCGTCCTCGAACGAATATAGAGATATACCTGAAGTGGTGAAGAGATGAGGATAATGGTTGCGCATATCATGCTTGGTCTCCCAAGTTGCCTCCTCGACCGGATGACCCCTCCACTGAACCTTCACTGAAGCGATGTTCTTCGACCTCAACTTTCTAACCTGTCTGTCCAAAATGGCCATAGACTTCTCTATATAAGATAGATCCTTATTCAACTGGACTAAGCTGAAGTCTAACACATGAGACAGATAGCCGTGATAATTCCGGAGCATGGTAGTGCAAGTCTGTAAGCCACTTCTCCAACCCTCTCAAGAATCTTTAAAGGCCCGATATACCTAGGGATCAACTTGCCCTTCCTCCCGAACCTTATAATGCCCTTCATGGGCAAAACCAGGAGCAAGACCCGCTCCCCAACCATGAATGCGATGTCGCGAACCTTCCGATCCACATAGCTCTTCTATATGGAATGGGCTATATGAAGTCGATCCTGAATCAATTTAACCTTTTCCAAAGAATCCTGAACAAAATCTGTACACAATAGCCTAGCCTCACCCGGTTCAAACCAACCCACTGGGGACCGGCACCGCCTACCATACAAAGCCTCATACGGGGCCATTTGAATGCTCGACTGATACATGTTGTTGTAGTCAAACTCCGCAAGTGGCAAGACCTGATCCCAAGCACCCCTAAAATCCATCACACACGCATGAAGCATATCCTTCAATATCTGAATAGTGCGCTCGTACTGTCCGTTCGTCTGAGGGTGAAATGTTGTACTCAACTCCACCCGAGTACCCAACTCATATTGTACGGCTCTCCAGAACCGCGATGTAAACTGCATACCCCGGTCAGAGATGATAGATATCGCCATGCCATGAAGCCTGACAATCTCGCGAATGTAAACCTGAGTCAGCTGCTCCGAAGAGTAAATAGTAACCACATGAATGAAATGAGTTGACTTGGTCAATCTATCCACAATCACCCAAACTGCATCGAACTTCCTTTGAGTCCGTGGGATCCTAACAACAAAATCCATAGTGATCCGCTCCCATTTCCACTCCGGAATCTCTATCTTTTGAAGCAATCCACCTGGCCACTAATGCTTATACTTCACCTGCTGACAATTTAGGCACCGAGCTATATATTCCACTATGTCCTTCTTCATCCGCCTCCACCAATAGTGCTACCTCAAGTCCTGATACATCTGCACGGCACCTGGATGAATGGATTACCGCGAACTGTGAGCCTCCTAGAGAATCAACTCACCCAAGCCATCTACATTGGGCACACATAGTCTGTCCTGTATCCATAACACACTATCCTCTCCAATGGTGACCTCCTTGGCATCACCATGCTGAACCGTGTCCTTGAGGACAAGCAGATGGGGGTCATCATATGGACGCTCTCTAATTCGATCATAAAGAGAAGACTCAGAAACCACACAAGCCAAAACTCTACTCGGCTCGGAAAAATCCAATCTGACAAACTGGTTAGCCAAGGTCTGAACATCCAAGGCTAAAGGCCTCTCTACTACTGGTAAAGATGCTAAGCTGCCCAAACTCTTCGCCTTGCGACTCAAGGCATCAGCCACCATATTGGCCTTCCCGGGATGATAGAGAATGGTGATATCATAGTCCTTAAGCAACTCCAACCACCTTCATTTTCGTAAGTTAAGATCCTTCTGTTTAAACAGATGCTGTAGACTCCGATGATTGGTGTAGACCTCACAAGGGACACCATACAAATAGTGCCGCCAGATGTTCAGGGCATGAACTATAGCTGCTAACTCGAGGCCGTGGACAAGATAGTTCTTCTCATGCACCTTCAGCTATCTAGACGTGAAGGAAATCACCCTACCGTCCTGTATCAACACCATGCCGAGACCAATGCGCAACGCATCACAATACACTGTATAGGACCCCGAACCAGTAGGAAATACCAATACTGGGGTTGTGGTCAAAGCAGTCTTGAGCTTTTGAAAACTCTTCTCACACTCCTCGGTCCACCTGAACGGAGAACCTTTCCGGGTCAGCCTGGTCATAGGTGCTGTAATAGATGAGAAACCCTCTACAAATCGACGATAATACCCCGCCAAGCCAAGAAAACTGCAAATCTCTGTAGCTGAGGATGGTCTGGGCCAACTCTGCACTGCTTAAATCTTCTTCGGATCTACCTTGATCCCCTCACTTGATACTGCATGACCCAGAAATGCCACTAAATCTAGACAGAATTCACACTTCAAAAATTTTGCATATAACTTCTTTTCTCTCAAAGTCTAAAGCACACTCCTCAGGTGCTGCTCATTATCCTCTCGACTCCGAGAGTACACCAGAATGTCGTCAATAAACACAATGATGAAAGAGTCAAGATAGGGCTGAAATACACTGTTCATCAAGTGCATGATGTTGCTGGGGCGTTGGTCAGCCCAAAATACATCACAAGGAACTCGTAATGACCATATCGAGTCCTGAAAGCAGTCTTCGGGATATCTGGCTCCCAAATCTTCAACTGATGATAGCCTAAATGCAAGTCGATCTTAGAGAATACTCTGACACCCTAAAGTTGATCAAATAGGTCATCAATACGGGGCAATGGATACCTAATCTTCACCATAACCTTGTTCAACTGGCGATAATCAATACACATTCGCATAGAACCATCCTTCTTCTTTACAAATAAGACTGGAGCACCCCGAGGAGACACATTGGGCCGAATAAATCCGTTGTCAAGCAACTCTTGCAACTATTCCTTTAACTCTTTCAACTCTGCTGGGGCCATATGATAGGGTGGAATAGAAATAAGCTGAGTGCCCAGTAACAAATCAATACCAAAGTTGCTATCCTTGTCGGCCGACATGCCTAGAAGATCCGCCGGAAATACGTATGGATAATCACTCACTATTGAAACTGACTCGACGGTAGGAGTGCCAGCACTAATATCCCTTACATATGCTAGATACGCATCACACCCCTTCTCAACCATCCGCTGAGCCTTTAGAAATGAGACAACCCTGCTAGGAACATAATCTAAAGTACCTCTCTACTCTAGCTGCGGTAGACCTGGCATAGCCAACGTCACCGTCTTGGCATGACAATAAAGGATAGTGTGATAGGGTGACAACCAGCCCATACCCAAAATAACATAGAAATCTACCATACTGAGCAACAATAAATCAGCTCTGCTCTCAAAACCACTAAGAACAATCAAACACAACCGATACACACGGTCAACAACAATAGAATCACCCACCGGTGTAGACACATGGAGATGAGAACTCAAAGAATCACGGGATACCCCCAAATAAGGAGCAAAATAAGATGACACATAGGAATAAATGGAACCTGGATAATAAGACTGATGCATCTCTATGACAAACCAGAACAATACCTGTGATGATATAGTCATATGCAACTGCCTCCGTCCTAGCAGGAAAATCATAGTATCTGGCATGGCCTTCCCCTACAGGGCGACCTCTACCTGCTCGACCTCCACCTCTAGCTGGTTCTGCAGGTTGAGTGGTAGTTGGTGCTGTAATCATAGCCTGAGGATCCGATGGAGCATGCGGTGCCTGAGTGGTCTATGGAGGTGCATCCCTACTGAGTTTGGGCAATCCCTCACCATATGACGAGTGTCTCCATACTCAAAACAAGCTCTCGGAGGACGTGGCTGTTGTGGCTGGCTCAGGATTGATCGGCTGGACTGACAGTTGAAAGTACCCCGTGCAAGAGGTGCACTAGACAATGGCGATGCATAACAGGGAGCATGTGGCCTAGGAGTGGCCGGAGTACTGCTGGCGGCTGGAAGTGCTGAATGAACAGGGAGACCCACATAGACCCTACCCTGACGAGTTGTAGCTGGGGCATGAGTACCACTATATGTTCCAGACTCTCGAGACCTCTTGGCCTCTCTCTCCTCCCTCTCTCAAGTATGCATACCCTCTAACATCCCAGCAATCCTCACTACCTACCGGTACGAGTACCACAATATGTGCCAGACTCTCGAGACCGCTTGGCCTCTCTCTCCTCCCTCTCCTAAGTCTGCATACCCTCTAACATCCTAGCAATCCTCTCGAGACCTCTTGGCCTCTCTCTCCTCCCTCTCCCAAGTCTCGGGCCATGATAAATCTGATACTGGGGTTGAGCCCCTTGATAAATTGACGAACCCTCTCTCGAACAGCACAACCAAGGCTGGTGCATTCCTAGCCAAATCACTGAACCGGACCGCATACTCTGACACGGTCATAGAACCGTGGCGCAACTGCTTAAACTCTGCGTGCCATGCATCTCTGAGATTCTAGGGAACATACTCCCTCAAGAACATATCTGAGAAATGCGTCTAAGAGAGTGAAGCTGCGTCGGCCAATCTACCCAACTCATATGCTCTCCACCACTGATAGGCCGCTCCTCTAAGCTGAAACATAGTGAAAAAAACCCCACTAGACTCCGCAACACCCATAGCACAGAGTATACGGTGGCACTCCTCAAGAAAACCTTGGGCATCCTTTGATGCCAAGCCACTAAAAGTAGGAGGGTGGTACTTCTTGTACCTCTTGAGCCTAAGCTGCTCCCCCTCAGAAACTACTGCCATAACCTCGGCTGAACTGGGGATACCGACTGTATTGGTATGACCTCAAGAACCTGGTCGACCTGGACCTGTTGCTCTGGGGTACGTGCGGCGGGAGTCTGTGATCCTCCCCCGGCGTGAGATGTGACAAGAGCAAGTGGTATCAACTCTGCCTGAGCCAAAGTGTTGAACATGCTCAGAAACTAGGCAAGAGTCTCCTGGAGGGCTGGTGTAGTAACAGGCGTATCTGGTGCCTGCCCTCCAACTGGAGCTACTGGTGGCTCTTCTGTAGCAGCTCGTGCAGGTGCTCTGGCTGCGCCACATGGACATCCTCGGCCTCTACCCCAGCTCCGACCTCTCGCTGCTCTAGCAAGGGGCGTGGGTGGTTGGTCATTTGATCGAGTTGTACGTGTCCTCACCATCTGTGAGAGAATAGAAAGACAGAAATTTAGAATCCGAAGTCAAAAATTTCAAACGATAAGAAATCAAAGAAGTTAAGCTTTTCCTAATAGTTCCATAGCCTCCCGAAGATACGTACAGACATCTCCATACCGATCTGCGAGACTCTACTAAACCTGCTTGTCACTCATAATACCTATGAACCTAAAGCTCTGGTACCAACTTGTCACGACCCCAAATTCCCTCCGTAGGATATTGTGATAACACCTAGTGTCTAAGACTAGGTAAGCCTAAACAATATGCGCAAACATTAAATAAGTGATTAAAACTTGAATATCCCAACAATTTCATAAAAAAGAATGTACCAAAACTCAATACGTAAAATCCAAAAATCTGGTGAGATATAAGTCACAAGCTTTAAGTACAGCATCGAATAATCCTATACATCACCATCTATCAAAATATAAAGAAATAAGAAAAGAACGGGATAGAAGGGGACTCCAAGGACTGCGGACGCGGGCATGTATACCTTGAAGTCTCTAAAGTAGCAACACAATGCACTAATATCGAGGCTGATAAGATGCACCTAGATATGCACAAAAACATGTGCAGAAGCATAGTATGAGTACACCACAATGGTACCCAGTAAGTGCCAAGCCTAACCTCGGTAGAGGAGTGACGAGGTCAGGTCAAGGCCCTACTGGAAATAATACGAAAAATATGGCGGAAGAGATAATAATGTGTTGAATGACACATAAGTGTAACAACAGATATTCACAAAAGATAACAACACGGAATTCAAGAAGACAACTACAACACGTAATAAAACAAGAATCTTACAAGTTTAGAAACAATAACAACAACAATATAACAAATAGAGGTAAACAATAGGGGCGTTCCCGAGGTACCGCCTCGTAGTCTAAAAAGTAAATATCTCACAACGGCACGATAGAAACCTCGTGCAGACAATGATAACCGAACGGAAGAAACCTCGTGCCACAACCAAACAATTATCTCAACAACATCACGAAAATAGCACATAACAAATGAATAATGAAATTACAGCAAGAAATCCTACAGTTAAATAATGAATACGAAATCAAAGGGAAGTAGGTAATTCAAGTAAGCATGTTGCATATATTACAAGTAAGAGATAAGATACGTAGACATGTGACATTAGGCTAAACATGATGACTACATGTGCTAGAGTAACTCAATTCAGGGAATAAAAAGGAACTATTTAGTAAAAACTTGATTTTCAACATTTAGCCCGAGTACGCACTCGTCACCTCGCATACACGGACTTCACGTATTGCAATTTACCATAACAGTACCAAATCCTAAGGAGAATTTCCCCCACACAAGGTTAGATAAGTCACTTACCACAAACCTTGCTCAATCAATCAATAAGACGACCTTTCCCTCGATTTTCTAACTCCGATCGACTCGAATCTAGCCAAAACAATTACATACTATAAATATAACTATAAGAAACTAATTTAAATAATGAAAGTATGACTTTAGCAAAGAATTGAAAAATCACTCCAAGAAGTCGACCCGGGCTCACATCTCGGAACCTGACCAAAATTATAAACTCCTAACACCCATTCGATATCGAGACCAACCATACAAAAATTACTCAAATCTGACCTCAAATCGCCTTTCAAATCCCTAAATTTTAGCCTAAGAAGTGTTTTCCCAATTTCTCTCCACATTTCCAACTAGAAACACTAATTAAATGAAGAAAACAACAATAGATTCGTGAGAATTAATCAAAAATGAGTTAAGAATCCTTACCCAAATGATTTCCTTGCAAAACCCTCGAAACATCACCACAAACCGAGATCTCTAGGTCCAAAAATGGATAATGAAATCAAACCCTCAAACTTAGCCCTTTTCTGCCCTGCGATTTTGCATATACGGGCTCTCAGTCGCACCTGCAACGCCACACCTGCGGAAAAACCATTGCAGGTACAGATTCCACTTATGGCTAGGATTGCCGCTTATGCGGGCCAGGGCTCGCACCTTCGAGCCCGCATCTATGGAGAACCTTTGGCTTCTGCGACCATAGCCCAGGTCAGCCTCTTCCTCTTCTGCGATCGCACCTCTGCATCCGCGGACGCGCAGAGGAGGCTCTCACATCGCACCTGCGATCCCAGCTGAGCCAAGCTAGCTTCGCTCCTACAGCCAAATGCTCACTTTTGCGAGTCCACACCTACGACCAACCCCACCGCAGGTGCGATGAAACTAGAATCTAGGAACTTCAGTACTTGCATAAATCCAAAATTTGTTCCGGATTCAATTTGAATCACACCCGGGGGCCCTGTGACCCCGTCTGAATATATCAACAAGTCCTAAAATACCATACGAACTTAGTCGAGCCTTCAAATCACATCAAACAATGCTAAAAACATGATGACCTCAATGTTACATCAAAACTTCTACATCCGATGCCGGAACCTATCAAATCAAGTCCGATTGACCTCAATTTTTTACACAAGTCACAATTGACATTACGGACCTACTCCAACTTCTAGAATTGGAATCCGACTCCGATATCAAAAAGTCCACTCCCGGTCAAACTTTCCAAAAATCATCCAACTTTTGCCAGTTAATGCCGAAGTGACCTACGGGCCTCCAAATCAATATCCGAACACGCTCCTAATACCAAATTCCCTATATGAAGCTATTGGAACCATCAAAACTCTATTCCGGAGTCATATTCACAAAATTTGAACTACACTCAACTCCCACGACCTGAACTTCCATTTATAGGGACGATGTGTTTCATTCACTCTAAAACCAAAAACCAAACCTCCCAGCAAGTCACGTAATACAGTAACACACAAAGAAGGCAATAAATAGGGGGTCGAGGCTAATACACTCAAAAAAACCGATCGGGTCGTTATAGTTTCTATTTATGAAATTTATACGTGCTAGAGTAACTGAGTTGTGATCTATGTTAGAAACCATGATTAGGCCATATGCTTATTCTTTTGGGACCCACTGAGGTCATTTCTGTTGTTGAGTTATTTTCTTAAATTTCAATTACATACTCAGTCATACTCATTCATTGCATATCATATCTCAGTCTCAGTTATCATTTGTCTCACATCATATTATCATTGTTTGGGCTGATTGGCATGAGATTTGTGAGGCCGAGAGATTGGAGAGATTGATGACTGAGTGAGGCCGAGGGCTTGATTGTGAGGATGTTTATGGAATCAGGTTGCACGCCGCAACGGGCTTTATTGATTCATGCCATGATTGGCTTATATTAGTGCTTGGGGCAGGATCCGCCCCTCCGATTGACTTACCAATAGTGAGTGCAAGTACCTATTGAGTGTAAGTGCCAAGTGCGAATGCCGAGAGCAAGGACGGAGTGACTGTGAGGACTGAGTGATTGTGAGGACTGAGTGACTGGGAGGGCTGAGCGAATTGACACTCTGATAGTATGAATATGGTTTTATCACTACGTTGCATTGCATTTGATATACATACTTGACATACATGCATAGAGATGCATTTTTATCATGTTGTATGGTATTGCGTCATTCATGACTTCACATACACATTGACATGTAGGCATAGAGATATACTTTTCTGATGCCATCTAAAAATGAAACATCTTACCTGTTGTTGAAAGTTTTTGGGAAAAGTCACATTTTTCAGATTTACTCATATTTTGGTAAAAGATTTGGGTTTTCACTATTATACTTGAAAAGCATGCCTATTTTCCGGAACTCTAAATGAGCTGGGCATTATATCTTTGTGTTATTACTTGTACTGCTTTAGTTATATTATTATGAGTTGTTCCTGGATATTGGTGTTCGACTCTGACCTTTGTCCAAGCTCCTCACTGCTTTTAACCTAAGGTTAAGTTGCTTCTTTATTGAGTACATGGGGTCGGTTATACACATACTATACTTGTGCACCTTGCGTGCATATTTGGGATGCTGATGTTGCTGTGTATGGAGAGAGCTGGCATTGAAAACATACCTGCATTCCGGTCATAGCTGCCACTTGTTCTTGGTAGCTTTAGAATTATTAATTTGTTCATGTATATTTCAAACATATGATGTATTTATTTCATACTAGATTTGTAAGCTCTAAATTTTAGAAGCTCATGATTTGTACGACTAGTCCTTGGGAGTTTCTTGTATAAATGTTCAGTATATTATCATTATATCTATCAGTAAATCTGATTTGAATTGGATTGTTATTCGTTTGCTTACCTAGCGGATTGGGTTAGGTTCCATCACGACCAGTTGAATTTTTGGGTCGTGACAAGTTGCTATCACAGCTCTAGGTTTATAGGTTCTATGTGTCATGAGCAAGTGTCTAGTAGAGTCTTGCGAATCGATATGATGATGTCCATACCTATGTTCGAGAGGCTACAGAGCATTTAGGATAAACTTCCCATCTTTATTTCTTTATCGTGCAACATTGATTCAGCTTGAAGCGTATCACTTTGAATTCCTTTCACTCACTCATATGCGTACGTGAGCGCTCGATATCAGCTGTGCATCGACGACTTTTGATTCCGTGGATGAGGAGTGAGATGTGTTTTCTGTGTGCCGGTGATGGGCCAGTCTGGAAGACTTAAGGTCGGGTATAGACCGTAGCTTAGGCTCGGTAGTTTCAGTTATGTGAGCATGTGCCTTTGGACTCATATGTCTAGTAATGTCCCTATGAGTGGAATTTATGGCTTGATGAGTGGTTGGATGGCTATATGATGGGTATAATGTGATTGTGGGATGTGTTCAGATGGTTTTGAATGTGACTAAATAGTTTGTTTGGGATGTAAAAAGGACTACTGGGTGCTTGATTGCTATCTTGATTTGACGCATAGTCTCGAGTTATGAGTGTATTGAAGGATCTTTCACGTTGTTTAATTGTGGGATGAATCAGATTCTCATGTCTTGTTGATGAGTTCAGACTTAGGAAGAATAAGTGATTGCGTAGTAATTGTGGCTGCGAATGGGTATAGAAAGATGCCAATTTGAGGCTAAGCAGGTGGGTTATCTCCTGCGGGGTGGTCTACGGATGTGTGATCCTTATGATATTGTATGGAGAGTTTATTTTCTACCAGTGGGTTATAGGTGTTGCAATTTGAGTTTGGATTGGTTGAGAAAGTTGACCTGACCATCACGAGGATGAATACAAGCTTAGCGGATGATTTGAGGTTATGGTTGGTGTTACATGAGCTTATAAAGGATTTAGTTGAATCTCGCTGCGGTATTATGGCAATAATAGAGTATGGGAATTGTGAGTTATTGAATGTTTTGATTTATGGCTTTGAGCGAAGTGGGGGAGTCGGCTATTGACGATTTGATTACATGGTTATGTGTTGTATTGGTTTCGGTATGAGGCGTACTTGTGGATCGGTTATGACTTGGACAGGCTGGTTTTGAGGATGACTTAAGCAAGGAAATTTCTAAATGCATGGTGTATTACACTTTATGGGTATATGGAAATCGTGGAATGATTTGAGTTTGTTATTCTTGACGGATGTAGTGTGCGTGGAGTAGGGATTCACTCGGTCACGTAGAGGTGTGGGTTATTTCTTTTGGTGTTGTCGTGCTAATGGGGCACAGGTCGTTCAGCCCGTTTGGGCAGTGCATTTGATATTTAAGCAGAGAGAATGACTCTCGAGATTCTAATGGATTCAAGATTTATATGTGGCAATTGAGAAATTTCCCGACATATATATGGCTAGAATCTGAGATTTGCATCAGATGGTGTCGGAACTTATGGTGTTTCTATATCATCATGGATTATCATCATAGATTCTATATTTCAGTATCCTAAAGGTGAAGGAAATGACTTTAGATTCACAGAAGGTCTCTTCAGAGTGCGTGTCTCGATTGTGGTACTTTGGGGGTGCTTAAGAGGGAATACAACGGCTTATGTACCTTAGGGCAGTGTGGTTTTATGCTAGGATCTCTTTTTGGTGAGTTTTGGGTAAGGGTCGTGGTGTTATGGCAAGGAGAAGTGTCAACTTGAGGGTAATTCGGAAGGAACTCAGAGAAATAGGACAGCTTGGTGGTAGGTTAGATCAGCATGGTAAGGGATATGATTGCTTTTTTGGGTACTTATGATGTGGTGAGTCTCTACATGTGTTTTCTGGCAATACTCTTGGGTTTAGCGACCTGCGTGGCTTGGTTGATTTAGAGAGATTCAGTTCTGATGGCTTGGTTATGTACAAATGGGTTTCGAAGAGTTCTCGATGGTTTCTACCATGGTTTGAGATGGATATTTTCTACCGGCATGAGAAGCATGTTGCGTATTGTGATTTTCTCCTAGATGGGATTAAATGGAAGGTTTCTGACTGGGTACGTATTATGCTAGTGAATCAGAGTCGATTATGAGATTCTTGTACTTTTCATATGATGGCATGATAGATGCAGTATGTTGTGGGAGATTGAGATTTGCATGTGCAAGATCACAGTTCAGTTTTTGAAGGGAAGGTCATGAATTCTTAGACAACATGGACAGTTTCGGGTGATTATATGAATGCTATTACTACTTCATATTGCCAGAGAAGGGTGCACATTTCAAAAGGCGCATTATTTGATTTGCGGATGCTTCATTGGTATTGTGGTACGTGCCTGGTTGATCGACTATTGATGTTTGGATGTTGCTATGTGGCGTGGACAAATTATAGAAGTATTCTCGTGGGATGATTATGTATGTGAGAGGTGTTAATCATTCGAGTGGGAGTTAGGGTCAGCTATGGTGGTTCATGTGTTCTATGGATTTGGAGTCTGAGAGTTCTCATAAGCAGATTGTTTCGGGGTTGCAGACTGTGAAGATGTGGCCAAAGCTAGCTGGATAGTGGTACGTTCTATGGTTAGGTCATTGTGAACTTTTGGAGGGCCATTTATCCATTTGAGGATGACGGAAGTTGAGTTGGGGGCCCATTGACAGGCCCAATGAGGATGTGTAATTCTATATTGGGTTGGATTTGTTGACTCAACACCGTTATTGCTGAAAAGTGTGTCACTCCATAAAAAGTTGAGCTAGTTCATGTTCTGATATGTTCTATATGTTACTCTTCTATGCTACGAGGGGTTGTGATTTGTTGGTTATATGCACACATGGTGCGGTTCTGTTTGAGTCTGGTAGCGGAATCCGAGCGAGATGGTTATTGGAGTGTTGAATGGTTCATTGCACCTTGGTTATGGTCTTTTTCAGGCTGTGGTATATTATGTTACTCATTTTTCCATGGTTATGGTCATGCACTTTGTGTATGTAACATCGAATTACGTGTGGTTAATGATTTTGAGCATGGTGACTGGAGGTATTCCTTCTGGGCTGGTGTTTGGATGGGTTACGCATTGCAGTGAGGCTATGTTGGGATATGATCCTTAGTGATAGATTCGTGTGTTTTAGTTCTACTATGTGTGATGAGTTTGTAGCATTGTGTTGGCGGTGGTACTTGTTGAGCTTGCGGGACGGGCCTCTCATTTGAGTCATTTTTCTATTTTTGGGTGCAATTGAATTTTTGCTTATTGGTGCACGGATTGCATAGTTTGTAATTCAAGGTAGTATTGGTGTGGCAAGTCAGTAGAGTAGCTTGTATGTGACGAGATGAGGTCGTTGGACCTAGAATGGGTGCTATCAGATTTGGTTGCGGTATATTTAGAAGGATAATGTAATTTATCACCTTAGAAATTGGATATAGTTCTTGTCGAAGGAGGGAGAGCCCCATGACTTGTTGATCTGATGAGTGGTTATGAGCTTTTGGTATGTTTCTTTCATCATCGATAGTGTACGAAGGTTTTAGAACGAGTTTCTATGTGATATGAGGTTTTTTACCGGTATTGGGTTGTTTTTAGCAGCTACTGTGGTCAGAAGTTATTGCTGTGAGCCTCTGAGTTATGTGGTATACTATGTGATTGCATCTTGGGCTATGTTTATTGCTTGATACAGCTTGTTCAGACTTATACAGAGTGTAGATGCGAGACTTGGGTCTTATAGGAAATTTCGGATGTTGGAAATTGGGTTCTAAGGTTTATAGACTAAGGTTGAAGTAATGATCTAGAAGGTTTCAGCACTAATTGGCGATAGTCGGAAATTTGAAGGTTTGGAATATTCATAAATTTGACGGGGTTCAGATTGTGGTTCCGCGAAATGGAATGGCTTCGTTATGTCATTTGGAACTTGTGTGCAAATTGTGAGCTCATTCCGGGTTGAATTGATATGTTTCAGCACGAGTTTTGGAAGTTGAAAGTCCAAAGTTCATTTAAGTTTGAAATGAGGTGTTATTCACCGTTTCGATGTCGTTATGTATGATTTGAGGCCTCGAGTAGGTCCGTGTTATGTTATGGGACTTGTTGGTATATTCAGACGGGGTCCCGAGTGGCTCGGATGAGTTTCGGACAAGGTTCAGATTGGTTTGGATTATTTTGGCTAAGGCTGGTTTGGCAAGGGTTCTGGTATGGCCGCACCTACGGAGCTTTGGGCGCAGGTGCGGAACCGCAAAAGAGGCAGTGGCATCGCAGAAGCGGAGAGTGTGCTGAGGACAAGAGTCCGCAAATGCGGAGTTTCCTTCGCATCTAACGAGCTCAAAACACACACCTAAATTATGCTCGCTAATCAAATATAGTATAGTATAATATCGTATCCACAGGGATTGGATTTAAACAATATTCTCGTAGTTTCTAGCTTGGTTGCTATCCAAGATGATCAACATTTGATATTTATATGATTTCTAACTAAAATTAACCAAGAATCAAAAGATATTGACTAATGACAATCGCAACAAGGAATAAGAAAAGAAGGTTATCAATAGGAGAAGATAGGGTTTTGATGGGATAGGTGCAAGATAATTATTTGGGATCTAACTCTAGGTAATTCACTTCTAATGTTTAAGTGAGTCTCTCGAATTCACTCAATTATTAGTTCAAACATTCAGCAAAAACTCCTCTCTCGATTAAGTCTTAACCTCACAAGATGAACCAATTTAAGCACGCGAAGATATGCAAGAATGCGTAGTGGATTGGTCTTTAGGAGAACCTCTCTCGATTATCCTCCTAACTAAGTTTAATCAATAATTCAACTAGCCTTTTTCGATTACTAAGAAGAATTAATGAACTCAACCAACAATATAGTGCAAATATATCACAAGTTATGCCTCTCTCGATTATATGAACAAGTGAATATAGATGCAATAATTAAATCATCCAAAAATACTTCAATACACAAAACTAGAGTTATAATCTGCAAACAATCATCAATACACCAAATCCATCAAACCCTAAAGAGAAATTCTACTCCATAGATATGGATCAATTCATCACAAATAAAATTAAAGTATATGAAAACATAAATTCAATCCAAACTCAGGTCTTGAGTGAGGAAGGAATGATGAAATCTTTGTGCTCGTGTTCTTCCAACTCCTCCTTTGCCTCCTTAGGTCGAATATGTGTCCAAAGTCCAGGAAATAACGTTTTTTCATGTTTTTATACCAAGTAGGGTTGGGCCCAAACGAAACCACCTTCTCTTAGACGAAATAGGATATTTACTCTATAAAACATACACAGGCGCGCCGCATGGGGCGACACGCCAAGCGAGGCATTAGTGGAGAAATTCAGAGAGCTAACGTCTGACAGACAGCAGGAATTTGTACATGCACGGCGCTCCACGCGCTGCGGCAATGAGGATTTCTGAGAGTACGAATCAAATCTCAATATTTGATGTCCAGACTTGGTCCTCGACCCTTGAACACGATCTCGGTTTAATCCTTTGGGCTTTTACTCAGACTTCAAAGCTCCAAATAGCTCCAATTAGCCCCGCAACTTCTACATCACTCCTACAAGTCATAAAACACATAATAAGTGCAAAACACTATCAATTAAAGCTCAAAACGAGAAAAGTGCAGTGAATTAGACTGCAATAAGTGACTAAAATACGCAATTCTAGTCTACCATCAACACCCCACACTTAAACCATTGCTCGTCCTTGAGCAATCAAACTATACTTCACATAGAACACTACCGTTTTCAACAACTCTCATAACTCATCACACCAAGAACATCTAAAATAGATTAAGTACAATACCATAACATCCTAGCCTCAAAATTTGACTCAAAAGCACCACGCATACCTCAATCGAGCTCGTCAATGATCAGGAACTTACTCCGATTACATGAACACCGTGAGATTCGATTCTAAGAAGAAGGGGGTTTAGCCAACATACCTCAATCGATCTCCTTAAAACTTTAATATGTTCCGTACTATTAGGAACTTCAATCTATTTTAGCAATATAGCAAAATTGAACCAAAGTTAGGAAGATGGAAATGGTTTTAGCTCATTTGAGCATACTATAAAACACTAGGTGTGCATCATTGTTTTAAGTCTCTTTTGTGGAAGATTCCATTTTTCCCCAACCCATTCTCTATCATTTTTAGCTCACAATCTTCCCACATACTACAAGGATACATGCATGCAAGGTAAGCACTCCTATTCCCATGAATTACCTCACTAATGGCCCAATCTAGTTACACTTTGACATTAAGAGTTTGGGTGATAGAATCTTACCTCTTAGGAAGAATACCTAGGTTTCTCTCTTGATAATCTTCAAGGTTTAAGTGAGAATTGAAGAACAATTGATGAAGATCACTTCTTCCTCTAGGACCCTCTCTCTCACTCTAAGAATATCAGAAAATATGCTCAAAATGGTCCATGAGGTGTGTTTTAACAGAATAGGGTCGGTCTTAAAAACCCCAAAAATGAAGCTCCAGAACAAGGTCTGCGATCGCATATGCGATCACATAACCGATATGCGGACCGCATCTCGGTCGCATAATCGGTGACCAAACAGCCAAAAACACTATCCGTGTCTGCGGTCACTATGCGGTCCGTAGACCTGTTCTGCTGTCGCATAATGAACCGTAGAACAGTTATGCGGTCGCATAGTCGACAACAAAACTCATCCAAACAGGCCCAATAACTGCCTTACTCTGCGGCCATTATGCGGTCCGCAGAGTGATTCTGTGGTAGCATAATGGACCGCAGAAATGCGTAACACTGCCAAATGTTTTCCTTTACTTTTTGATGAATTGTTCAACCCAAAAATGTTTGAACATTCCCAGAGTGATTCTGCGGTCGCATAATACACAACACGTAAAACCAATTCGGTACCACGAAACAATATTAACATTATCTTGCAAAATTTTATTGGGCCTTACATTCTCCCCCACTTAGGATCATTCGTCCTCGAATGGGGGTAGCAATCTATTAATAGCATCTTATGCAACTCAGTTTTCATACCACACCAGCAGCCCCAAATTGACTAACTCCCTAAATTTCCAAAATTTCGCCAGAGTTTCGTTTGTAACTAGGCCTATCCACCTGTCAGAGAGCCCCAGAAACACATCTTACAAACATGTATAGAACCCAACGACATAGCATAACCCATAACCACACCAACAGTGGCCTCATGTAAACAACATATAATCAAAAGGAGCATATTTACATTAACTGAACAAGTTATACAAAATTCTTTGGCGATAGTTTCATAAAAGAAAGGATTACACAACTATTCAAACAAGTAAGGATACTTCTTCTTCTTTTCTTCCTCGGCCTCCCACGTGGCCTCTTCAACCTACTGGTTTTGCCATAACACTTTCACGAAGGCAATTTCTTTATTCCTCAACCTTCGGACTTGCCTATCAAGAATGGCAACTGGAATCTCTTCATATGACAATTCTTCATTAACCTCAATGGTCTCAACCGGCACAATAGCTGACGGATCTCCAACTACCTTTTTCAACATAGACACATGGAACACCGGGTGTACTAATGATATCTCAGGTGGTAGCTCAAGATTGTATGCCACCCCACCGATCCTCTGAATGATTTTGTACGGCCCGTCATACCTCGGACTCAATTTCCCCTTTTTCCCAAACCGCATAATACCCGTCATGGGGGAAACCTTCAAGAATACCCAATCATCTTCTTTGAACTCTAAGTCTCTGCGATGAACATCCGAATCGGATTTCTGACGACTCTGAGCAGTTATCAACCGCTCATTTACGATCTTAACTTTTTCCATAGCCTGATGTACAAGGTCTGGCCCTATCAACTCTGCTTCCCCAATCTCGAACCACCCAATGGGAGCTCTACATCTCCTACCATATAATGCCTCAAATGGTTCCATCTGGATACTTGCATGAAAGTTGTTGCATTAAGCAAACTCTATGAGTTGCAAATGATCATCCCCGATACCCTTAAAATCAAGAACACAAGCACGCAACATGTCCTCAAGCGTCTGAATAGTCCGCTTTGCTTGCCAGTCGGTCTGTGGATGGAAAGTTGTACTAAGATTCACCTGAGTACCCAAACCTTGCTGAAATTTCCTCCAAATATTGGCCGTGAACTGAACCCCTTGATCGGAAATGATAGAAACTAGAGTGCCATGTAGCCTAACTATTTTCTTGATATACAACTGAGCATATTGTTCCGCTGTGTCAGTAGATTTAACTGGCAAGAAGTGTGCTGATTTCGTGAGTCGGTCCACGATCACCCAAATCGAGTCAAACTTGTGCGGAGTGCATGGTAATCCTACCACAAAATCCATATAAATCATCTCCCACTTCCATATTGGAATTTCTATGTTCTGTGCCAACCCACCAGGCCGTTGATGTTCGGCCTTCACTTGCTGACAGTTCGGACACCTTGCCACAAAGTCCGCCACATTCCTTTTCATGTCATTCCACCAATAGACTTCCTTGAGGTCATGATACATCTTCGTAGAACATGGATGCACGGAATACCTAAAAGCGTGAGCTTCGGTCATGATTCTTTCCCGGAGACCATCTACATCCGGAACACATAGCCACCCTTGGTACCTTAGTGTACCATCATCGATGCTAAGAGAAAAAGCCGTAGTCTTATATTTTTGAATCCCCTCCTTCAATTGCACCAAAAATGGATCGTTGTATTACTTCTCTTTAACTTCCACAACAAGCGATGATTTAGCCCTATTTTGCACAATTACCCCTCCTTCATTAGAGTCTGTAAGAAAAACTCCCAAACTAGCCAATCGATGGAGTTCCTTGGCCAATGGCCTTGGATATACCTTTAAGTATGCTAAACTACCCATAGATTTCCAGATAAGAGCATCCGCCACAACATTGGCTTTCCCCGGATGATATAGAATATCGATGTCGTAATCCTTAGTAACTCTAGCCATCTTCTCTGCCTCAGATTCAGCTCCTTTTGTTTGAAAATATATTGAAGACTCTTGTGGTCCGTGAATACATCCACATGGACCTCATACATACATACATAACCCAAATAAACGTCTACGGAGCCTCTAAGAGTACAAAGGAGCAACATGACAATGCCGGCCACAAGGCCCCGACTATACCTCAAAATATGAAAACTTATACAAAAGAAGGACTACATGACCCCTGGGAGCAATGAGGCTCACCAAGACTGCTGTGAGGAGCGAAAGAGAGCACTACTATCTGCGATCGGCACTATCTGCGATGGAACTACCTAAATCCATTCAAAGATGTAGCGCCCCCGGTAAAAGGGACGTTAGTATTGTCGAATAGTACTAGTATGTAAGGTAAACACCAATCTTAGTAGAATGAACAGTGAAACAAAGAGAAGGTGGTCATAATAATCAATAAGAGCTTCATAGAAATACAAAGAAAATACCAAGTAAGGGTCACATAGTTTCCAATTCAATCTTTCCATCTTTTTAGATTAATAATCTTTAGTGCCAAAGCCACAACTCACAATGCCACCGTATTTATACACGGAGTCTAGCCTCGGCCCGACCGGATAAGCTATCTCAACTGAGACATATCCATATCCATAATGTAAATCAATAATTCCAACACAAATGCCACAATGTGTACAGCATGGCGTCCGATCTCGGTCCGATCGGCTAAGCCATCTCACTTGAGACATAACCTCTTTCAATTGTTCACTCAATTCACATTTCTTTCCCATCTTTCATTACATGGCACAAACAACCTTATTTATTAAGTAGTTCTTAGCACTTGGGAACATTTTACAATTTAAGTCTTTTCCCTTTTTATCCGTTCAAATAACATCATCATTCATGTCGATAAGTACCATCACATAAGGCATTGCACACATAAGGAAAGGAGCTTGGAAACAACATAATTACATTCTCAAATAGCATGATGACATGGTAACCATCTATAACAATTAGGGAACATGAATCTTTCAATCCAACACACTAAGGCAAACAATTCTAGTATGATCAAGTTAGAACTTACACCCATTATTCGGACACCATGAGTTCGATTCTAGGAAGAAGAGAGTTAGCCATACATACCTCAATTGCGCTTCTTTAGACTCTACAATTATCCGGACCCCTTAGCAACCTCAATCTATTTTAGCAATATACAAATTGAACCCAAAATTAGGAAAACGTTCATGGTTCTAGCTCACTTTTCCCCCCCACTCTTTATCACACATGCATGCAAGATAAACCACCCTCATACCCATGAAGTATCAC
>AWOL01S0000402.1:494229-510364 GCA_000715115.1 Nicotiana otophora
AATACACCAGAAAACCCTCGGTACCCTCTAGCAGGGTCAATACCGGCGCCGAGGTCAATCTTGATTTCAATTCCTGGAAGCTCCTTTCACAAGTATCGGACCACTGGAACTTAACCGCCTTCTGTGTTAATTTAGTCAATGGAGAGGCAAGAGTGGAGAACCCCTCCACGAACCTCATATAATACCCGGCCAAACCCAAAAAACTGCGAATCTATATTGGAGTAGTAGGTTTAGGCCAATCCTTCACCGCCGTAATCTTTTGAGGATCAACCTTAATTCCTTCTCCGGAGACGACATAACCCAGGAATGTAACAGATTCAAGCCAAAATTTGCATTTCGAGAACTTTGCATACAAGTGGTGGTGATGAAGAGTCTGTAGAACTGTCTTGAGGTGGTCGGCATGATCCTCTTGACTTTGTGATTATACAAGGATGTCATCAATGAATACTATCACGAAGGAATCAAGAAACAGCCTGAAGACTCGATTCATAAGATCCATGAAAGCTGCCGGTGTATTTGTTAGCCCGAAAGACATTACCAAAAATTCAAAGTGCCCATACCAGGTTCTGAAAGCTGTTTTCGGAATATCCTGCTCCCTTACCTTCAATTGATGGTACCCGGACGGCAAATCAATTTTGGAGAAGAACTTAGCACCTTATAATTGGTCAAACAAATCATCTATTCTAGGCAATGGGTATTTGTTTTTGATTGTAACTTTGTTGAGTTGCTGGTAATCAATACACATCTGTAGCGATCCATCTTTATTTCTGACAAAGAGAACCGGTGCGCCCCAAGGCAACACACTCGGTCGGATGAAACCTTTCTCTAGCAAATCCCTTAGTTGTTCCTTTAGCTCTTTTAATTTTGTCGGCGCCATTCTATAAGGTGGAATGGATATAGGCTGCGTGCCTGGCATCATACCAATCCCAAAATCAATCTCCCTATCTGGAGGTATTCCAGGGAGCTCATCCGGAAAGACATCGGGGAAATCATTCACAATTGGTACAGATTCAAGGGTAGGCACCTCAGCAGTGGTGTCCGTCACTCGGACCAAATGATAATATACCTCTTCCTGATCATCTTTATGGCCTTAAGGTAAGAAATAAACCTACCTTTTGGCATAACATTATTCCCTTCCCACTCAATAGTTGGCTCATTAGGAAACTCAAGCGTCATAATTCTGGTCTGACAGTCAAGTTTGGAAAAACATGAATAGAGCCAATCCATTACCATTATTACATCAAAATCAATCATCCCTAGTTCAATAAGATCGTCCATGGTATCCCGACCATGCACCGTGACAACACAATCCCTATAAGTCCGTGCGACCATAATACACTTGCCAATTGGGGTAGATAATGAGAACGGCTCATGAAGCTGCTCTTGTTCTATCTCGAAGCTCCTAGCAACATAAGGAGTAACATAGGACAAAAATAGATCCGGGATCAGTAAGGGCATACACATCATGAGATTGAATGGTCAATATAACTGTGATGACATCCGGGGAAGCCTCTGCACTCTGTCGACCACTCATAGCATAGAATCGTCTGGGTCCTCCTGAACTCTGTGCACCACCCTTGGATGTACCACGCCTTGCGAGTGCTGAAGAGCCTCGAGCTGGAGGGTGTGCTGAAGATGTGGCAGCTGTAGGACTGGATGACTGAGTTGTGCCCCTACCTGTACCCTGACAGGATGTGCGATACTCCCTCTGAATATGGCCGCTCATTTCGCATCCGTAACATACTGGCATGTCCAGGTAGCAGACTCCCGAATGTATCCTCCGACACTTAGGGCATGGGGCCCTCTACTGCTGCTGGAATCTCCCTCCTGATCGGCCCTGATGGTGGGACCCCCTACTACCCTGACCGGGCCTAAAGCGAGTCCCCTGTTGCTGACCGTGCCCTGATGGCGGTGCACTAGCTGAAGACTGAGCATAAAACTGGGATGGCCCTGATGATCCTCCCCGAAAAGCTGATTTCCCACATCCGAATGAATCCCCAAGGTTGCCCGCTGATCGGGCCCTACTACTACTTTCCCATTCCATCCTGAGCTTTAACTTTCGAGCCTCCGTAGCTTGGGCAAATGCCACCATCCTTCCATAGTTCATGTCAGAATTTAGAGCAGTTGTGGCAGCCTCATTAATAACCAAAGGGCTAAGGCCCTGCACAAATCGATGCACTCTTGCCTCTATAGTCAGCATCATATGAACAACATACTTCGATAGGCGCACGAACTCCATATGATACTCCCAGACATTCCTACTACCCTGTTTAAGGGTCTCAAACTCCATTGCACGGTCTGCCTTAGTCTCGGCAGGCAAGAAATGGCATATGAAGCCATCCGTGAACTCACTCCATCTCGCTGGAGGGCTCCCTTCCTCACGGAAATCCTCCTACATCTCAAACCAGGAATATGCCACCCCTTTCAAGAGATATGAGGCCAGCTCTACTCCCTCCATCTCAGTAGCACGCATAACTCAGAGAGTCTTATGCATCTCATCAATGAAATCCTGAGGGTCTGCCCCAGGATCAGCACCTGTGAACACTGGAGGGTCTAACTGAAGGAACCTGTTTACCCTAGAACCGGAAGAATCTCCTTGCAAGCAAAATGAGGTGGGTGCAACATTTGACCTTTGAGCCCGGGAAGCTACCAACTGAGTCAGCATCTGAATAACTCCTCTAAGATCCCCCATCAGAAATACTGAGTCCTGGAGGTGGGGCTGGAGGTGGAACATGTATATCGGTGGAAGGGATTGTGGCACCCTCCGTGAGTATAGGAACTGGGGTAATCTGTTCTGGAGTAGACGAATGAGGCAGTGTGATAGTAGGGGGATTACCCTCACCCGCATTATCAAGTAGGGGATCAACAGCCACTCCTGATGTGGCATTGGCTTCTTGGCCAATTCTCGCTCTCTTCTTAGGTGCCATTTACTGAAAGTTAGAACAATGCACGAGTTAGAGGAGAACAACCTCACATCCCGCTTTATCGCACGATATAGAACAACAATGAAGGGTATTATTCCTAAATGTCCAAGTAGCCCCCTAATTATAGATGTGGTCGACAACACACCGATAATAAGGGCTCTACTAGACACGGATCTGTGACATCCTAGGACACTTTAAAACCTTAGGCTCTGATACCAAGTTTGTCACGCCCCAACCTTGGGGAACGCGACCGGCGCTCAACCGAGTGAACCCAGTCAAGAAAGACAATTAAACCTTTCCTACCCGACTTATTCATAATCCAAGAAGGGATCGCATCACCATTTGTAAAACAGGGGAGAGATCAGCTAGATAAATATATAAACATTGCTAGTTCATTTTTCCTTATATACATTATGCCATAGTTGAGTTCCCAAAATATAACTCGATCCAACGACCACCCCAACATACACACATAACCCACATAAACGTCTACGGAGTCTCTAAGAGTACAAAAGAGCAACATGACAATGCCGGCAACAAGGCCCCGTCAAACTATGAAAACTTATACAAAAGAAGGACTACATGACCCCTGGGAGAAATGGGGCTCACCAAGACTGATGTGAGGAGAGAAAGAGAGCATCACTATCTGCGATCGGCACTATCTGCGATGGAACCGCCTACATCCATTCAAAGATATAGTGCCCCGGCAAAAGAGATGTTAGTACTGTCGAATAGTACTAGTATGTAAGGCAAACACTAATCTTAGTAGAATGAACAGTGAAACAAAGAGAAGGCAGTCATAATAATCAATAAGAGCTTCATAGAAATACAAGGAAAACACCAAGTAAGGGTCACATAGTTTCCAATTCAATCTTTCCATTTTTTAGGATTAATAATCTTTAGTGCCAAATCCACAACTCACAATGCCACTGTGTTTTTACACGGAGTCCGTCCTCGGCCCGACCTGCTAAGCCATCTCAAGTGAGACATATCCATATCCACAATGTAAATTAATAATTCCAACACAAATTCCACCATATGTATAACATGGCGTCCGATCTCGGTCCGATCGGCTAAGCCGTCTCACTTGAGACATAACCTCTTTCAATTGTTCACTCAATTCACATTTCTTTCCCATCTTTCGTTACATGGCACAAACACCCTCATTTATTAAGTAGTTCTTGGAACTTGGGAACATTTTACAATTCAAGTCTTTTCCCTTTTTATCCGTTCAAATAACATCATCATTCATGTCGATAAGTACCATCATATAAGGCATTGCACACATAAAGAAAGGAGCTTGGAAGCAACTTAATTATGTTCTCAAATAGCATGATGACATGGTAACCATCTAAAACAATTAGGGAACATGAATCTTTCAATCAAACACACTAAGGCAAATAATTCTAGTATGATCAAGTTAGAACTTACACCCATTATTCGGACACCATGAGTTCGATTCTAGGAAGAAGAGAGTTAGACATACATACCTCAATTGCGCTTCTTTAGACTCTACAATTATCCGGACCCCTTAGCAACCTCAATCTATTTTAGCAATATACAAATTGAACCCAAAATTAGGAAAACGTTCATGTTTCTCTCTCACTTTTCCCCCCACTCTTTATCATACATGCATGCAAGATAAACCACCCTTATACCCATGAAATACCACATTAGTACCCCATTATAGCTATGTTTGAAATTAAGAGCTGGGGTGATGAAGTCTTACCCTTTTGGATGAAGAATTTGGTGCTCTACTTGAATATTTTCAAAGCTTCAAGTGATTATTGAAGATCAATGTGATGAAAACTTAGGCCCTCTCTCTTGAACCCTTTCTCTCTCACTCTAGAAATATCACAAAAATGAGCTCAAAATAGACCTAAGGGGTATTTTAATGGAATGGAGGTCAGGTTTTAAATTAAGAAAAATAGTGCCCCGACACAGGTCTGCGGTCACATATGTGACTGCATAATAGTTATGCGGTCTGCAAAGTGACCGCAGAAATGGCCCTCAGGGGCCTAAACTTTCGGCTCAGGTATGCGACCAGTATGCGGTCCACATAATTGTTCTGTGGTCGCATAATGTACCGTAGAACTCCCTCCACAGAAACCCAAGAGGAAATTATGCGATCGATATGCGGTCCACATATCGATTATGCGGTCCACATATCGATTATGCGGTCACATAATCGACCGCAAAACTGACCTCAAATTGGCCAAACTTACTGCTTCACTCTGCGGCCATTACACGGTCCGCAGAGTGATTATGCGGCCACATAATGGGCTGCAGAAATGCTTTCTTCTGTGAAACATTTTCCTCTGAGTCCGTAGGGTACTGTTTAATCCAAAAAGTCTGAACCGCGACGAGCAAGCTCGCCACGAAGAATTTCTACTATAGTAACGCAGGCATCTATCTTGGCACCACGAAACCCCGAGTTTTTGGTTAAAATTTTTACGGGTCCTCACAAAACCTTTGCATGAATTCCATCCTGGGTTGTCCTACTAGCGTGCTGCATCTAGGTTTTAGCCGATTTTGTATCCAATGTGCCTGAAATGTTTCGCCAAAAGAGCCATATCGAGTGTACTGTCCAGAAGTGTTCAACTACACGGTTTTTTCATCCATTTTCGTGTTCTTTCCTTTTAAGTCATTTTGAGACCTTTGTATGATGTTGCTTCTAAAATGTTATATTAGGGTGCTGCACTGAGAGTTTATTCCACAATGCATCCATTTTGCCTAGAAATCTTCGCCAAAACCAATGCCTTGAATGGCCTATCCTTAGCCTTTTCCAGTTATCTTTCCTTCCCATGCTTGTGTTTGCCATCACTACTCCTTCAAAGGAATGAGCACTTACTGCTAATACCACCCATAGAATTTGTAGTAAATTGCAAGGCATGAGTACAATAATGTTTCCTGCAAAAAAGAAAACAAGGTTAGTAGAAACAATGATCACCATATTCTCTTCCCTAAGGATTTGAATATGATGATCCAGTAATGGCTCCAATACCCTACTAGCCCTTTGTTCCTTCCTCCTTAATTCTTTGCCACATTCACCCTCAAGTAGGGACATTATGATTTATCACCATTAACTATCCTTCTTCCTTGTACATCCAATTCCTAGAATCCATGACACTCAAAACTGCCCACATCAAGAGCATAGTTGGCAAGATAATCAGCCAGTTTGTTCCCCTCCCTATAAATGTGTGTCACCTTATTATTACATCCATCTAGAAGCCTCTTAATTTCCTCTACATGATCCACAATACACTAAGGAGGCTTCCACGTACCATCTACTATATGTTTATGCAGTATTGAATCAGTTTGGAGCCACACTTGATGATACTGTTTCAACATGTCGTACCTCAATGCTTCCAATATTGCCAAAGTTTCTGCCTCTGTATTTGTAACCTCATTAACTCCCTACCTGTAGCATATATCACATCTCCATACTCATCCCTTAGACAGAATCCTATAGCACTCCTTCCAGGATTTCCTTTAGATGTTCCATCAGTATTAATTTTGATCCACCCTTCCATAGGAAATTCCCAAATAACTTTCTCATATTTCAAGCGTGAGGTATAGTTTTCCATCATGGTGATCAACTCCTGCCACTTATGAGGTATATTATGAAGCCCTGGCTTTCTTACATAAATAAGGAGCTTGTAGAGTGGATGATACTTGGTAAATTACTCTACTAATTGTAACTGCCTCCCCATACTTTAAACTATTCATTCTCTTCCATAACTCCCAAACAATACATAAAGGCAATGCTTGCATAATAGACTTCAGTCTATGACAAATCTGGGCAGTCCAACATTTAGTGATTGCTTGGTGCATTGTCAGTCCTTCCATAGCTATACCTGCCCTCAATAGGAAGTACTTCCACACACATTTAGCAGCATCAGACATGAAGAACAAATGTTGCAGAGTTTCTTCCCTAGGTTGAGCACGGCACCAACATTTTGATGGCAAGAGGTATCCCAGTCTTCTCATGAAATCATCCAAAGGTAATTTGCTTTCCACACCTTCCACATGAAGAATGAGATTTTAAATAGGAAGCCTTTCACCCACATCATCTTATATGCCATTCTTGGTTCTTCTCTCTTTCTCAAATAATCCCAGGCAGTTTTAACACTAAACTGCCCTCTAGTTTCCAGCATCCAATATGGCACGTCTAATGCTTCTTGCATAGCAGGAGGCTTCAACTTCTCTAGAATATGAATTGTATATTCCCCAGGAAGCATTTCCAGCAATCTATCTACATTCCATGCACCTTCCTCCACCACATCATATACATTATGGACTGTTTCATCTATCCATAACTCTTGAGGAACAAGGAAGTATAAAGCTCCTAATCCCGTCCAATTATCAAACCAAAAAAGAGAAGATCCCATCTTTGGATGCCAAGTAATTTAATGTTCAATTAAGTCTCTGCATGCCAATATTTTCCTCCATATATGTGACCCTTTCCTCCATGGAACATCAACTGCATTAAGTTTCTTGCAATACTTTTGGTTCATAAATGAACTACAACGACTTGGTTTTGTTCGAAAATTCTACCACAATTTGCAAAATAGAGCTTTAGATACATCATGTAAGGATCTAAATCCAATTCCACCCTCTTCACATGGCATGCATAAAGTTTTCCAAGATGCCCAATGCCGACTGCTACCACCAATAGAACAACTCCAGAAGAATTGTGCAAACATCTTATGCAATTTATTTATAACATAGTTGGGAGGATTAACAGCTAAAAGAAGATGTATGGGCATGCTTTAAAGGACATGTGAGATCAACACTGTTCTGCCACCTATAGATAATAATTTACCATTCCATGCTTGTAATTTATCCAATACCTTAGTCATCAATCCTTGGGTAAAGGGATTACCTTTTAAAATATCATTTTTTATGTGGAAGGTTTGGAGAAATAAACTGCCACTTGATAATTATTTTAGGAGAATAGGATATTTGAAGGCATCTAGGTGTTGGTGTTGTGTTAATCCAAGGGAGGAAACTACGTAACATGTTTTCTTCGCTTCATATGCTGCTGTGAGAGTGTGGTCGTACTTCCTAAATAATGCAGGTATAGTAATAGAAGGGATCGCATTGCATCAGGCTGTGATCAAATGTTGGACTGCCAGAGTAATACCTCAACTGCAACCTAAGCATTGCCATCCATAATTATTTGAGAACTTTGGAAAATAAGAAACAACTACAAGCCTAGGGATACGGTCATTGTAAATAGAGTGATCTACCAGATTTTATCCACTACTCAATCACTTATCAAATACAGGAAACCTGCCCTTCAGCAAGTCCATCATAAATGGCAAGATCAGATTGAGCTGCTAGAGAAATACACACCAACATTACATATTACTAAGGTTATATAGGAGTATCCAAGCCCAGGGTGGGTGAAGGTCAACACATATGGGGCTTCTAGGGGCAATCTTGGGAGAAATGCTATTGGCTTTGTGCTGAGAAATGAGGAGGGAGATGTGATATATGCATATGGCAAGGAAGTGTAGGAGGGGACCAATACAGAAGCAGAGGAAAAGGCAGTTTTTGAGGCTATGAGGTACTGTGTAGAACATGACTACATTCTTATTGAGTTGCACACAGATTCAATGTTGATAAAAAATGTTGTGAATGGAGAGTGGTCTATCCCTAGGTGTGTGGCTGAATATGTGGAGGAAATTAAGGAACTCATAGCACGATGCAATGTAACTGTGGCTCATACACTAAGGGAGGGAAATAGTTTGGCTGACCATCTAGCTAACTATACATTAGAGTTTGGATCTATTGAGACACACTGTTTTTGGGAGCTAGATATACAGGGGAGGAGGATAGTGAATAATGACAAACTACAATGCCCTTATCTAAGAATAAGAGTTGCAAGAAATTAGGAGGAGAGGAGATAACAAGGTGGAGTAACAGGCTGGAGGCAACTGGAGTAAAATCACTTGAATATCATACTCAAATCCTAGAGGAGGAGACTATATTGGACTGCTTTTTTTCTAATGAAATAGCGGTGATGAAGCTGGGAATCAATATGAGAAGAGGAGGTCATGTGGAATGCTGTGATCGAATCCTTAGGGAAGAGGTCATAGTACATTATTTCTTGACTAACATCGTGTTCTTTTTTGCAGGAAATGTCACTGTCACCAAGTGACTAAACTTCTATGGGTGGTATTAGCACTATGTGATCATTCCCAGGAAGGGATGTCACTGGTGAGCATAAGCATGGAAGCATGGAGGATCTCCGGTACACAAGGTAGTGAAACTGTTAAGTGGACCTTCAGTCATCGAAGGATTGCCTTCACCACTTACTACCCTACTGTGTCAGTTCATAAATTAATTAGTACCTATCATTCAAAGGTACGGATAAGGAACAAAAAATATTGGAGATACAAGAGAAGGCTACACAGAATTTATAGCGTGACACTCATGGAAGCATTCCGAGAATGGTTCCACACAAAGGTTTCATCAAGTTACTGCTGGAGATCACATGATGTCCACGTCAAATAGTGCATGATAAGCTGCTACATAGTAGGAACTACAAAAGGTCCATTTGGTTCTGCAAGAGATCACACATTCAATTTCCATGTTCCAAACTTTATTGAGAAGATCATGGTGATGCTTTTTTATACTAACGTAGTTTTCTTTTTTACAGGAAACATTACGATGAACCCCACAATGTAAGCTGCAACGGTCAGATGATAGACATGAATAAAATGCAGCTTAATTTTCACACCACAAGAAACACTCAGGAGGAACACCTACTGCCAAGGTGCTCGATAATCAGATAAATTTTTGTGCCAAAATATGGGATCGATAAGTGCAGTGTGAGCTGAAATCTCTGTGCACTTCATTAACTCTATATGGAATGCTACCAAACAAAGGTTTTGTCAGAATTTTGCTGGAGCTCACACGACTTCTTCATCAAACTATGCATATTCAATTATGTTCAAAATTGCTGGTCAATGGAAACAAAGAAAAATACGGGTGATTCTACTATCTTCCATGATAATACAGAAGCAGTTATTATACTCAAGCTTCTAACACAGATGGAAGGACAACATGCAGATCTTATGTTTACACACAGATCTTTGGGTGAAAAAATATATACTACTACTGTATACATTTGGCTTAATGAGGACATTATGAGAGAGGAGGAACAAACAGGGCATAAACATGGATGCGAACATTCTGAGAAAACTAGTCTCACTGATGCAACAATGCCCAAAAATGTAATCGGCAGTGTGCTGGTAAGATGGACAGTGCGGAGGAGTATCGGATTTCAGTGAGGAAATATGGGCAAAGACGATGCATTGAGGAGAAACTACACATTGCAGTACACTGATACAATACCACATCGAAGCGTAGGCATTTTCTACACTAGAGGCTTTGAGGTGGAGGAAATACGGAGGTTGCTGGAGCTGTGTAATGGGAGACTAACTCAAATCTTTAGAGAGGGTAACAGATAGGCAGAATATCTGGCCAACTATGCATTGGATAATGTATCATTTGAGTGTGATGAATTTAACCAGTTGAATTCAATGGGGAGGAGGATCGTAAATGATGATAAGCTCCAATGGAATAAAAGTGGCAAGAATTTAGGAGTTGAGGAGGGAATGAGAGTGATGAATGGAGAAGGAAAAGTTATTGTGAACATGCCTCATCTAGTAACTCAACTTCAATTGGAGGTATTAATACCTAGTGCTCATTCCCTTAGAGAAGAGTTATTGATAAGCACAAGAATGTTAGCAATGGAGAAAGCCGGGCAGCTTGTTACAATCGATGTAACACTGGCCATGCAAGATTTAACATACATAAGAGAATCAGTAAAAGAGAAGCATAATTATTGGGTGACACAAGATACGGTTAAGTCCATCATCACACAACACTGGGAGATTATGTCCAGTGATATACTAGAAAAAGACTTAAGGAAAAGAGTTGTACAATTTTTTTAATAGACGAGGGAGCTTCTGTCAACTGCTAACAGCTGGGACTGTGGCCATGCCTTATGGCTAATCTTCAATGGGTGGTATTGGCAACTTTTGCTCTCTCCCATGAAGGGAAGACAATGATAGTCACAAGCATGGAATTCACGAGGAGACCGGTGTAGTGCTTTATGTTGGATCGTGGTCTTGATTTGTGATTTGATGTGACGTACAATCTCATGTGTGAATGTTGTGAAAGATCTTTCAGGTGTTTAAATTGTGGGACAAATTAAACTCTCAGGTCTGGTTAATGAGTTTGGACTCAGAAAGATTTAGTGATTGCGTAGAAATTGTGGCTGCGAAAAGATATAACAAGATGCCAATATAAGGCTAGGGAGGTGGGTTATCTCCTGGAGAGTAATCTATGTAGGTATGTTCCTTGTAATATGAGTGGAGGGTTTCTTTTCTGTCAGTGGGGCGTATGTGTGGAGATTTGAATTCGAATTTGGCTGAGAAAGTCGACTTGAGTATCAAGAGAATGATTGCGATCTTAGCGGATGATTTGGGGTATTTTATGGTTGGCATTGCATGAGCTTGAGAAGGATTTTGTGGCACTGACTACGGTATTATGACGGTAATAGGGTATGGGTATTGTGAATTATGGAGTGTTTTAATCTATGGCCTTGAGCCAAGTGGGGGAGCCTGCTATAGACAAATCAATTCATGGGTATATGTCAAATTTTGTTTGGGTCTAAAGTATACTTGGGAATCAGTAATGACTTGGAGAGGTGGAGTTCGAAAATGACTCGAATAAGAAAAATTCCTGATTACGGATTATATTACACGGATGAGTATATGAATAATTGTGGGATGAGTGAGTTGTCATTGGTGAATGATGTAGTGCACACGGAGTATGAATTTGGTATGTGGTGTTAAAGTAGAGTTACTTCTTTGAGTGTTATGGTACTAATGGGAAACGTGTCTTTTGGCCCATTTGGGCGGTGCAATTAGATGTGAGCAAAGTGGGTGACTCCCGAGAAAATTCCAATGGGTTTGAGAATTATATATAGCAATTGAGAATGTTTCCGGACTTATGTATGGATAAAAATCTGAGATTTGCATTTGATGGTGCCTGGACTTGTGGAAATTCTATATGACTATGGATTCTACATTTTTGTACAAGGAAGGTAAGAAGAACAATTTCAAATTCACATAATGTATTCTCAGAGTGAGTGTTATAGTTGTGTTATTTTTGAAGGTGCTTAAGAAGAATACAATTGCTTATGGGCCGTAGGGCGTTGTGGTTCTATGCTATGGTTTGTAGGGTGAGTTGTGGTTAAAAATCATGGTATTTTAGCAAGAAGAAGTATCAATCTGAAGACAAATTCGGAAGGGACTCGGGAAAATAGGACAACTAGGTAGTAGGTTGGATCAGTATGGTAATGGATATGATTGGTTCTTTAGGTTCTTATGATGTGGGGGTTTTCTACAGGTGCTTTGTGGCATTACACCTGGACTTGGCGACCTACGTGGCTTGGTCGAGTTAGAGGAATTTAGTTTTAAGGGCTTGATTAAGTGCAAATGGATTCCACAGTATTCTTGATGGTTTCTACCGGTGTGGAGAACGTGTTGTGTATTGTGATTTCCTATTGGAAAGAAGCAAGAGAAATGTCTCTAACTAAAATGGTATGTAAATTATTGGTGACTCAAAGTTGATAATAAGATTTTTGTGCCTTTCACATGATGGCAAGATAGATGTTATATGTTGTACGAAAGCTAGATTTTCATGTACAAGGTGGCAGTACAGTCTTGAAGAGAATGTAACGAATTTTGGACAACATGGACGGTTTCAAATAATTAGATGAATATTATTACTACTTGGTGTTGTATGAGAAAGGGGCGAACTTCAGAAGGCGCATTATAGTTTGACTTACGAATGTATAAATTAGTATTGCGGTACTCACATGGTTGATAGACTACTGATATTCAATCTTTGTCAAGTGGTACGGAAGAACTTTTAAAGTATTTCTCGTGGGATGATCGTGTATAAGAGAGGTGTTAGGCATTCGGGTGGTGGAGATGGAATCAAATATGGTGATTCGTGTGTTCTATGGATTTGGAGATTGGGAGTTCCCAGGAGCAGATTGTTTCATGGTTGTGGACTGTGAAGTTGTGGCCAGAGCTAGCCAGATGATGAAATGTGTTATGATTCAGTCATTATGGATTTTTGGAGGGATTTTTTTAAATCTATTTGTGGGTAACCCGAGTTGATTTGGGGGTCCATAAGTAGGCCCAATTAAGATGTGTATTCTACACCGAGCCGGAATGGTTGGCTCCATACTGCTATTATTGAGAGATGTGTCATCCGGTTGATGTTGAACTTATTTATGTTCTCAAATGATCTGTGAGTTACTCCTTTATGCTACGAGGAGTTGTGATTCATTGGTTATGTACAAAGATGGTGCAGTTGTTATTTGAGCTTTATAGCAAAATTTGAGTGTGATGAGTACTTGGTGTATTGCATGATCGATAGCGTAATGGTTATGTCCTTTCAGGTTTTGTGTGGTATTTTTGCCATTTGCCTCTCCATCATTATTAATTCGGAGCAGGATGGCTCGGAGTATATAACATGAACCTTGTGTTAGAATCGGGTGATGGTTCTACGGTGTATGATGAATTTCCAGCGTTTCTTTGTGGAGGTACTTGTTAATCTGGCGGGGCAGTTCTCTCATTTGAGTCATTTTCCATGACTAGGTACATTTGAATTGTTGCGTATTAGTGCACGGATGGCACGAGTTGTGGCTCTGAGTTATATTGGCGAGGCATGTCTATGGAAGAGTTGTGTTTAGTAATATAAGGTGATTGGACCTAAAATGGGTACTGTCAGGTTTGATTTTGGTATATTCAGGAGTATAATATTGAAAGTCGGCTCAGAAAGGGATTATGGTTCTGGTTGGGGAGAGAGGGCTCCGTGACTTGTTGATCTGGTAAGTGGTCATGAAATTTTGCGTGTTTCCTTTATTATCAACACTGTACAAAGGTTTTTGGATGAGGTTTGGTTTGATATGGGTTTAATACTAGTATGCGATTGGTTTTGGAGTAGTCACTGCGATCAGGAATAGTGCTACGAGCATGCGAGTTGTGTAATATATTGGTTGATTATATCCGTAGTTATAGTTATAGCTCGATGCAACTTGGTCGGACTTATGCGGTGTGTAAATATAAGATTTATGTCTTGAAAGAAATTCTAAAGGTTGGAAATTAAATTCCAAGGTTTATGGGCTAAAGTTAAATTAATGATTTTCAGTTGCATTGTGTAGTCAAGCCTATGTGGGATAGGGTGACGTAGGTTCACCCCCGGGTACGTGTTGGTAAGATGGAACAGTGATTTGATTGCTTGGAAACAACTCTTGGCACGTTCGAGGACGAACGTATGTTTAAGTGGGGGAGCATGTAACGACCCGGCCAGTCGTTTTGAGTATTACAACCCCATTTTCCCATTTACTTCTCAAATTGTACTTTACAGTTGTTGTGTGAATTTCCGGTGTAATTGGTTCGGGTCCACTGAGGTTTTGGAAGGAATTGGAACACTTAGTTCCAAGGTTTAAAGCTTAAGTTAAAATAGTGACCGGATGCGGACTTATGTATAAACGACCTCTGATTCGAATTTTAATGATTCCAATAGCTCTGTATGGTGATTTTGGACTTAGGAGCGTGTCCGAAAAATTATTTGGAGGTCCGTAGTGGAATTTGGCTTGAATTGCCAAAAGTCAAATTTTTGGGAAGTTTGACCGGGGGTTTGACTTTTTGATATAGGGGTCGGAATCCGATTCCGAAAATTTGAATAGGTCTGTAATGTGAAATGTGACTTTTGTGCAAAATTTGAGGTCAATCGGATGTGATTTGATAGGTTTCGGCGTCGTTTGTAGAATTTGGAAATTTGGAAATTTATTAGGCTTGAATCCGTGTGTAGTTCGTATTTTTGAGGTTGTTAGGTATGATTTGAGGACTCGAGTAGGTCCGTTTTATGTTATGAAACTTGTTGGTATGTTTGGACGGGGACCCGAGGGCCTCAGGTGAGTTTCGGATGGTTAACAAATTAATTTTTGAATTTGGAAGACTGTTAGAACTGAAGCCTTCTGGTGTAATCGCACCTGCGGAAAAGTAGTCACAGGTGCGAGCTCGCATGTGCGAGTAGGGGTGCGCTGAAGCGAGGTGCGCATGTGCGGAAGATGCTTCGCAGGTGCGGAATCGCACCTGCGCGAGAAGGAGCGCAGATGCGGGCAGAGGGCTGTGAGGCATTGGTCGCAGGTGCGAGGGAAAATTCTGCACCTGCGTGAGCGCAGATGCGGACGGATGCGCGCAGAAGCGAAAACTGGGCAGGCGAGTGGAGTGCGCAAATGCGACGTTTTGCTCGCACAAGCGGATGCGCAGGTGCGCAAATCTTGTCCGCAGATGCAGAAATCGCTGGGGCAGAACCTTAAATTTGAGGGTTCAACATTTTCACCCATATTCAGATTTTGGAGCTCGAGTTGGGCGATTTTGGAGAGGAAAGTTTTCCACACAACTTGGGATAAGCATTCTTAACTCCCTTGTGATTATATTCCATGAATTAATCTTCATTTTTGGTGTAAGATTATTGAATCTTCAAGAGAAATAGAAGGAAATTTCTATAATGTCACAAAACGAATTTTTCAAGTTTGAATACCGATTTGGAGTCGGATTTGAGTGAAATTAGTATGGTTGAACTTGTAATTGGATGGGTTGTCGTATTTTGTGAGTTTCGTCAGATATCAAGACGTGGGCCCCACGGGTATTTTTGGGGCGTAATTTCGGAGTTTATGGAAAATATTAGCTTTTTGATATGGAATTAATTCTTATAAATTGTGTGGACTGAGTCAAATTATTGTGACTAGATTCGAGCCATTTGAAAGTTGATACGCACAAAATAGAATTTCTGGAGCATTCTTAGCTTGCTCGACATATGATTTGGCCTGTTCGAGGTAAGTAACTCTTCTAATCTTGGAGTTGAGGGTATGAAGACTGAATATATGTATTTCGTGAATTGTTGGGAGGTGACGCACATGCTAGGTGACGGGCGTATGGGCGTGCACTATAGAAATTGTGACATAATTATTTATGTGGAATTATAGTTAAATAATCTTGGCATTTTCCATGCGGTTTTATGTGTTAAAGAAATTGAGCTGAAAAGCATATTAAAAATCATGTTGAGGCTATGTGCCAGTATTATTGGGACCCACAGAGGTCATATTG
>AWOL01S0000404.1:7807-25169 GCA_000715115.1 Nicotiana otophora
AGTTCAACCTTCCCAAAACAATATACGAATCTCTACAGTTTAATGCTCGGCCTGTACTTGCTGACAGTTTGGACATCTTGCCACAAATTCCGCTACATTCCTCTTCATATCTTTCCAATAGTAGACTTCATTAAGATAATGGTACATCTTTGTGGAGCCCGGGTGCACGGAATACCTAGAAGTGTGAGCCTCGGCCATGATTCTTTCCCAGAGACCATCCACATTTGGAACATATAGCTGCCCTTGGTACCTTAGCATACCATCATCCATGTTAAGAGAGAAAGCCAAAGTCTTATATTTGTGAATCCCTTCATTCAATTGTACCAACAATGGGTCATTGTATTAATTTTTCTTGACTTCAACAACAAGCGATGATTCAACCCTATTTTGCACAATTGCTCCTCCTTCACTAGAAACCGCAGGACGAACTCCAAAACTAGCCAACCGATGAACTCCAAAACTAGCCAGCCTTTGATATACCTCCAAGTGAGCCAAACTACAGATAGGTTTCTGGCTAAGAGCATCCGCTACAATATTAGCCTTCCCTGGATGATACAAAATATCGATGTCGTAATCCTTGAGTAACTCAAGCCATCTTCTCTGCCTCATATTCAATTCCTTTTGCATGAAAATATATTGAAGGTTCTTATGATCCGTGAATATATCCACATGGATGCCATACAGATAATGACGCCATATCTTCAAGGCAAATACCACCGCCGCAAGCTCTAAGTTAGGTGTTGTACGGTTCTTTCCATTATTCTTGAGTTGCCTAGAAGCATAAGCTATCACCTTGCCATATTGTATTAATACACACCCAAGTCTGATTCTTGAAGCATCACAATATACCACAAACCTATATGTACCCTATGGTAGGGTCAACACCGATGCCGTAGTCAATCTTGATTTCAGCTCTTGGAAGCTCCTTTCACAAGAATCTGAACTTAGTTGTCTTCTACGTTAGTTTAGTCAATGGAGAGGCAAGAGTGGAGAACCCCTCCACAAATTTCATGTAATACCTGGCTAAGCCCAAAAATTTGTGAATCTCTATTGGAGTTGTAGGTCTAGGCCAATTGTTCACAGCTGCAATCTTCTAAGGATCAACCTTAATTCCTTCTCTGGAGATGACATGACCCAAGAATGTGACAGATTCAAGCCACAATTAAAATTGCAAAAACTTCGTATACAATTGGTGCTGACGTAGAGTCTGTAGAGGTGCCCTGAGGTGATCGGCATGGTCCTCTCAACATCGTGAATATACAAGGATATCATCAATAAACACTATCACAAACAAGGCAAGGAACGGCTTGAAAACTCGGTTCATAAGATCCATGAAAGCTAGAGGGGTAATTTTTATCCGGTTTATCTGAACTTAGTAAATGTACAACTGACTTAACTTATATTGCCGGAATTGAATCATGTCTACTCTTAGTGCGGAAATTACTGAAGTGAACTGTAATTGTATAGCTCGTCACTACTTCTCAGTTCCTTATTTATTTTTCTTACTTACAGAGTTGGTTGTATTCACGCTACATCCTGCACTTCATGTGTAGATCCAGGTGTATCTGGTCACGGAGGATGTTGATCTCGTGCGTGGTTGAGTATCGGAGATTCACGAGGTAGCTGCCGGTGTTCGTAGCCCTTGCCTCTCCTTTCTTGTTATCTTTTTTTTGAACTGGCATTTAGACACAGACTCTTGAAGACACTGCTTCTTAGACTGGTTGTTTACATGCTCATGACTTGGTGACACCCCGATGTTTGGGGCTATTTCTCTGCATTGTAATTTGAGTTTAACTCTTGTCTTTATAAAAACTCTGTCATATAAAGCTTTTGGTTTATTTTGTGACACATTTGATGTATTTTGAAAAATCGGCTTGCCTAGTACTATCCATAGGCGCCATCACGACAGGTTAGAGTTTTGGATCGTGACAAGTTTGTATCAGAGCCTAGGTTACATAGGTCTCACGAGTCATGAGCAGGTTAGTAAAGTCTTACAGAGATGTATGTACTTATTTTTGTGAGGCTGCCAAATCCTTAGGAAATTTCACATTCTTGAATTCTTATCGTGCTAATCATTTGATTCTGGTAACTGAATTTTTGTTATGGGGCATGATGGACATCCACTAGTACCACCAGTCAGGGTCGCGAGAGTCTGAGGTCGCAGTAGAGGCCGCGGTAAGGGAAAAGGTACAAATCGCACCGCAGCTAGGGCAGCACCTGCAGATCCACCAGTTGCCCGAGTTTAGGAGCAGGCTCTAGTTGTGGATGAGCCTGTGGGACCAGCTCAGGCACAACCTATACCCATTGTGATTCTAGGACTTCAGGAGGCCTTAGCTCAGATTCTAACCATGTGCACCCGTCTTGCTTAGGTGGTCTTTGTTCCGGCCGCAACAGCCACTTCTCAGGCTGGAGGAGGTGCTCAGACTCCTGCCACCCGCACACCAGAGTAGGTGGTACAGGGACTCCAGACACTAGGGGCACCACCAGCCCAACCGGTTGCAGTTGCTCAGTATTATGTGGTTCCTGTCATGCCCAATGATGAGCAACATCGATTGGAGAGGCTTGGGAGACTCCAGCCTCCATCTTTCAGTGGTACTGAGGGAGAGGATGCACATGGCTTCTTGGACATATGTCAGAGCATACTCCGTACAACAGGTATTCTAGAGACCAGTGGTGTCTCGTTCACTACTATTTAGTTTTCTGGGGGCTGCCTTTAGTTGTTGGGAGGCTTACGAAAGGCGTAGGCCTTTCGGCGTAGCACCCCTTACCTGGCAGTAGTTCTCCAGTCTATTCCTGAAGAGGTTCGTGCCTCAGTCTCGCAAAGAGGAGCTGCGCAGGCAGTTCAAGCATCTTCGTCAGGGCGATATGTCCGTGACACAGCATGAGATGAGATTTTTTGAGTTGTCCCGTCATGCTATCTGGTTGGTTCCCACAGATAGGGAGAGGGTCAGGAGGTTCATAGATGGCCTCGCTTTTCGGCTGCAATTGCTTATGACTAGAGAGAGAGAGTGTTTGGTACTACTTTTGATAAGGTTGTCGACATTACTCGTCATATTGAGATTGTTCGCAACCAGGGGTGGGTTGAGAGGGAGGCCAAGAGGCCTCGTGGACAGGGTGGGTTTAGCGGTGTTCCTTCTGGAGACTAGTTCCACTACGGTAGTGGTCGTCCTTTCAGACATGCTCAAATGGCTCGCCCAGTTCACCGTGGTGCATCATCTGGCCATTCATATCTCAATGCTCTAACCGCTCAGAGTTCATCCCATGCTCCATCGGGTCAGGGCTCTTCTATGCTAGGTCCTTCTACTATTTATCCCGGTACTCGGGCTACCTTCAATCCCCAGCACCAGTACCGGGGAGTTTCTATGAGTGTGGAAAATTTGGTCACGTGAGGAGGTAGTGTCCTTGCCTAGTGGGAGGTCCAGCTCAGTACAGGAGCCAGTCTATGACATTAACACCAGTTTCTTTACCACCCGCTCAACCAGCTCGTGGTGGAGCTCAGTCAGCTAGGGGCCGTCCGAGAGACGGAGGCCGATCAGGGGGCGGTCAAACCTGTTTCTATGCTCTCCCTTCCATAACAAATGCCATTGCTTCGGATGCTGTGATTACATATATTGTCTCAGTTTGCCAAAGAGATGCCTGTGTATTATTTGACCATGATTCCACTTATTCATATGTGTCCTCGTATTTCACTCATTATCTGGATATGCCACGTAAGTCTCTAGTTTCATCTGTTTATGTATCCACTCAAGTGGGTGATACTATTATTATGGACCGTGTATATCGGTCATGTGTGGTGAATATTGGGAGTCTGGAAACAAGATTAGATCTCTTGTTGCTTACTATGGTCGATTATGATGTGATTTTGGGTATGGATTGGTTGTCTCCATGTCATGTTGTTCTATATTGTCACGTTAAGACCGTGACGTTGGCGATGCCGGGGTTGCCGAGGGTTGAGTGGAGCATCTCTATAGACTATGTTCCCAGTAGAATGATTTCGTACTTGAAGGCTTAACGGATGGTTGAGAAGGGTTGTCTATGTTATTTGGCCTTTGTGAGGGATGTTAGTGTAGAGACCCCTACTATTGATTTTGTTCTGGTGGTACGAGATTTTTCGGATGTGTTTCGTACAGACCTGCCGAGCATGCTTCCTGACAAGGATATTGACATCGGTATTGATTTGGTGTCGGGCACTCTGCCCATTTCTATTCCACTATATCGTATGGCACCGACGGAGTTGAAAGACTATAAGGAACAGCTTTAGGAACTCCTTGATAAGTGGTTTATCCGGCCTAGCGTGTCACTTTGGGTTGCACCAGTTCTATTTGTAAAGAAGAAAGGTGGTACAATGAGAATGTACATTGATCACATGAAGTTGAACAAGGTCACAAGCAAGAACAAGTATCCTTTGCCACGTATTGATGATCTGTTTGACCAGCTTCAGGGAGCGATGGTGTTCTCCAAGATTGATTTGAGGTCAGGGTATCACCAGCTGAAGATTCGGGACTCAAATATTCTTAAGACAGCTTTTAGAACCCGATATGGCCATTATGAGTTCCTTGTGATGTGTTTTAGGCTGACCAATGCCCCAACAAGGTTCATGCATCTGATGAACAGTGTGTTTCAACCTTATCTTGACTCGTTTGTTATTGTATTCATTCATGACATCCTGGTGTACTCTCGTAGCTGGGAGGAGCATGCCCAACATCTGAGGATTGTGTTACAGCGGCTGAGGGAGGAGAAGTTGTATGAAAAGTTCTCTAAGTGTGAGTTTTGGCTCAGTTCAGTGGCGTTCTTGGGGAACGTAATGTCCAGTGAGGGTATTCAGGTAGATCTGAAGAAGATAGATGTGGTTCAGAGTTGGCCCAGATCGTCCTCAGCCATAGAGATTCGAAGTATTCTTGATTTGGCTAGTAATTACTGTCGTTTTGTGGAGGGTTTCTCATCTATTGCATCACCCTTGACTAAATTAACCCAAAAAGATGCTCCTTTCATGTGGTCGGATGAGTGCGAGGAGAGAGTTCAGAAACTCAAGACTGTGTTAACCACGGCTCCGGTTCTAGTTCTACCATCAGCTTCTTGTTCTTACATAGTGTATTGTGATGCCTCACGGATCGGTATTGGGTGTGTTCTAATGTAGGAGGGTAGAGTGATATCTTATGCTTCGTGCCAGTTGATGCCCCATGAGAAAAACTATCCTGTCCACGACCTTGAGTTAGTAACTATTGTTCACGCCTTGAAGATTTGGCGGCACTAGTTTTATAGGGTCCTTTGTGAGATTTATACTGATCATCGGAGTTTGCAGCATCTGTTCGGACAGAAGGATCTTAACTTGCATCAGCGGAGGTGGTTGGAGCTTCTTTAGGACTATGATATCATCATTTTGTACCATCTCGGGAAGGACAATGTGGTGGAAGATGCCTTGAGTCGACGGGCGGAGAGTTTGGGGAGCTTAACATATCTTCTAGCAGTAGAGAGGCCATTGGCATTGGATGTTCAGGCCTTAGATAGCAAGTTTGTTAGATTGGATATTTCTGAGCCGAGTCCAGTATTGGCATGTGTGGTCTCTCGGTCTTCTCTATATGATCGTATCAGGGAGCGTCAGTATGATGACCCTCATCTGCTCGTCCTTAAGGAAACGGTCCAGCACGGTGATGCTAAGGAGGTCACTATTGGGTATGATGGTGCATTGAGTTTGCAGGGCAGTCTATGTGTGCCCAATGTAGATTGTTTGCGTGATTTTAGTCTCTAGAAGGCTCACAGTTCGCGGTATTCTATAGGGTATCGCGAAGATGTATCAGGACTTGAGACAGCATTACTGGTGGAGACAAATGTAGAAGGACATGGTGGGCTATTTCAGAAGTTAGAGATTCCGGAGTGGAAGTAGGAGCAGGTCACTATGGATTTTGTTGTTGGACTCCCATGGACTCAGCGGAGGTTTGATGCAGTTTGTGTGATTGTGGATAGGCTGACCATGTCAGCTCATTTCATTTCCATGATGACTACCTACTCTTCCGATTAGCTGGCTCAAGTGTATATCCGCAAGATCATCAAGCTTCATGGCGTACCGGTATCTATCATCTATGACCGGGGTACGCAATTTATATCACGGTTCTGGAGGGTTGTACAGCCTGAGATGGGTATTCGAGTGAAGTTGAGCATAACATTTAACCCTCAGATGGATGGACATCCCAAGCGCACTATTTAAATATTAGAGGATATGCTCCATGCGTGTGTGATGGAGTTTGGGGATTCGTGGGATTAGTTCTTGCCTCTAGCGGAATTTGCTTACAACAACAGTTATCAGTTGAGCATCCAGATGGCACCGTATGAGGCTCTATATGGTAGGCGGTGTAGGTCTCCAGTGGGTTGGTTTGAGACGGGCGGGGCTAGATTATTGGGTACATACTTGCTGCAGGATGCTTTGGAGAAATTAAGGTGATTTAGAATAGACTACGCATAACCCAGTCCAAACAGAAGAGTTATGCGGATTGGAAGGTTGGCGATGTTGCATTCATGGTTGGAGAGCAGGTCTTTCTTCGGGTTTCTTCTATGAAGGGCGTTATGAGGTTCGGGAAGAAGGGAAAGATAAGCCCAAGGTTCATAAGTCCCTTTGATGTGTTGCAGCGAGTTGGGGAAGTTGCTTTTGAGCTTGATTTACCTCCCAGTATAGCAGGAATTAACCCAGTATTCCATGTTTTTATGCTCCGGGAGTATCACGGCGATCCGTGTCAGGTGTGGGATTTCATCTCAGTCTAGTTGGACAAGGATCTATCTAATGTTGAGGAGCCAGTAGCTATTTTGGACAGCCAGGTTCGAAAGGTGAGGCCAAAGAACATTGCTTCTGTGAAGGTTCTGTGGATGGGTCAGCTGGTCGAGGAGGCGACTTCGGAGACCGAGCAAGATATGCGCAGCCGCTATCCTCATCATTTCACCACTTTGGGTATGTCTCTATGATCGTTTGAGGACGGACGATTGCTTTAAGAGGGTGAGGATGTAACGACCCGGCCGGTCATTTTGAGTGTATTAGCCCCGATCCCGTATTTACTGCTTCCTCGATATCTTTTTCTGCTTATGATACTAGATGGGAGGTTTTGGAGTGATTTGGTACACTTAGTCCCTAAAACGGATGCTTAAGTCTTAGGATTTTGACCGTAGTCGGAACTGTGTGAAGAAAACTCCGAAATGGAGTTCTGTCGGTTCTGTTAGCTCCGTTGGGTGATTCTGGACTTAGGAGCAAATCTGGAATGTGATTTGGAGTCTGTAGTAAAATTAGGCTTGATATGGCGAAAGTTGAATTTTTGGAGATTTTGACCAGAAGCGGACTTTATGATATCAGGGTCGGATTCCGATTCCAGAAGTTGGAGTAGGTCTGTAATGTTGAGATCAATCGGATGTGGTTTGATAGGGTTCGACTTCAGTTGTAGAAATTTGAAGTTTCAAGTTCATTAAGTTTGGATTGGAGGGAGATTCATATTTTTGTTGTTGTTTCATGTGATTTGAGGGCTTGACTAAGTGCGTATGGTGTTTTAGGACTGGTTGATATGTTTAGTTGAGGTCCCGGGGGTTTCGGGTGAGTTTTGGATGCTTAACGGATCATTTTGGACTTGTGAAAGATAGTAGATTTTTTGGTTTTCCCAGTTGCTGGTTTCCTTCTTCGCGTTCGCGAAGAGGAGCTGGAGGNAACAGTTATCAGTTGAGCATCCAGATGGCACCGTATGAGGCTCTATATGGTAGGCGGTGTAGGTCTCCAGTGGGTTGGTTTGAGACGGGCGGGGCTAGATTATTGGGTACATACTTGCTGCAGGATGCTTTGGAGAAATTNATTCTTTGCATTCACGAAGTAGGGGTCGCATTCGCGAAGGGGTTGTTCGGTAGTGCATCGCGAACGCGAGAAGAGCATCGCATTCACGTAGAGGAAGTTGAGCGGCTAGGGCCCTAGGCCTTTTTGCCTACACTTTCGTGATGTTGGTCCCGCGTTCGCGTAGGGTTGAGCGGAGTGGTTTTTGTGTTCGCGAGAAGGTTATTGCGTTCGCGAAGAAGGATTTGCCTGGGCGGAATATAAAATTTCAAAAATGAGGGTTTGGCCATTTTTATCAAAACATGAGTTTGAGAGCTCGGATTTGGGCGAGATTTAGAGCTATTTTTAGAGACATCAATTGAGTAACAATTCTTCAGTTGATTTTGGTTATATCCTAGTAATCTATCACTAATTTCACCTTTTAATTTCGCATTTGGGTGGAAAATGTGGGGAAAATTGTAAGAGTTCTTCAACTAAGATTTTGGGTTTCGATTGAGATTTTGGTACGAGTGAACACTTGAGTGAATGGGCTTTGGGGTATTGTGACTTTCGTATTTGTTCTTGTGGAATTGATTCATTTTTCTATTATTAATTATATCGTACTGCTTGTGGCTAGATTCGGGCATTCAGAGATTGATTCGAGGGGCAAAGGCATTTCGGTGTAGGATTTTGCGCGGTTTGAGGTAAGTAATAGTTTTAAATCTGATCCTGAGGGTATGAAACCCCGGATTGTTTTTATGATGTGATTATTTTGGAGGTGACGCACATGCTAGGTGATGGGCGTGTGGGCGTGCAGTGTGGGGGATTGTGCCTTGGTCCGTCCCGTGAGACTATATAATCGAATAGCTTATTGTTACTTACATGTTCTCTCTATCTTCTAGAAATTTGACTGCCATGCATGTTAGATACAATGTTTAGGCTATATGACATCACTGTTGGGACCCGCAGCGGTCGGGTACTTGTTGAATTAGCTGCTATTTAATGTCTTGTACTTAGTCACAATTTTTCTTGCATGTCATATCTCCGTTTCCTCTTATTTTCTTGTTGATACTTGTAATCATCTCTTTTGGGATGTTTTATATGATTTTTGAGAGCCCGAGAGGCTGGAGAGATTAATGACTGAGATAGGCCTGAGTGTCGAGTTGTGAGCTATATGAGTGTATATGCATCGGGCTACACGCCGCAACGGGCCTGAGGGCAGAATATATATGGATCGGGTTGCACGCTGCAACGAGTCTTATGGCTACTTATGGTTTTGGATCGGGTTGCACGCCGCAACGAGCCTCATGGCTACTTATATGACTGGATCGGGCTGCATGCCGCAGCGATATAGCGCTTGGGCTGAATGAGCCCCTCCGAAGTCTGTACACCCCAGTGAGTGCAGGTACTTATTGAGTGTGATTATCGAGGGCTGAGAGCCGAGTGTTTGAGCTATTGAGAGCTTGAGTGATTGTTATCCTGAGAGGTTGCAATTGTTTCCTTTGTTACTGCACTTAGCTGGAATATGTCATTGTTCTAAAATGCTGGAAAATATTGTATCCGGTTAATCTGAACTTATTAAATGTACAACTGACTTAACTTATATTGCTGGAATTGAATCATGTCTACTCTCATTGCTGAAATTACTGAAGTGAACGGTAATTTTATATCTCGTCACTACTTCTCAATTCCTTATTTATTTTTGTTACTTACTAAGTTGGTTGTACTCATGCTACACCCTGCACTTTATGTGCAGATCCAGGTGTATCCGGCCATGAAGGACGTTGATCTCGTGCGTGGTTGAGTATCGGGGATTCACGAGGTAGCTACCGGCATTTGCAATCCTTGCCTATCCTTTCTTGGTATCTTTCTTTTTTGTACTGACATTTAGACACAGACTCTTGTAGACACTGTTTCTTAGACTGGTTTTTTAGATGCTCATGACTTGGTGACACCCCGATGTTTTGGGCTACTGTTCCGCGTTGTATTTTGAGTTTAACTCATGTCTTTATGAAAACTCTGTCATATCAAGCTTTTGGTTTATTTTGTGAAACATTTGAAGTATTTTGAAAAATCGGCTTGCCTAGTACCATCGATAGGCGCCATCACGACATGTTAGAGTTTTGGGTCGTGACAGTCGATCGGGCCGTGATCAGACTCCATGCTAAATTCACGGTTGTACATCGGTACTACATGTCTCCCAACCAAAAATAATATTATCTTCATGTTTTGATTATCATCTTCACAGTATTATCTTCGTATTTTGAAAATTGTTATATTTTAACTTGGCATTTAGATATCATTGATCGTTGCTTGTTGTTTCCATGGTTTTTCCTTTCTTATACTGGCATTCCTTTTTAAAAGAGGACATTTAGCTTTACATACTAGTACTATTCCATATGTACTAACGTCCCTTTTACTAGGGCGCTGCATCTTCAAAGGATGCATGTGGTTCATCAGCGGGTAACTTTGGTCCTTGTTAGCAGTTACTCCATATTCAATAGGTTTTGGTGAGCTCTAGTCTATCCTGGGTCTGATGTCACTTGATATCATACTTTGTGTTTTGAGGTTTAGTCGAGGCCTTGTCGCCGACACTTTCATACTACCCTTATGTTGTACTTAGAGGCTCCATAGACAGGTTGTATATTTGTGTTGGGAAAGTCAAAACAAGAAATGTTGTATTTCTACCACATGTTCCACTTCAAACTATGAATGGGTAATATATTTTGGGAAGTATAAATGAAGATACTAATGGTAATGGAATTGTTGTTGATTATGAAATACTCGTAATTTTTAAACAATGGAATACATCTCCACTTTATTCATAGGCAAGGTTGGGTAGAAAGTATCTGGCAGGCTTGCTTGACCGGGTTATCTCGGTTGAGCATCGGGCGCGCTCCCCAAGGTCGAGGCATGACAACTAGCCCCACTCACAAATATATGTATGAGTTATAAAATCTAAGAAAACTTTTGAACGAATATGCACAACGCGGAAGAAATTCAAAAAGGGAAGTACAATTTCCACAGCTAATCAAGTAGCTCGCCAAATATCTTAAATCTCAAGTCCGATAATTTACACATGTCTAGTCTTGGGCAAAAATGTAAATCAAAGATTTCAAACATGCAAGAATGAATCAAATAATTTAATTAAAGCATGGAGTGAGTCTAAGTCTACCCGGACCTCATCAGGAATTCTAGCTTACGCACGAACACTCGTTACCTAATATGTGCATAGCTCCCTCAACTAGCACATAGAAAATATAACACCTACGGGCTAAATCCCCCTCCCTCACAAGGTTAGACAGGAGATGTACCTTGTTCCGAATTTCGATAACTGGGTCCAACGCCTCTCTAACTCCTCAAATCAATTCCAAACTATCTGAAACTAGCCAAAAATGTGCAAACCAATCAAAGTAAACACAAAAACTTGTTATTTCACAATCCATAATAATTCTCAACTCCACTCAAAAAGTCAACAAAATCACCCTTAAGGCCACACACCCAGATTCCAAAACTCTTCGAAGATAAATATTGCCCATAGCACCATAAACTCAAATATACAATCTATTCCTAATTCCATATCCAATTTTGTAGTAAAAACTCCAAATTTACCATTCCTAGCTCAGAATGTGTAGAAATCACTTACCTTGTGATGAATGATGCAAAATCCCCTTCAGAGTCAGCCATAAACCAGCTCCAGTGGAAGAAGTGAGCTGAAACGAGCCAAATCCTAATTTTGCAAACTTGTACACAGCATAGGCGACCCTTCATTACGAACGCGACATGTCCCTCACGTTCGCGAAGCATTCCTTACTCTTGCTCCAAAAATCATCTTCCGCATATGTGACGTCCTGGTCGCGAACGCGGTGCTGTTATGCACCCACGCCTTTAAGGATGCAACCCTGGTATCGCAAACGCGAAGAACAAACGATCTCCAGCTCAAATCCTTCTTCACAAATGCAAGCTCCCTACCGTGTTCGCGAAGAACAGAACCAGAACCAACAACCAACAATAGCAAAACACTCCAATTTGATTCGAATCCACCGCGAATCTCCCTGAGGCCCCTGGGGTCCTGCCCAATCATGCCAACCAGTCCTAATACCTTATCCAAACTTATCAAGAGGCTCAAAACGACATGAATAACATCCAAATCACAAATCGACGTTCAAAATAATTCTTTTAACTTTCAAACATTCAAACTTCGCCAACGCGTCTAAATCACACTTAGACAATTCGGATCACCACCGAACATGGCACACAATCTCCAATCAATAAAATGAACCTACCCAATGTGCCTAAACACTACACAGCGTCTGATAACTCTCAAATACAATCTTTCGATATTAAGCGTCGAAGCACTCCTGGACCATCCGATACTCTAGAGGAATGGATCTTGCCCAAGTACTAATCAAAATCACATAGCCAAATCGTGGGGCGTGGTGCACTCCTAGCCTCACAATATGTAGCACCACCTCAATATCAATATAATTGTTGCAGCGTGTAACTTGATCTAACATGACTCACAAAATTGCTCTTAGACCCACATTATTCATCAATCTACTCAAGTCTCCATATTTCAACATTCTCAAGGAAACATGATTCAATTATATAACACGAAATATCACAACATGCCTTAAATATAGCTCAAACTCGTGTCACGTGCAAGGACACCAATACCATATGAGATAGAATATCTAAAGTTCATAGAGAGAAATATATATCATGAGGATATAACTGTCATGACTGTACAATATGACTACAGCTCAACGCATCTAGCTCAACATGGCGAAAATAACCCTATCATGTCTCAAACAGTTAAGCAGGTAGCCTGGACATGATTTCTATCATGAATAATATCTCATGTAGTCATATATATGGAGAAAACATGATATCAAAGAAGCATGATAGCAACACAGGGCACATATTGGCCTAAGAACTACCCAGATCATGAATACCTCGGAGCACACACACGCGCCTATCACCTACCACGTGCGTCATCCCCAACCCAACTAAATGTCACAGTTCTCATGGATATTTACCGTCAATTAAAAGTCTAGAAATGTTACTTACCTATAAAAAGCAAAATCAAATACCGAGCAAGAAAAATAATACTATAAAAATGTCATCCCGCACAAATCGATCTCTTTATTGCTCGAAAGTAGCCAAAAGCAACTCAAAAAAATCAAACAATGCTATAGGAAACAAAGCCAAACGAAAATGGTCGAATCATTAATCAATTACCAGAAGTCAACCTAAAGGTCACCCTAGGCTCGTAACTCAAAACCCGGAAAAACACACAAATTTTGACAGCCCATTCGAATACGAGTGCAACCATACTAATTTCACTCAAATCCGATTCCGAATTGATGTTCGAAACCAAATAATTCACTTTAGGAAGTTTAGATTAAAAAAACCAATTTCTCATTTAGAATCATCGATCAAATGCCAAACTCCAAGACAGAATCATGTAATATAATCAAACCCACGTCAAAAATACTTACTCCTATCCATATGGTGAAAATTCTCTCTAACATTGCCCGAAACGGAGCTCTAAATCTCCATATTTGATAAAATGAACAACCCTCAAACTAAATATAACCTTCTAGGTAAATAGCATTTGCGACTGAAGACCCGCTTTTGCGGATGCACATATACGACATCAACCCCGCTCCTACAACAATGCCCCAATTCAGCACATGTCACTTCTGCGACAACAAATCCGCTTCTGCGATTGTGCTTCTACGTTCTTTCGTATGCGCAAATGCGCCTAGGTCCCTTCATCTGCGGCCTTCTCGCCCTCCAGTTCATATATGCTTCTGCGATAATATGTCCACATTTGCTGACTCGCATCTGTGCCAAAACTTTCGCTGGTGTAGAAACACCAGCACTAGAAATTTCTTCAGCAATGTAACATGAGACAAAATGATCTGAAACCACCTAGAAACTAATGCGAGACTCTCGAGACCCGGTTCGAACATGCCAACAAGTCCAGAAATATAACACGGACCTACTCGAGGCCCCAAATCACACATAATAACATCAAAACCATGAATCGTACATCAAATCAAACTCAATGAACTTTTGAACTTTCAACTTTCAAAACTCATACCAAACCACATCAAATCTACTCGTAATGACCTCACATTTTGCACACAATTTTCAATCCCGCTCAAGTCTCTATATGTTAACATTCTCACAGAAATATGGTTCAATTATATAACACGAAATATCACAATATAGCTCAAACTCGTGTCACATGCAAGGACACCAATAACATGTGAGATAGCATAACTAAAGTTCATAGAGAAAAATATATAACATGAGGATGTAACTATCATTAATGTACAGTATGACTACGTCGCAAGGCAACTAGATCAACATGGCAAAAATAGACCTATCATGTCTCAAACAGTTAAGCAGGGAGCCTGGACATGCGTTTTATCATAAATAATATCTGACGTTGTCATATAAATGCAGAAAACATGATATTAAAGAAGTATGATAGAAATACGGGGCACATATTAGCCTAAGAGCTAACTAGATCATGAATACCTCGAAGCACGCACATGCGCCCGTCACCTAGAACATGCGTCACACCCATCCCATTTTCAATATCGTAGTTCTTTGTGATATTTACCCTCAAATCCAAGTTTAAATATGTTACTTACCTCTAACAAGCAAAATCAAATACCGAGCAAGCCGAATAATACTCAAGAAATGCCATCCCGCCCAAATCAACATCCAAATGGCTCGAAACTAGCCAAAAGCAACTCAAGAACATCAATTGACACCATAGGAAACAAACCTAAACGAAAAGGTATGAATCATTAATGAATTATTCAAAGTCAACCAAAAAGTCAACAAGGGCCAATCCTCAGAACTCGGTAAATCGTACAAATTTCAACAACCCATTCAAGTACAAGTCCAACCATATTAATTTCACTCAAATCTGACTCTGAATTGATGCTCAAAACAAAATAATTCACTTTGAGAAAATTTAGACAAAAAAACCATGTTGCTCTTTCAAAATCTCAATCAAATGCCAGAATAGAAGATAGAGTCTTGTAATATAATCAAAACCATGTTAAAAATACTTACCCCAATCCAAGTGGTGATAATCCTCTCAATAATCGCCCAAAACCAAGCTCCAACTCTCCAAATGTGATAAAATGAAAGACCCTCAGACTAAATATAACCTGCAAGCGAAGTCGCATATGCGACTGAAGACTCACTTATGCGGACGCGTATATACGGCCTCAACCCTGCTCCTACAACAATGCCCAAATTTAGCACATGTTAGTTATGCGATAACAAAGGTGCTTCTCCGCTTAGGGGACCGCTCCAGTGTACACGCAGATGCGTCTAGGTCCCCGCACGTACGATTTTCTCACCCCCAATATAAAATGATTTGAGACTTGAAAAGGAAAGTGGGGAGAAGCTGAAGAGTGATGTTGTTAAGAAGAAGAAAGGCCATATGAAAGGCGAGAAGAACAAGAAGGAAGAATACTCGAGAAGGGTGGACCTTGAGGAGAGCGGGCATATGTCTGCTATGCCTTTCCCTCAAAATAAAAGTAGAGAAAAGCTAGACAAGCAGTTTTGGTGATTTCTGGTTGTTCTGAAACAGGTTAATGAGAACTTATTAGTCACAGAAATGTTCTCACGGATGCCTTCTTATGCCAAATTCTTGAAAGAGATCATTACGAAGAAGTGGAAAATAGAGGCGACATCAGTGGTCAAGCTCACAGAGCATTGCCGCGTGATATTTCAAAATACATTCCCACAAAAGTGTGGACATCTAGGGAGTTTTACTATACCTTACTCTTTAGGAACTATTAAATTTTGATAAATCCTTATGTGATTCTGGTGCCTCAAATAATTTAATGCCTCTATCTATCTACAGGAAACTGGAGAAGAACATTGGAGAGATAAGGTCTGCATCTATATCTTTGCAGCTGGAAGACCAAATGACTACAATACCCGAGGGGATAGTGGAAGATGTGTTAGTTCGGGTGTATAAATTCATATTTTTTGTAGATTTTATAGTGGAGAATATGGAGGAAACAAGGAGGTTCATCCTAGAAAGACCATTCTTAGTGACAAGTAGATCTATATTAGATATACACGAGTGAAAACTCATGCTTAGAGTGGGTGAGGAGACTATGACTTTTAAGATGGATGTAGCAAAGAGGGCACAAAAGGACAAATGAGTGGCGAGTGTCGAGTGAAAAGTAAAGGGCTCGAAAGAGAAGGCTGCAGTGAGGGAGAAAGATAAGTGTAGGGTGTACCCAAAGAAGGCCGAGAAGAAGTTGTTTGCAGAGATATGTGCATTGGTTTGGGCGTGAGGAATGGAGCCCGACTTTGACTCTTACGCCGACTAGATGTTTAAGTAAGTTTTCTATACCTTATGATTTTTAATTGTGTGCCATGAGGACATCACAACTTAAAGTGTTGGGTGGGGGATATTTGTATGTATTTTATTAGTTTTCTTTTTGATAGTTGTAGGAGTTATAGATTAAAAAAGTTTAGATTTTTCCCGATGATGGATATCATAGATAGGTTTATTGAGTGATTAAAGTCGAAGGAAAAAGAAAAAAACAATCTTTTGTTAGGCAGTAAAACAATCCCCCCTTGGGTTTTCTTTATGACGAGGTTCTTTTCCAAGGGTTTTATTTGAACCGGGTGGCAGTAAGATTTTTTTTCTAGGAGAAGGAAATATTGTGTTGTGATTTGAAATGAAGGAAAGATCTCTTGACTTTATTATACCATGAGAATAGTAAGTGCTTTAGTTGTGACGCTTAGGATCAGTTATTTACTCTTGTATAAGTACCTTTAATTGTATGATCTTAACTTAGCTTAACCGCTTTGACTATACTGTCTTGATAGTCCAATTTTGAGTGAGTTATATGCCATGTGTGTGTGAGATTTTGTGTTATTGTGTGCATTGCATTTGATGTCTAGAACGTTTCTCATGTGTTTGCAAAGCGAAACTGTAGTCTTATTCAGTCTTGGAAGTGATATAGGCATTTCTTTGTTGAGCCAATTATATGCTTTACCCTCCTAATTTTTATGTATCTTTGTCAACCCCTTTGAGCCTATAATCTTGTTTGATTTGCAACCACATTACAAGTCTTACTCATTTATTTGAATTGACCAACTATTTGAACCTTTTATCTCTCGTGAGCACTTGAATATTGTATGAACTTTGTAATTGTTAAAGTGTGGGGTGGTGGTTTGGCTTTTGAGTGGAACTATTGAAATAAGGAGAAAGGTGCATTGTTTTGAAAAAGTAAGAACCACTTGAAATGAAAAAGAAAACGAAAAAAGTAAAGTAGTTCTATTGTTGCTAAACATATTCCTTGATAGTGGTAATTTTTGATGTATTTGTGCTTAATGAAGTTGGGAGTTGATGTATATTGATGTGAAGATGGAGTTATGGTTGACATAAATGTGGGATTTTGCACGGTTAACTGTATGTATTAAAGTGCTTAGGGAAATGTAGTCACTCTTATATCCAAATGTATCCTATCGATCCCGCAGCCTACATTAGAACCAAATAATGTCCTACTTGATCCTTGACTGAATAAG
>AWOL01S0000406.1:0-41253 GCA_000715115.1 Nicotiana otophora
AGGCATTTTATTTATAACTAAAATAACTTAATATTATTTATTTATTATTTTTATAATATATTCATACATTTAATTTTTCCTTAACTGATTTTATTTTTAATTTTTACATGTGTTTTATAAAATCTTGTCAAAGTGATTATCGTATCAAAGTAAAATCTTTCTTTATTTTGTTACACAAAAATTATTTTACTATGGTCTAGTTATCACGATAATCACTTTGACAAGATTTTATAAAACTTTCACCTGAAAAGTCTGTTATGCCCTTTACATTATAAATCCTCTAATTTATGTAATACATTATTGATTATATATTTTATAATATATTTTTACCAGGGAATTTTACTTATAATTAAAATAATTTTGTATTATTTTATTTATTATTTTTATAATATATTAGTACGTTTAATTTTCCCATGATACTGAATTTGTTTAATCATATTCAAGCATGAACATATTTTCAAAAATGAAAACGAAAAAAAATATTTATTTGAAATAACAAAAACAGATTTGTTTAACAAATTATAGTTTTTATAGTAAGTAAAACTTTTAATTTTTTTAAAAGATATTTGAATTTAATATTAAATTTTAAACTTTATCTGTTGATATTATTTATTTGAAACTATTAATATGATGTGTGAGTTTACTAAATATTGGTATTTTATTTACTGAATTAACGAATATAGCTTGATTGATAAATTTGTGAGCTTTGATTTTATAATTCTTATTAAAAATATTTCATTAGGAGTGGTTAAGAATGTTGACGTGAGATTTGCTCATAGTAAAGTTACTGACAAATTTAATAATGCTACCAATATATCTTGAATATTAACGTTAAGAAAAAATTAAATATACGAATATATTATAAAAATAATAAATAAAATAATATTAAGTTATTTTGGTTATAAATAAAACACCCAGGTAAAAATATATTATATAGTATATAATATAGAAGGTATTACATAAATATGAAGATTTATATAATATCAAGGGTATAATAGACTTTTCAAGTAAAAATATTATAAAATCTGACAAATGTGACTTTTGTGATAATTAGAGCAAAGTAAAATGATTTTGGTGTAACAAAAGAAAGAAAAGTGACTTTTGAGTAATGAACACAAAATTAAATGATTTTTACGTAATAAAAAAAAGAAAAGTGACTTTTGGGTAACAAACACAAAAGTTTAATGACCATGGATAAAATTAACTCTAGAAATTCTCCATGCTTGACTACCATCGTCCATCGCTGGTACTATTAGTAGAAACCCACACAACTGACCACCACCATATTAGGGATGACTTTAACTTCACCCATATGGCTGAAGTGCCTGCTGTGGGGCACGCAGGTGGTATTGCTCTTTTCTGGTTCCAGGATGTTCTTACGGTTGATACAATTGCAATGACCTAATAAGAGATACACTACATGATCCAGGTAATTCCTCAACACCATAAATGGATGTTTTCTACTATCTATGCAAGCCCACACTCACACAACCGCACTACGTTATGGGAACATCTTCGTTGTATTTCTGATCATTATAAGGGACCATGGTTACTTGCAGGGGATTTCAATGAAATATTTAGTAGCTCTGAAAAGTTTGGCGGTAGAGTTATTAATTTAAATAGATCCAATCATTTTTTAAATTGTTTAAACTACTGTAACCTTCTAGATTTAGGTTTTAAAGGCAGTCGTTATACATGGACTAATAAGCGACAACGGGGTTCCACTATTCTAGAACGTCTGGGTAGATGCCTAGCAAACTCTGATTGGAATGTCTTGTTCCCTGACTCTATCGTCACCTACCTGCCTCGAACCTATTCCGACCATTGCCCCTTACTTTTGAATTTACAAGGTCAACCAACACCGACCTCAAAGCCATTTCGTTTTGAAACAATATGGACATCCCATCCAGATTTCCGTCCAATGATTACTAGTATATGGCAAAATCAAATAGACCTATTGCCCTCCATAAAATGTTTCCAACACACGACAACTTTTTGGAATCGCCATACTTTTGGTAATATTTTCAAAAGAAAACAAAAACTCCTCGCTTGATTAACGGGCCTCCAATCCTCCATACACTATTCCACTAATACCTTCTTGTAAAACCTAGAACATGACCTTATCCTGGAATATAATAATGTTCTTCAATTAGAAGAAGATTTACGGAAACTGAAATCTCGTATTAATTGGCTCAATGAAGGTGACACCAATACAAAGTTCTTTCATTTATCAGCTTTAAATCGTCGCAGACGTAATCGCATTAATGCTATTCAAGATCAAACGGGTAATTGGTGGTATGATATCCCCACAATCAAATCTACATTCATTGATTTTTTCTCCACACTATTCACCACGGAATCCAATCTTTCCTTAAAATCTATTCCATTTTATCAATACAACGTGTTACCCTCCCACGAAGCCTCCCTCTTGGCCAGGCCACTAGAAGACATTGAAATAACTCAAGCCATTAATTCTTTTAAATCCCTCAAAGCACCTGGCCCTGATGGTCTCCACCCTTTCTTTTATTAAGAATATTGGCCTGAAATTTCTCACTCAATCATCACCTTTTGCAAATATGTTTTTACAAAGGGCTGCATCCCTGAGGAAATAAATAACACATATATATGCCTTGTTCCTAAACAACGCAATGCCGCGAAGATTATTCATTTTAGGCCCATTACCCTTTGCAACACAATTTATAAGATTATTACAAAAATTATTGTCAATCGTATCAAACCCTACCTATCTAATATCATAAGCCCAACTCAAGCTAGCTTCTTAAAGGGTCGCAGGACTGCTGATAATGCTATAATAGTTCAAGAAATTATGAACAAATTTCAAAGAATGAATGGCCGGCTCCCTCACATGCTTCTTAAGTTGGATCTCAAAAAAGCTTTCGATAGGTTAGAATGGTCATTCATAAGACATACTCTAACCTACTTTAATTTTCCTCAATCTCTTATAACTCTCATTATGTCTTGCGTCACAACTTCCTCTATCTTCATCCTATTCAATGGTACACCAACACACTATTTCATACCTACTAGAGGTATACGAAAAGAGGATCCTCTATCCCCCTACCTCTTCATATTATGCATGGAAATGCTAACTCGATCAATTGATAACGCTGTTGATTATAATAAGTGGTCACCTATAACTATCTCCCGGTCGGGCCCCTGCATTTCTCATCTATTCTTTGCGGATGACATTATTCTAACCTGAAATAACACCCACCTTTTTGTCATTCCATTATTGACACCCTCACTCAATTCACCAACTTAGCAGGACAAAAGATAAACTTTGATAAATCAAAAAAATTTTTCTCTAAAGGTTGTTCAACTTCTAATAAAGAGTTTGTCCTTAGTTCTTTCCACGTGCAAGAAGAAAAATCTTTTGATCGTTACCTAGGTTTTCCCATCTTCCTAAAAAGGCCTAAGAAAAGAGATTTTCAGTTCCTTTTAGACAACTTCAAATTAAGACTTGCAGGTTAGAAGACTCATTGCCTTAGTATGGTGGGTAGAGCCACCCTTATCAAATCTACACTCAACTCTCTCCCTAATTATACCATGCAGTACATCTCTATACCCTAAAATATCATCACCTTATTGGACAGATATAAAAAATACTTCCTATGGGGCTCCACGTCGCAAAACAAACGAATTCATCTTCTTAAATGGGGCATAGTTACATTACCAAAGCTTCAAGGAGGACTTGGAATTCAGAATATTTTCATAAAAAATAAAGCTCTATTGGCAAACTTAACCTGGCGAATTTTTAAGAACCCATCATCCTTTTGGGCATCCATACTTCTCACGATTTACAAAAACTCTACAAAGACCTCTTTTTTTGGAAAAACATCCAAAAGGGATGGACATACTGTCAACTAGGATCTAAATGGACAATATCAACTGGCAACCATATCAACTTTTAGAATGACAGTTGGATTGATAACAACACCTCCCTAAGGTCCTTAATAGATGGGACCTTGATAGTTTACCTTTTCATCTTCCTTAGGTACTTCTTAAATTCCTTAGCATTTACTTACCCCAATACCCGACCCAGCATGATAATCTTATCTGGAACCTCACAAATTCGGGACAATTTACTGTCCAATCCTGCTAACTCCAACAAATGTGATATTTAGCTACAAAACTTTCAGCCACACAAAAAATTCGTCACTAATTATTCACTTTTCGTGACGAAAATTATATTTCGTGTTTAGATACATAATCCGCATACTTATAGTGACGAAACATAAAATTTCGTAACAAAATTTTTGTCCACTAAAATTTTCCACCAAAAAATAACTTGGCGCCATTATTTAATAGCATTAGCCACGAATTTTATATTATTGATGACATATTATTTTGTCACTAATGATGTACCCAACAACAACAACAACCCAGTATAATCCCACTAGTGGGGTCCCCCCTTACCCCTACCCTGGGGTAGAGAGGCTGTTTCCAATAGACCCTCGGCATCCTTCCCTCCAAAAACTTCCTACCTTGCTCTTGGGGTGACTCAAACTCACAACTTCTTGGTTGGAAGTGGAGGGTGCTTACCATCAGAGCAACCCACCTTGTCTTCACTAATGATGTACCCAATTTGTGAAAAATCATAATTTGTCTAAAAATTAGTAAAACTTTGGACATGAAAAAAATTCGTCACAAAAAATGCGTTATTACAATAGTGACAAAATAAAATTTGTAGTTAAATATAGTAAACGTTAGCTACAAAAGTTTATAATTTATTATGACATTAGTTTTTGTCACTAATAGTGCGAACAATTAGTGACAACTATTTAATTGTCTCGGTTTAACCTACAATTTAGTCACAACAAAATTTTTGTCACGAAAAATATAATTTTTAAATGGCTATGACTTGAATTTTGTAGTTGAATAGTACAATTATTGGCGACAAAAAAAATCATAGTTAAAAACTAAAAGATATAATTTTGTTCATGTATGATACATGAAATTACTTTAGGACTAATTAACCTTATGACTGAAGCACCCACCTTAAAAAATTATCAAGTTCGAGAAACTTGAATCCCATTATATAAAGTTCTATTATGAAGTCTATATGACCTGCAAAATTGAAAAAATTCAAATCAAAACCGTACTCATTTTGATTCAATTGCCATATCTAACTTTAGAAAATAGCAAACCAAAAACCCAAATTAAAATTTAATAGAACCCAAGGAACACTCGCTGCTACAAAAATTTAGCTTCCACTTCCAAAATTTCTTGAGATTAGAAGGTTAGTACCCTAAATGACCCTCCTTTATTTACTAATTTAACCTTATATCTTGCTCATCATTTTATTATAAATAAAAATAAATAGCACACTTCTTTAGCTCACTAATCACAATTAATAAGTTTATCCTCATATGAATGCTTGTTAGGCTAATTAACCTGAGACACCCAAAACACAAATATCAAAACACAACAAAAATTAGAGTTCTATCCATCAATAAACATGCATAACACAAACTCAGTTTACTCTGAACTATTATTATTAGACTATATTGTTGACATATCATGTGATAAAATAAATAAAATGCCTAAAAATATTACGATACTCTGAATAAAAAAAGTTACAAAATTAAGTTGTCAAAACCATCAAGAGTCTCTACAAGTCTGCAAATACTTTGTCATACACATGGCTAACAAAAGGCATCTGAATATAAGGAGTTTACAAGACCATTGCAACAGTTAGAGCTAACAAGAGTCATATGCGTATTTCTAAGCTGTATTCTAACAAAATAAGATAGAGAACAAGAATTTCAATAATGTTGTCTCATTTGGCAGAGAAGCCTCTTCCATCTCTTTTCTGCAAATGTCACTCAAACCAAAGTTGTTGCTTCTTTTTCTTTTTCTTTGGCCTGACAATACATTTTCATGTGACGGACCATATTATTCACCAAAAAGAATCTCGGAGAAATAAATATTTTTACATACAACATCGCAAATAAGTGATTTAACATAAATGTAGTAATATACTTATCAAAATTTTGCTAAGATTCTTTCTAGTCATGATTGAATAAGGGTTTTATTTAAAAAGAAAATGAGTACGAATTATAACTTAGCAACATATAAGTATGATAAATACTGATTTATCTACTACCAATAAAAGCACTCTTGCTAGGTATAAGATCAAATGTAAAATACAGAAAGAGGACAAAAGAAAAGAAGAAGAAAAATGTGTAGTCTCTATAGACTTTTCCCTAAAAAGAACGAGGATTCCCACCGAATCACATTGGTGCTAAATACATCTGCTCCTTGTGATGGCTTAGAAAAAAGCTGAGTTGACATGGCGACAAGCATGGATCTAAGCAACTCGTAAATTTGTAAAAGATATACCTCCGAGCTAGGAATGAGTTCTTGAAGCCCCCTCATCCAAGAGGACCAAGACAGTTTCCAAATAAAACGAAAGGCCTCAGTTGTGATACATAAAAGAAAGGAAGAGCAATATGCCAACCATATGTTCATATGCTTAAAGCATTAAGCGGATGATTTATTTACTCTTTCACTATTCATAGTTCATGTGATAGACACTAATAAAGTTAACTATTAAGAGAAAACAAAAGGAGAATTTGCTTTAGACATTTCAAGTAGAATAAACAGAGGACAGAGAGACCTACATAGGCGGATATTACCTTAAGACAGCTATAAATGGCCTAATTATTTAAAATCTTCCATTCGCCCAATCGCCAACATAATATATTTTAAAAAAAAGGCATACCAACAACATGTTACTGACCTTACTATTATCAGGTTACATCATAAAACCAATGTCATCATCATCATCTGTGTTATCGACTTCATCGTCACTAGTACTATTATTACATTCATTCCTCTCATTCTCCTCATGATCACTGATGTACTCTACAATTGTGTCATCCTCTTTGTCATAATTTTCTTCGTCATAACCAACTTCATGTTCTGTCTGAGCCTCCAATTCAATTACAGTTGCATCTTGTTACACCTCGTAGTATTACGTCGATGTTACACCTTGTAGTATTGTACGTTGAAATTATCGTAAGATAATTGACCTCAGTTCAAGGATAACATTATTTAGAGATTATAAGTATTATGCTACTTCAAACAAGTGATAAGTAAATTCGTGAAGGTGAGAGAGTAAGCGAATCGAAGAAAGTGAGTTTTCGTCGAAGTTTGACAATTTGGAGATAAAATACGGTGCAAGCTATAATACCCCGTATTTATGGACTTGTGCCATACAAGGTACCACATGACCATGATAGTGAGGTGTATAAGGTATGTTAAAAGTGAGTAGTATTTTAAGTAATTTGGGATAATTCTTAATTATGTGGGTAATTGGTTAATTATTGGATTAGTGGAGGATTAAAAAGTTGATTAAAGAAAAGGGTAAATTATTTTGGATAAACTTGATAGGCTCCTAAAGTGGTAGCAAGTTTTGGCCAAATTAATGACTCTTAAGTCATGTAATTTGGTGGCACATTAGAGGACTTGTGGCCAAAATCATCAAAGTGTGGGGCCCATACCCACTAATACAAAAGACTTCTTGAATTCACAAAATAAGATACTTACACCTCTAAAGTGACGGATGAACTTCAACAAAGAAAAGTTATATAAGATTAGGATCAAATTCAAAAGTGATGGCAAATGGAGATGGACCCCACTGTCTACTAACTACAACTATTATATTTACTTTTTGATGGATAAACTTATATCTTGAAAATATATGTATATCATCAGCAACGCTTTAGCAAGTGAAGAGGAAATAAATATTTTGCCTCTTTTTAACATAGTTTAGAAAAAGGTCCCCTTGAGAATTATGAGTTACAACGTGTGGAGGTAAAGATATGTCCTTGCATGGAAGAAAAATTATCACGACCCAAACAAACCTCTGTCGTGATGACGCCTATCGTGAAACTAGACAAGCCGACTCATTTCCAAAACAAAGCGATATTTTTATTTCAAAGATAATTTTAATACTATTTAACATAAAAACCTTCGCAAAGGATTTCAAATCAAAACAAAAGTGTGGAAGGAAAAGTCCGACATCGGGGTGTCACTAGTCATGAGCTTCTACTACAATGTGTCTAACGATATCTAGGCTAACACATCCTAAAAAATAGCTAAATACAACTAGAGGAAGATAAGAGGGAGAAGAGCAGGGGCTGCGATCGCCAAACAACTACCTTGCTATCTCCAAGAAAATCTGCAACCAGAACAATCAATAACTGTTACCGTGTCCAGCTACACCTGAATCTGCACACAAGGTGCAGGGAGTAACGTGAGTACGCCAAATCAGTAAGTAACAACAATAAATAAAGACTGAGTAATAGTGACGAGCAATAAAGCATATAACGTTTATATCAGAAAATCTCAGTAAAATACCACATGCTTTTAAAATCAGAATTTGAATCAAAATATCTCGTTTAAACCCAGTTCCAGTAAAAGTCATTTAAAGATATTTTTCAACAATTTTCAATAGAGAAAAAATACAAAGGTGAGCAAAAATAATGAAATCATAAACAGCCTCTTGGGCAAAATATCACTCATATACAGCCCCTCGGACAAACCTCACAGTCACTCATGCCACTCGGGCATACTTCACAATCACTCTTGCCACTCGGGCATATCTCACAATCACTCTTCCCACTCGGGCATACCTCACAATCACTCATGCCTCCCAGTCACTCAGCACTTGGCACTCAGTAGGTACCTGCGCTCACTGGGGGTGTGTACAGACTCCGAAAGGGCTCCTTCAGCCCAAGCGCTATAATCTGCACGAACTACTCACGTGCTGCACGGACAACTCATGTGTTATAATAATAGAGTATGCTGCAGGCGGACAGCCCCGATCCATACTCATCCTCACAATTAGGCCCTCGGCCGATATCTAACATGCTACGACGTGCATCCCGATCCCATAAATATGCAACATACTGCGGCCTGCAGCCCGATCTCATAAATATCCTCACAAATCAGGCCCTCGGCCTCACTCAGTCATAAACTTCTCAAGCCACTCGGGCATTTCAGTAAAACAGAGTGCTCAGCCCAAAATAATATTTATATGCATCAAAATAGAGTTATAAAACTGAGTTATGCAGTAAACAAGTATAACCATGACTGAGTATAGATTTTCAATCAAAAACAATGAGAGGATAGTAAGAAAAAGGCCCCTAAGGGTCCAAACAACACTGACACAAGGCACAAACATGGCATTCGGCCCAATTTACAGAAACTCTTTTTAAAACATATACGTATCATATAGTTTCAACAAATTATGCAACTTTACAGTTCCTACGGGACGGACTAAGTCACAATCCCCAACAGTGCACACCCACAAGCCCGCCACCTAGCATGTACGTCACTAAAAATAGTAGAATGATACAAAATTCGGGGTTTCGTACCCTCAGGACTAGATTTACAATCGTTACTTACCTCGGTCAAATCTCTACCCCGCAATGCTCTTACCTCTGGACTCGGCCACCAAATGCTCCGAATCTATTCACAATCAGTACAATACTATCCATACGCGCTAATGGAATAAATTCCACAAGAAAAGCTACAAAATTAGACCAAAATCCGAAATTGGCTCAAACCCGCCCCCGGTCCCACATCTCGAAATTCTACAAAAATTATAAAACTAGAAAGCTCATTCACTCACGAGTCTAACCATACGAAATTTATCAAAATCCGACATCGTTTGGTCCTTCAAATCCTTAAATTAAACTCTTAAAATCCGAAGCCCTAACCCCTCATTTTCACTAATTACATACTTAAACAACGAGAAATCACCGTATATACTAGTATTAGGGCTCAAGTAACTTACCTCAATGAAAACCCCCTTGATTCCCTCTTCAAATCTCTCCTAAAAGCTCCAAAACCGAATAGAAATGGTGAAGAATGCACCAAAATTCGCGATTGGTTTCTGCCCAGGTTTTCGCACCTGCAGGCTCTTTTTCCGTGCCTGCGGGACCGCACCTGTGGTCAAGGCGTCGCATCCGCGAACTCCACTTAATTCCCCAGCTTCCACACCTGCGCTCCAGGCCTCGCACATGCGGGCTCGCAGGTGCAACCAAATCCTTAGCGCCTGCGCTCCAGCCTTGGCCTCACATTTTCCGCATATGCGCAGCAAATTCTCACGCCTGCGCAAGCGCACCTGTGCTCTCATACTCCGCTCTCATACCAAAAGTAATATTCGAGACCATATGAGTTGCATAAAATTCCGACCTGTATGGGAACTAAGATAAGCTAAGTATGCACGCAACAAGGGGCAAGAAAACTAGGAAAAGTAATTGCTTACGTTTAAAGAAAGATCAGATGGAATGAAAGGAATTATTCGATCAATGATCTAGAGTTAGTTACATTATGAACGCACTTAAGAGTTTAGAGTATTATCCATGCAACATATATGTTGCCAATCATACAACCATAGAAGACTTCGGTATAAGTTAAAAGAAAGAAGTAAGTCCAGGTCATAGACAAGGGATTGAATTGTTAAAAGATTGTATCCTGGATATTCCATAATGTTCATGAAAGGCTAAAGTAATACCATGAGCCGCAGATCGGAAGATAGATTACGCCTACATAAAGGACGATCAGAAGAAAGAGGAAACTAAAGAGTTACATCAACAAAGTAAATCCGGAGTCTGATTATTGGACCCGGAAAATTTTAGAAATCGTGATTGAGAACATTGCAAAATCACTCTTAATATCAGAGGTACAAGAGAGCTAGTACAATAGCCATATTTTATAACGACTATACGATAAAGCCAGTTAGAAGAGTTCCAGCCTTATAAGAAGTCAGTATGAAGCTTCCACCGGATTAGGTATGCACCAAAGGTGCAAGTGTTATAATAGAGCTTCTGATAGATAAAGGATGACGTTTGGGCCTTCGATTGAGTTATGATTTGAAGAAAAAGAAAAAGAAAAAGGGGGAATTTCATGAATTGTACAGGACTAAAATACCCACGTAAGTGAATCACATTGGGACGCTATGAAATACTGTTATGGAAGTATAGTATCGCCCCTAGGTGGATCACTCAAATTACTTCAAATGTTCAACGATGCAACGTGAGCCCTAGTGATTATGTAAGAGGTTTCAAGTTATCAATGGTATATTGTAGATCAATATGGAGGTGAATCACCAACAAATGGACAAAAGTCACAAAGTATGAGATGAGATTAGGCCATCATTCTTAAGATGAATAGTAATGAGGAAGAATTAAAGGACATAGATTTATACATATAGGATGAGCAACGAAAGTAACCTAGAGTTTGGTAGGGCGATAAATCGAAGTAAGAATTATGGTATAGTATGACCTACTTAGATACATTAAAGTCATACAGATGGATAACCACGTCTATAAAGTGAGATATAGCAATATTCGTAAGTTCAACAAAGTACCGAGCTAAGAACTTCAGTATACCTATGGATGCCCAGAGGGACATCTTGTCAAGCTCTATATATGTTCACAAAGTGAGGCCTAAAGATTGGCTAAAAGCTGGAGGAAAGAAGAGAGAAGAGTCGCATAGGCGCACATACAAGGTAAGAGTCGTACAATCTGCATGATAGAAGGTAGCAATAGTTACGAGATTGAAAGAATTCCGACCACAAGTCATGGTATGAGAAAGAGGCCTAAAGGGGGGAATGCCCTGACCTTTGGATTTATTCACAGAACAGTTGCCTAGAAGTCAAGGACAGTGTAAAAACTATTCATAAGAGATATCCGGTTATGAGACCGATAAGCGCAACAGTCAACATTCGAGGACGAATGTTCCAAAGGGGGGAATGATGTTACACCCCACAGTATTACGTCGATGTTACACCCTGTAGTATTGTACGCTGAAATTGTAGTAAGATAATTGACCTCAGTTCAAGGACAAGATTATTTGAAGATTATAAGTATTATGCTACTTCAAACAAGTGATAAGTAAATTCGTGAAGGTGAGAGAGTAAGCGAATCGAAGAAAGTGAGTTTTCGTCGAAGTTTGACAATTTGGAGATAAAATACGGTCCAAGCTATAATACCCCGTATTTATGGACTTTTGCCATACAAGGTACCATATGACCATGATAGTGAGGTGTACAAGGTATGTTAAAAATGATTAGTATTTTAAGTAATTTGGGATAATTTTTAATTATGTGGGTAATTGGTTAATTATTAGATTAGTGGGGGATTAATAAGTTGATTAAGGAAAAGGGTAAATTATTTTGGATAAACTTGATAGGCTCCTAACGTGGCAGTAACTTTTGGCCTAATTAATGACTCTTATGTCATGTAATTTGGTGGCACATTAGAGGACTCGTGGCCAAAGTCATCAAAGTGTGGGGCACACATCCACTAATACAAAAGACTTCTTGAATTCACAAAATAAGATACTTACACCTCTAAAGTGACAGATGAACTTCAGCAAAGAAAAGTTATATAAGATTAGGATCAAATTCAAAAGTGATGGCAAATGGGGGTGGATCCCACTGTCCACTAACTACAACTATTATATTTACTTTTTGATGGATAAACTTATGTCTTGAAAATCTATGTATATCATCAGCAACGCTTTAGCAAGTGTGGAGAAAATAAATATTTTGCTTTTTCTCAATATAGTTTAAAAAAAGCCTCCTTGAGAAATATGAGCTACAACGTGTGGAGGTAAAGATATGTCCTTCCATGGAAAAAAAATGTGAAGAACAACATAGAGATTATGCCTACGTCGGTTCCCTCCGGATGATTGCAAATAAGCTTCAAAGCAAAGTAAGTTAGAAGAAGAGTGTAAATTTTCTCAAAGATAGTAGACAGGTTTTGTGCAACACCTCGATCTCATTATTCTGTTTTGGCGCGTTGGTTAATTCGAACTTTCTTCTATGTTAAGTAAGAAGGAATAAGAGTATTTCTTTGAAAACAAGATAAGAATTTTTATCTCCTTGGTATATTTAAATTCTTCGAGGTGATGGCTAAATTGTAGGATGAGAATTATGGGATTAATAGTGGAAACTCGTATTTTGACGTTGCTATTGTTGTATCAGTTATTCGGTAATTTTCTAAGTTTACTTTCGTGGCTCGAAATTATTGGAGTAACTTGGATATATAGTTGTAGTCATCATTGATATGTGTTTTGAAGGAAAGAAAATATTGAAGAAGTATGTTTGATAATCATAGTCGAGCTTGCCGCTCGTTATATCATAGTTTGGGTGGTAAAATTTATTGTGGGAGTTGCTAGTTGTGTTGTTGTATTACCTTGACCATGGTAGGTTTGAGAGAATGATAAGAACTGGGAAAATGTTGCCTGTTTCATTGTAGGATTGGTTACCTTCTTTTATGGATTAAGAGAATTTTTCATGTGGTTGACAATAGTATTATTCGTATTATTGATAATTATGTATTGCTGGATTGCTCTGGTTATTGTTGTTGGTATATGGTATATGAGGGGGCTCTTGTTACGGGGGAGATGCTACCCAAAGTTACATAAACGAGCTACTAGTTTAAGTTGCAGACTTAGCCTTTACTCAACACTAATTTTGAATCTCCGTATGCTATGACAGATTGAGTTGAGTTGTTTGAAGAATTTCTTGGAAGGTATTATAGACTCAACAGGGTTAAGGTATGTTAAGGCTATCCCTTCTATCTTTTTGGCATGATCCAAATGTTATAAACGAAACGAACAAAATACGCAACTTTCATAAATGATTCTATTCATAGAAATACTAGGGGTGTCTATATTATTGATTCCCCATGTGAATTATTATTATATCCTCTGTTCATGGGTCTCAGAAAAATACGTATTTGATAAAGTTTATTCGTAAGGCATATTGATTTTTATGGCATTCTCAGAAATCTTATTAACGTATTTCTTATGCATTTCATGCATTTATACATGTACATTGACCCATGACCAGATGGTGTTATATACTCATATATTATATGTATATGGGATATGAGAAAAAGGTTATGGTGTTATATACACACCACCACCTGATCAGCTGGTATACATTGATGATTTACCCACAATGGCCGAGATGATATGATAGAATGCCCTTAGAGGCTTGATAATGTTATGAACGCATATACCCATTTATACGCATATGCATGGCATTGTAAATATTATTGATTCACAGAATTATTTAGATTTACATGTTGAGTCTTTTACTCCATGTTTCTCATGTCTATTATTTACTGATTTTCATCCCTTACATACTCGGTATATTATTTGTACTGACGTTCTTTTTTCTTGGAGACGCTGCATTTCATACCGCAGGTCCCGATAGACAGGTCAAGAGTCCTTCAAGTAGGCTATCAGCTCAGCGGAAGGTGTTGGTGTGCTCCATTTGCTCCGAAGTTGCTTGTTTGGTCAGTATGATTTAGGCGTGTATTGTTTGGTATGGCGGGGCTCTATCCCGACCTTATGACGATTATGTGATCTTAGAGGTTTGTAGACAGACGTCATGTACGTAAAAGATTGTATGGCCTTGTCAGCCTATGTTTAGTGTACGAGTGGTTATTTTGGTCTTATAGGCGATATGTCTTATGTATAAGTTGTTATTTCATGTTGTATTCTACTTATATCACGTCCGCCTCTCCAGCTCAGTTATCTATGATAGTATGATACGAAAAGATACATTATGTTGGTACTCGATTGAGTAAGGTACCGGATTCCCGTCGCAGCCCATCGGTTTGGGTCGTGACACATCTATGGTAATCGAATCAACATCATCTCTATGTAGTTGACTCAGCATATTATCCATATCATTGACAATTGAATTACTTTCAAGTGATACATCTTGATATACTTCATCATTTGTAACATACAATTCGCCATTTCCTGTCTCTGAATTTTGCATCTCTAGCACATCATATAAGTATCTATCTTGAAATTTTAGGACAATTCGCCAATTTTCTCTCAACTTCGGATCATCAATTTAAAATACTTGCCTTTTTGAGTAGCTAGTACAAAAGAATCACGTTCATACCAAAATATATTAACATTGATGCTCGTAAAATTGTTATCTTTTTGTATCCGTCTTCTTGCGGAAGATCAAACCACTTGCATTGAAATAACAGAACTGGATTGCCATTAAGATACTCTAACTCAATCATGTCAGTTATAATACCATAAAAATCAATCACCTCATTTTCATGATAGCCTTCAACAACTAGACCGCAATTTTGACTTTTACGTAGTTCATCGCGTCTTTGAATATGGTACCTAACACCATTTACAGTACATCCAATATATGTTCTTCCACGCACATCAGGTCCTATTACCAAAGGATATAACTGATTGATAGACACTGACTTTCCCTTATTATATAATTGCATAATCTACAATGAAAAGATTATTACTTTTAATTAGTAAAGAAGAAAACAAATTAGAATTTAAACACATTAAGATGATTTTTATCGTATAAAGTTACTTACTTTCCTTTTGAACCATAAAGAAAGTTGTTCTCTATGTTTCTATTCTATATTCGCAACAGCTTGCTGCATCAACTCTTCTTTATGCTCCCTGTATGCAAAATAAATTACTTATAAATGATTTAAAATAGAAAAATAACAACAACAACAACAACAACAACAACCCAGTATAATCCCACTAGTGGGGTCTGGGGAGAGTAGTGTGTACGCAGACCTTACCCCTACCCTGGGGTAGAGAGGCTGTTTCCAATAGACCNCAGCTTGCTGCATCAACTCTTCTTTATGCTCCCTGTATGCAAAATAAATTACTTATAAATGATTTAAAATAGAAAAATAACAACAACAACAACAACAACAACAACCCAGTATAATCCCACTAGTGGGGTCTGGGGAGAGTAGTGTGTACGCAGACCTTACCCCTACCCTGGGGTAGAGAGGCTGTTTCCAAATGACCCTCGGCATCCTTCCCTCCAAGAACTCCCCCACCTTGCTCTTGGGGTGACTCGAACTCACAACCTCTTGGTTGGAAGTGGAGGGTGCTTACCATCAGAGCAACCCACCTTGTCAAAAATAGAAAAATAACAATAGAGAGAAAAATAACTTACCGAAGAAAAGATTCTATTTCTTTGCAATTATTCAACACATACCACTGAGCCATATCAAAATCTTTCTTTGGTATGGTATCATAGTTTCCATCTCCAAATGGTCTAACACAAGTTGAGAATATGTCCAGAACAAGTTCATCTTTGTTGCTAGATCCATCATCATTTTGATCTTCACGATTAAATCTTGTTTCGATGCCAGTACGATAAATAGAGGAAAATGTCCTACATTCATTAATAAGATAGCCTTATGCAATAGAACCTTCTGGTCGTGCCTTGTTTCGCACATACCGCTTAAGCTTGCACAAATATCTTTCAATTTTGTACATCCAACGATATTGTGCTGGTCCTCCATACATAGCCTCTCGTTGTAAATGCACAGCCAAATGTACCATAACATCAAAGAAAGCAAGTATAAAGATCATCTCAAGATTACACAATATTAAAATTATATCCTTTTCTAGTTGTTCTAAGTCATCTTTTCTCAATGTATTGCAACATAATCGTTGAAAGAAATCGCCTAACTCAATCAATGCTGAAGAGACATCTTTATTTACAAATCCACGAATAGCAATAGGCAGCAGTCGTTGTAACAAAATATGATGGTCATGACTTTTGAATCTAGTTATCTTATCATCATCCGCACTTACACGCCGTGAGATATTTGAAGCATAACCATCAGGAAATTTAACTGATTTTAAAAATTTACAGAACTCCCTTTTTTACTTTTTGACATATTATAATAAGCAGCTGACATTGTATAACTAGAACCATTATCCTGCAACCATAATTCTTTTCTTATGTTCATATCCTTAAGATCTTGTCTTGCTTTATATGTGTCCTTCGTTTTCCCTTCAATATTCAGTATTGTCCCCAAAATATTCTCGCAAATGTCCTTTTCTATGTGAATGATGTCTAAATTGTGTCACAATATCAAGCTCTTCCAATATGGCAACTCAAATAAAATACTTCTCCTCACCCAATTCAACTCTTCAGGAAGACGTTTTCTTTTCTTATTATTTGGGTGTTTTCCTGGTCTATAAGTACTAAGAAAATCCAATTGCTGTAAGATATCATCTCCTGAGAGTTGTTTTGGTTTTAATCTTTTTTCTATCTTACCATCAAATTTTTTGCTTCTTCTCCATGTGTGCTTAGGTTCAAGATACCGGCGATGATCCATGTAACATATTTTACTTCTTAACTTGTATGAAGGTGCATCTTTATTGCAAGTAGGACATGTCATGTATCCCTTAGTACTCCATTCAGATAAATTACCTAATCCATAAGAAATAATATATGCTCACATTAGTTTATATTCCTAAACTATACTAAACTTACTTACAAATAGTATACTAGTAAAACTTATACAAAATCTTCTATTTAACAATTATTTAGACATCTTGGCTAGTAAGGAATTTAAGAACTTACCATAAGCTGGAAAATAATTTATGATCCATATAACGGCAACATGCATCTTGAAGGACTCCTATGTTGATGCATCAAATGTATCTACACCTTCACTCCATAACTCATTCAATTCATCAACCAAAGGACGCAAATAAACATCAAAATCCTTTCCTGGTGCTTGAGGACCAGGAATAAGCAATGACATTAACATAAATGGATCCTTAAAACATTTCCAAGGAGGAAGATTATAATGAACTAGAATTATAGGTCACATACTATAAGTTGTACTCACGTTACCAAATGGATTAAAACCATCGATTGCAAGACCAAGTCTAATATTCCGAGGTTCTTGTACAAACCACTGATGATTCTTGTCAAATTCTTTCCACTCTTCAAAATCAGCAGGATACCTTAATACATTTGGCTCATCAAGACGCTGATCTTTATGCCACCTCATGTCCTCACTTGTTTTTCTAGACATAAATAACCTTTGAAGTCTCGGTTTTAATGAAAAATATCGCAAGACTTTATAAGGAATCTTTTTATCCTTTTCGTTATTAATTTTTTACCTCAAAGTACCACAATGTGGATACTCTTGTCTATCTTTAAGCTCACCCCAATAAAGCACACAATCATATTTGCAAGCATGGATGAAAATGTATCCTAATCCCAAACCTTGCAGCATGTTTCTAGCATCATAATATGACTTAAGAAGTGTCTCACCATTTGGCAATGCCTCTCTTAGTAACTCTAGCAACATATTAAATGACTTATTACTCCAATGATTGTACACTTTCAAGTATAGCAACTTCACAAGGAATGAAAGCTTTGAGAATTTCTGACATCCTGGGTATAATTCATGTTCAGCTTCTTCTAATAATTTGTCAAATTTTTTGGCATCCTTCTCATACATATTACCATATATATTATTACCAGTTATTGTCTCCCCCGAAAAATTGGCAAATCATCTTCCACTAACATCTTCTAACATAGCGTTAATTCCATCATTGTTGTCATGTTCTTCATCTTCATATTCATCTTCATCTTCATCTTCATCTTCGTCTTCGATGTAAATTGCTTCATCTTTATCTCTCCTTTGCGATTGTTCTCCATGGTATATCCATTGCACGTAACTTCCCGTAATTCCTTTTATCAATAAGTGGTCATACACTACCTCTTGTGTTTGAAGGACATCGAACTTTAGAATTTCGATCAAAGTTTGACCGAACGAGTTGCATAAAAGATATAACACCCTCAATATATTTTTTAGAGAACTTCCGTTCATGCATCCAACCTTTATCCATGATCAACTGCACAAACATATTGACAAAGCAAGCTAAGTCAACCATGCGGTAATAATTGAATTTTAATAAAGCAAAAAAGAAATGCATTTATAATATTTCAACATGTCATCAAACTTCTGCTGAGAAAATAATAAAGAAGAAAAGAAAAAAAACACAAAAATTAGGAGAATATTGCTGGACATAGTTCACTGTTTTATTAGATTATCTTGCCTAAAATCTAATTAAAACACAAAAATTATAGAAGATTTACGAAAGAATTAGGATCATGTAATAGGAATGTGTACATTATGATGAAACAAGTTTAAGTGAATAACGAAACATGATCATGAACTCTTCTGGACGAAGGGACTACAAAAGAAAATTAAGAAAAAGAAGACTAATATATGAACGGAAAATTATTTTTGAGTTTAAATTTCTCTAGCTTTTCCCCTGAGAAGACTAAAAAGGTAAATCTTTTTTCCCATAAGTTATTATTTCATAAGGTTGTGGTTATTTGAATTTATCTTTCATCTTGCAATATGTTCTACTTCTCCTAACTTCTACAGTTGACATTAGGATGGCATAGTTACATGGTTACGAGATGGTTACCGGAAACTCTTAAGAGTTTTGTTAGTGAATTGGCCACACAATTTCCATTTGATCCAAACTGCTCCTTCATGGCTAGAATAGCTAATTATAAGTGTTAATTAGCTAATTATATTAGATTAACATTAGTAATAAATAGTTAGCTAAATAAATTGAGCCTGTATATATACACAATTGTATAGCACTTGGGAGTATCAATCTATGAACGAAATCCTATTTCTCACTTCTCTCTGTTCCATTCATTCTTCTTCCCTCTATTCTCTAATCCCCCTTTCTCCTTCTAATGCTTTTCTTAGTGAAGGCAGTCTCTTTATTCCAGTGATATTTGCTTGTACACTAATTTCTTAAAATTTAGTGCAACATATGACTTCCTAATTTATCGTTTTCCGCTGAGTCCCAGCCAAGTTAAGTAATAAGTACCCATCTATCCACATACAAAAAATCAAACTTCAATTCCTTCTTATGACAAATCAATTCATAAATCAAAACTCAGTATTCGGATGTTAAGAATTAAATAGAGAGGAGAAGGCAGCGACAAAAATAAAAGAGGAAAATTTACCAGAGTGGTCTGATAGCGACGAAGGGGAGGGCCAAGAGCAACGAGATGCAGCGTCAGGCGAGGGCTGCATCGACAATTCTTTTTACTGAAAAGGACGGACGAGGCGAGATATTGAGGGCTTGCGGTGACAATTCCTTGTTTGACAAAAAGAGTGACCAAAAGATTCTTTTATAAAAATAGAAGAAAATGTGTAATCCAAAACCCGAACAGATTGAAACTCCAATATGGTATCAAAGTTTGAAGAAGAAAAATTAATCAATTATCTCGCCTTGCTCATCTGCGGAAAAGTGAACAAAAATATATATGTGAAAACACATTGTATATGGTTAAAATCGAACATACCCGATTTTGCTGTTTGATCGAGATAAGAAAGTTGCATCAGGGTAGCCTCGTAATAAATCAGACCCGAGCTCGAAGATGAGACATCGAGCCTAAAGATCGAAGTATACGTTAAGACCGAGGCTAGCAACAATCAAGACCAAGTATGACCGACTTCGAGGGGAGCGTAATAATAGAATGGCGAGATATCTGTAACCGGTCGAAGATCACGACGAAAATTCCAGAACAGATCAAATCAAGAGCGGTTATTGGTACCAATCATGGAATTTATTTCCGTAATTAGAATTGTACCATAATTAGGAATCCTCTAGTATATAAAGGGGAGTCCCCATCATTTGTAAGCATCTGACATTCACGAATATCAAGGCAATATAATATCTCTTTCTTCGGTTCATCAACTTACTGTTCTTTAAATTGTTCTTACTTAATTATTCTCGAGGGTTCATCAACTTGAGGGCATTGTCCAGGCATTGGTTTATTTTATATTCTTGTCAATTCGTATCGTTTATCTCTAAGTTAATCAACTATTATTGAGCAAAATCACGTTATCCTTACAACCACGTTACAAGTTTAATTGTTACTCGATTTTTAGGGTAAAACAGTTTGGCGCCCACCGTAGGGCTAAGAATAATAGTGATTGTTCAGTACTGATTCTGGTAAAACACACTAGTTTACGTTTGTTCTTCTCAAGTATCTTTGCTTTCAGGTTAAAACATGTCAAACTCACAAAACGCATCCACACACGGTGATAATGGTCTCGGATTCCACGGTAAAAACGAAAATGTGATTGCTCCAGGAGTCGAGGTGCCACAGGCTAATCTCGGGGGATCACAGGTTGTCAACCCAGTCGATGTCAGTTCGTACGTTGCTTTAAACGTGGACCTAGGCACAGATCTCGATGGGAGTGTATGCATAGAAGGCCGATCTAGTGGCCAAGGAACAAAGGGCAGAGGAGACAAAGGAGTCAGTCTCCAAGTGATATTCGAGATGCTTCAGGCTCAGCAAGATGCTATTGCTCAGTTGCAAAATCAACATAGAGCTTCGAATAGGGTCGAGCCGGAAATTACTCGCCGTACCAAGCCAGTACCGGAAAGGTCGAATGGTAACGAATCGGGGGCTGATCCTGCGGTAATGAAAATGCTCGAGGAGCTCACCAAAAGAATTGAATCATGGGAGAAGATAATCGAAGCCAACGATAAAAAAATGGATACATACAACTCTCGAGTTGATCAAATACCGGGGGCATCACCAATCTTGAAAGGGATGGATTCGAAGAAGTTTGTGCAAAATCTGTTTCCTCCAAGTGCGGCTCCGAAGCCTATTCCAAAGAAGTTTCGTATGCCAGACATACCCAAATATAATGGGACCACCGATACCAACGGGCATGTTACTTCATATATATACGCCATCAAGGGTAACGATTTAGAAGATGATGAAATCGAATCTGTGCTGTTGAAAATATTCGGAGAGACCCTTTCGAAGGGAGCAATGATTTGGTATCATAACCTGTTACCAAATTACATCGACTCATTTACCATGTTAGCAGATTCTTTCATAAAGGCACATGCCAGGTCCATAAAGGTCGCAACGAGGAAATCCGACCTTTCAAGGTAAGATAAAGGGATAATAAAATGCTGAGGGAGTTCGTGTCCCGATTTCAAATGGAGCGCATGGAGTTGCCACCGGTCACAGATAATTGGGCTGTTCAAGCTATCACCCAAGGGTTTGAACGAGTGGAGTTCGATAGCATCACGTCAGTTGAAACAAAATTTGATCGAGTATCTAGCTGTAACTTGGGCAGATATGCACAATCGATATCAATCGAAGATCAGGGCCAAGGACGACTAATTAGGAGCCCCTTACGGTTCAGTACATCCAAACAGGTTGGCAGTTAAAAACTAGAGGGACGTCGATAGGGAGACAAGGTCGAACAGAGATCAATATCAACCATATACCGCAGATCGAAGGAACAATGGTTCAGGACACAATTTCGCCCGGAACGATCAAAGAAGTGATTGAGGACAGAATTCTCGGGGACTTATGAGCAAAAGTGGTTTTGACAAGTAGCCGATCCTACAGAGGCACCTCAGTTATCAGAATATAACTTTAGCATCGATGCATCGGGCATTGTATTGGCAATCGGAAGGATCAAAGATACTAGGTGTCTCAGACCTATACAAACCGATCCTTCCCAAAGAAACCCGAATTTGATGTGCACGTATCATGGCACGCATGGTCACAAGACCGAGGATTGCAGGAAATTAAGGGAGGAGGTAGCCCGTCTATTCAATGAGGGCCGCCTTCGAGAGTTCTTCAGCGATCGAGCCAAGAATCATTTCAAAGAAAGGGCGTCAACAGGAAAAACAAACATGAGGAACCCCAACATGTCATTCATATGATCGTCGGTGGGTTCGACATTCCACAGGGACCCATATTCAAACGCACTAAGGTGTAAATCATTAGGGAAAAATGAACCCGAGATTATGTGCCCGAAAGCACTTTATCATTCAACAACGACGAAGCAGAAGGCATTTCTTTGCCCCACAACGACGCTCTGGTAATTTTTATCTTATTAAATAAAGTTCAAGTTAAGCGTGTTTTAGTGGATCCAGGTAGCTTGGCGAATATCATCCGATCGAGGGTCGTGGAGCAACTCGGCCTACAAAATCAAATCGTGCCCGCAACTCGGGTCTTAAACGGCTTCAATATGGCCAGTGAAACAACTAAAGGGGAGATTATTCTACCGGTGAATGTGACTGAAACCATTCAAGATACCAATTTCCATGTAATTGAGGGCGACATGAGATACAATGCCCTGCTCGGAAGGCCTTGGATCCACAATATGAGGGAAATACCTTCGATTCTCCATCAAATGATGAAATTCCCGACGTCGGATGGTGTAAAAATAGTATACGGGGAGCAGCATGATGTAAAGGAAATGTTTGCGGTCGATGAGGTAACATCGATATTGACACTGTCAACCTCGGAAAGGTCGAGCATCAAAGGTAAATAGGAAGTCAAATAGCAATCACAGCCACCAGCCTCGACCGAATCAGGGAAGCAGGAGATAGAAGAAGAGGAGGAGGAATTTTTGACCCCTCAAACTTTTATTGTTCCCGAAGATTCTGACGCCACCAAATCAATGGTCGAAGAGCTCGAACAGGTTATATTGATCGAGGTCCTACCCGAGCGAAAGGTATACCTGGGAACGGGATTAACCCCCGAACTCAGGAAAAAGCTTATTCAATTTCTTATTGATAATATAGATTATTTTGCTTGGTCCCATTTAGACATGACAGGTATCCCACCGGAGATAACGACGCATCGGCTAAGCCTGGACCCTAGGTTCAAACCGGGGAAGCAAAAGAGAAGTCCTCAGTCCGAGGTAAAACACACATTCATAAAGGACGAGGTAACTAAACATCTCAAAATAGGGTCCATTCGGGAGGTGAAATATCTCGAATGATTAGCCAATGTAGTTGTAGTCCCTAACACAGGGAACAAACTTAGAATGTATGTAGATTATAGGGATTTAAACAAGGCGTGCCCCAAAGATTCTTTTCCACTGCCCAACATCGATCGCATGATCGATGCCATGGTCGGCCATGAGATCATTACTTTTCTCGATGCCTATTCCGGGTACAATCAAATCTAAATAAACCCGGAGGACGGAGAAAAGACTTCATTTATCACCAAATATGGAACATATTTTTATAATGTAATGCCCTTCGGGCTAAAAAAATGCAGGAGCTAATTACCAACGCCTAGTAAATAAAATGTTCGAAGAACAAATAGGTAAATCAATGGAAGTTTATATTGACGACATGCTAGTTAAGTCCCTGCACGCAGAGGACCATTTGGCTAATTTGCAGGAAACGTTCGAGATTTTAAGGAAATACAACATGAAGCTCAACCGCGAGAAATGTGCTTTCGGGGTCGGTTCGGGCAAGTTTCTTGGATTTATCGTATCGAATCAGGGGAACGAGATCAACCCCGATAAAATCAAGGCTATCGAAGATATCACCGTTGTGGACAGTGTAAAAGCTGAGCAGAGGCTGACTGGACGGATAGCTGCCTTAGGCCGATTCATTTCGAGGTCGTCGGATCGAAGCCACAGATGTTTATCTCTACTAAAACAGAAGAGCGATTTCTCCTGGACCCCGGAATGCCAACATCCATTAGAGGAATTGAAGCGATTCCTATCGAGCCCACCACTGCTTCATACTCTAAAGGCAGATGAAAAACTTTACTTGTACTTGGTAGTATCGGAAATCGCGGTAAGTGGTGTCGTAGTTTGAGAAGAGAAAGGTACGCAATTTCTTGTTTATTATGTAAGTCGAACCTTAGGAGAAGCAGAAACTAGATATCCACACTTGGAGAAATTGGCACTTGCACTGATAAGCGCCTCTAGAAAGTTAAGACCATACTTTCAATGTCACCCTATATGCGTATTAGCCACTTACCCATTTCGTAATATTTTGCACAAGCCCGAACTATCTGGCCGATTGGCCAAATGGGCTGTCAAACTCAATGGGTACGATATCGAATATCAACCCCGGATGTCCATCAAGTCTCAAATTTTAGCGGACTTCGTGGCCGATTTCATGCCAACCCTCGTACTCGAAGTTGAAAAGGAAATCTTATTAAAATCGGGTACATCATCGGGGGTATGGACCCTCTTCACAGACGGTGCTTCAAACGTGAAGGGGTCGGGCTAGGCATCATTTTGAAGCAGCCCATGGGTAGCACTATTAGGCAATCTATAAAAACTTCTAGGTTGAATAATAATGAGGCTGAGTACGAGGCCATGATTGTAGGTCTCGAGCTAGCTAAAAACTTGGGAGCAGAAGTCGTTGAAGCCAAGTGTGACTCTTTACAGGTAGTGAACCAAGTAAACGAAACCTTCGAAGTTCGAGAGGATAGAATGCAAAGGTATTTGGACAAACTGCAGGTAACTTTGCACTATTTCAAGGAATGGACTTTACAGCATGTACCTCGAGAACAAAACAGTGAGGCCGATGCACTTACAAATTTGGGGTCATCGGTCGAGGAAGATGAGACCAGCTTGGGGACTGTCATTCAACTCTCGAGATTCGTGATCGAGGAAGGTCATGCAGAGATAAATTGTACAAGCTTAACCTGGGATTGGAGGAATAAATATATTGAATACTTGAAGAATGGAAAGCTCCCATCGGACCGTAAATAGTCGAGGGCCCTACAAACCAAAGCTGCTTGATTCACATTGTCTGAAGATGAAACATTATATAGAAGGACATTCGATGGACCATTGGCAGTATGCTTAGGACTAGGGGACACCGATTATGTTCTACGAGAGCTCCATGAAGGCACTTGTGGGAACCACTCCGGAACCGAATCACTGATTCACAAAATCATTAGAGCAGGATACTACTGGGATAGCATGAAAAAAGACACTAAGGAATTTGTTCGAAAAAGTGACAAATGTCAAAGGTTTGCACCGATGATCCATCAGCCCGGAGAACAACTTCATTCAGTCCTATTGTCATGACCCAATTTTTCCTCCGTTGGGTATCGTGATTGCACCTAGTCTTATGGACTAGGTAAGCCTAACATTTATTAAATAGCAGCAATAATTAAATAACATCTAACAATCTTTGAAATAAAAACCTCCAAAATAAAATTATAATTCACCAAAACCGGTAGTACAAGTCATAAGCTCTACAGAGTGTTTGCTACAAAACTTCTAAATACAACTGTCTAGAAATAAGAATAAATAGTGCAAAATGAAAACTTGAAGGTGGCTCCGAAGCGTGCGAACGCAACAACAGGTTTACCTTGAGTCTCCACAGCAACGACCCGCACAGCTGCTAACGACAAATACCTGGATCTGCACAAAAATATGCAGAAGTGTAGAATGAGCATACCACAGCGGTGCCCAGTAAGTATCAAGACTAACCTCGGTGGAGTAGTGACGAGGAACAGTCAAGAGACCCACTAGTCTAATAAACTGAATGGTATAAGTATATGAACAACAAAAGTATGATTTCTACATAAAGACTATGCAATATGGCTCACAATACAATAATGGAAATAAGGAAGGAAACAACAAGTATTAGCGGAATATCATGAAAATGATAAAGACAAAGTGAATGGAACACAACCTAAATTCGGAATCACAAATACAGCAAGGACAAGTAATAACTCAGCAACTACAGCCGCTTTTACATGAGGTTTTAGTTAACAACTCCACGAAGTATCGAACCTCGGACAAATCACAACTCACAGGTCTCAATACTTGAACCCTAACACTTGGCATCTTGTGCCCTCATAACACCTCATAACCGCACTGACGACTCACGTGCCAATTAGAGCCATTCTCACATATAAGTCAAGTAAACAAGGGTGAGCATCTATGCTCAACAATATCAAGAACCTCTCTTATCCGATAAGAGTGCTTAAGTACGTGTATGCTTGTGCAAGTGTCCTACCATAGTCCATATCAGCAAATAAGCATAAGGAAAAAGAACGGACAACACGTAGAATATTTTCTCACAACTTTCACAAGATAAAACTCACACAGGTAAGTGTACCACTACACAAATGTCAACAACAAGAATGCCCCCAGGCCATCACAAATCATCACAAATTAATCCCTGACACATCCCACCTTGTCTCACCACGTGTGCAGTAATAAAGTAAGTGCCTGCCTTGTCTCGCCACACGTGCATAACAATGTTCCCACTTTGTCTCGCCACATGCGCAACACACACACACACACACATACACACACACACACACACACACACACACACACACACATATATATATATTTCTCGCATTGTCACACCGCATGTGAAAATATCAATAGTAACAATAGCACGACAGAAACCTCGTGCAACCCCATAACAACAACCGCACATGCCGTGCATCACAATAATAACAACTGCACGGCAGAAACCTTGTGCATCACAATAATAACAACCGCACGGTAGAAACCTCGTGCATCACCACAACAAGTACAACAACAACAATGGAAATAATACAAAGTGCGACAAGTAAGTCAACTCAAGAACTTTAAATCACAAGAAACGGTAGAACCAATTCACAAGGAATAACCGCAGTAAAGAATGCTAGGCGTAAAGAGAACAACTCAACAAGGGAAAAAACTAATATGTAGCAACGATCCCACAATATACATTTCAACAACAGGGAAGCTAACACGAGACAGATAATTCCAAATAAAATAAGTCGACTAAGATATAGGATATCTAAACTTCTTTTAAGGTTGAGAAATTACGAAGGATATTCAACAATTCAATTAAGGATAAGCAGCGTAAGGATAATCATAACCTCAATTAAGACTGAACAATTATAGGATGAGATAATAATAATTCCAAATAAAGATAAGCAAATATGAACAAATAGCATGACAATAGAAGAGGTAAAATCTCCAGTTAAGTCAAATAAAAGTGAATCCCAAAGCAATTAATTCTAATTAAAGCATGTAGAGGTGAAACTAGTAAACATGAACTTAATCATATCAAGAACAACTTCATACTCGGTGAATGTAAGGACCTAAGAATCCTAAAAGGCCAACTTTTCATAAATAAGTCCGAGCACGCACTCGTCACATCGCGTACATGGACTACAATCAACATAGAAGACTCAAATCCTAAGGAAAAAAATCCTCCACACAAGGTTAGGCAAGATACTTACCTCGAATCAAGCTCAATCAGTCCGTAAGAATGCCCCTTTCTCAATTATCCGACTTCGAATGGTCCAAATCTAGCCAAACACAATTGCATATCATGAATACAACCATAATAGACTCATCTAATTAATGAAATCAATATTTTAACAAAAATTCTGAAATGCGCCCTAAAATGTCGACCCGGGCCCATATATCGGAATCGGGTAAATATTACAAAATACGAACACACATTCACTCACGAGTCCAACCATATAAGAATTACTCAAATCCGACCACAACTCCCCTTTCAAAACTCGAAATTTTTATTGAAGAAGGTCTTTCAATGTTTCCCAATTTCAACCCCAAAAATCCGAAATTAAATGGAGAAAACAACTATAGATTAATAGAATACAACCAAAAACGAGCTAGGAATCATTACCCCAAAGCTTCCTCTGAAAATCCCTCGAAAAATCGCCAAATGCCGAGCTCTCAAGTCCAAAAACGAAGAATGAAATCAAACCCTCGAATTTCTCTTTTCTGCCCAGGCGTGACTGCACCTACGACATAATTAGCCTCATCTGCGCAACCGCAGGTGCGCATGTCCAACCGCACATGCACTTCCTCTCACTTCTGCATTCCAGAATCTATTTTTGCGGAGCCGCTGATGCGCACAAATGCTTTGCACCCGCGGAGACTGCCAAGTCCAGTTCTTCTCGCATCTGCACCTCTATCTTCGCACCTGCGACCATCGCACCTGCGCCCAAGATCTGAAGGTGCGATTACACCAGAACGTAGACCTCTTAACAACCACGAAAAACCATCCGAAACTCGTCGAAAACATACCTCGGGCCCCCGGGACCCCGTCCAAGCATACAACCAAGTTCCATAACCTAACACGGACTAGCTCGAGGTCTAAAATCACATCAAACGACGCTAAAATCACGAATCACCCTCCAAATTCAAATTGAAAGAACTTGTAACTTCAAATTTTCACAACCGATGCCGAAACCTATCAAATCACGTCCGATTGACCCCAAATATTGCACACAAGTCATAATTGACATTACGGACATACTCCAACTTCCCAAATCAGAATCTAACCCCGAAATCAAACTTTTTTCACTACCGGCCCAAATCTCCAAAAATTCACCTTTCGCCATTTCAAGCCAAAATAAGCTACGAACCTCAAATTCACATCCCGGACACGCTCCTAAGTCCAAAATCACCCAACGGAGCTAACGGAACTAACGAAACTCCATTCTGGAATCGTCTTCACATAGTTCCGACTACAGTCAAAATTCTAAGACTTAAGCTTTCGTTTTAGAGACTAAGTGTCCCAAATCACTCCGAATCATCCGGTAACTGAAACCAACCACGCACGCAAGTCAATACACATAATACGAAGCTGCTCAAAGCCTTATGCTGCCAGACGGGACTTACATTCTAAAAACGACAGGCCGAGTCGTTACATCCTACCCCTCTTAAATAAACGTTCGTCCTCAAATGTGTTAAGAATCACCTCGAAGTCTTCAAATCACTGAAAGTACATATCCAACATATTCCCGCGGGCGACCCCACGTCACCCCAATCCACATAAGCCTGACGACACCATCCCAACTGTAATTCATCCTTTTTGTCAACACCGATAAGACTTAGAATCAAAATTCTCACCTTCTATTTATTTTCAAAAGACCCGATTCTAAATCCATAACCGGTATCAGTCTCAACCAGCTATAACAAGTCATGCCTATGCCAACAAGGTACGACCACACAACAAGACACACCACACATAGGCCCATAATAATATTTCTGATCACAATAGCTGCCCGCAATCAAAAACAACACCGACAATTAGCCTCATATATGTTAGAACCCTATTTCAAACCTCCACAATACTGACAACAATGCAAGAAACATGAAGACCTTGTAACTATATACCCGAATCAACAAGTCACAACTAACACCACCAGCACATACCCCGCAAGCTAAAACTCAAGAAGCACAAAATGAAAATGACTGAATATGTAAAGAGAAACACATAAGGGAAATATCAAACAAACCCAACAAGCACAACTCTCTAACACTTTCATACTACGAATCAATTCAAAAGGAAAAATCAAAGTACATGAACAAATCATTAAGGATCTCATCCTGGTATAACCTTCCACTGCGGTACGCAGCCTAGCTCAAACATATCAAATCACATGGAACCGCGAGGGTCTCACCCTCAACTATGAATCACAGGTCGAATTCATATCATACCAATGAAAATCTTCCACTAACTCAATTATGCTAATACAATCACAACACTTACTAAACTCTCACCCCGGTAGAGTATCAAATCACAAATGGTAATCAATTACTCAAGAATCACATCAAACCTATAATAATCGACAACATGAATTCACTTTTAGTCTCGTAACTTTCAATAATGAATTAAAACAACGATAGACACAGCTATCACTCATAGAATCTCCCAACAGGGGCAAACACATAAACATAATGCTAAGTCATGAACTCACTCATAGGTGGGACAACAAATAAGGGAACTCGCCCCGATAAGCAGAACCGAATCAAAATACGAATGGTGCCCCTCTATGACAAATCAAATGCATACTTGTATCACATCATCTGGCGTAGTGGCCTCAAGCCTACTATATGAAACACATCAACGGGCCGGGCCTTCCCCTCTTGGGCGCCCTCTACTCGCCTGGATACTCCGCTGTGACACACCTGTCCGGAGTCTAGAACAATCTCTCACCCTGTGGCTGGTATCTCCACACTCGAAGCAACCTCTCTGTTGACATGGCTATGGGAACTGTGCGGTACGGGTATTCTGAGACCCATGAGCACCTAAAATAGTGTGCGAAGCCTGAAGTGCAAATTGAACTGGCTGACCCATAAAACCTCTACCATGTCGTACACTGCCTCCAAAATAAGGACTAGTAGATCTCTCCGATCTACGAGGCCTCCTCACCTCCCTGTCCTCTCTCTCCTGATCTTGCTTGTACTCTCTCTCATGGCCCCGCCTGTCCTCTCTCTCACGATCCCACATGCCCTCTACACGGCGAGTGATCCCTACCACCTGCTGAAATGAAATATTTGACTCTAACTCCTGAGCCATGCTGAACTGAATATCATGCCTGAGTCCCTCAATGAATCTACGTACACGCTCTCTAACTGTGGCGACCAAAGCAGGTGCATGCCTGGACAAATCACTGAATCTTACGGCATACTCTGATACTGACACATTGCCCTGGCGTAACTGTTCAAACTCTGCGCGCTATACATCTCGAAGGGACTGAGGTACAAACTCTCTCAGGAACATCTCTGAAACCTGAACCCATGTAAGTGAATCTAACTCGGCTGGGCTACCCAACTCATGTGCCCGCTACCACTGATAAGCCGCTCCCTTGAGCTGAAATGTAGTAAAAGCAACCCCACTCGTCTCAACAATACCCATAGTACAAAGAATGCGATGGCACTCCTCCATAAAATCCTACGCACTCTCTGAAGCCAAACCACTGAATGTAGAAGGGTCATATTTCTTGAACCTTGCAAGTCTAAGCTGTTCTTCCTCAGATGTTGCTGCCCTGACCGCGGGCTGAACTGCAACCACAGGCTGTGTCGCCATGACACCTGGAACCTAACTGACATGAACTCGCTACTCTGAGGTGTGGGCGAAGGGAGTCTGGGTTCCTCCCCCGGTCTGTGAAGTAGCTGGTGCAACTGGAATCAACCCTGCCTGAGCCAATGTGCCAAACATTCTCAAGAACTGTGCTAAGGTCTCCTCAAGTCCGGGGGTAACAACAGGCGCCTCTAGTACCTGCCCCCAACTGGAACTACTGGCGGCTCCTCAACTGCTGCTCTGGTAGATGCTCTGGCTGCGGCACGTACTCTTTATCGGCCTCTACCTCTGCCTCTAGAGATACCTGCTCCGGGAGCAGCGTCATCGATAACTGCAGCTCGTGTCCTCAAAATTTAAGAGAATAGAATGAAAGAAGTGAGATTGTCCTAATAGTTCTGTAGCCTATCGAAGATAAGTACAGACGTCTCCTTACCGATCCGCAAGACTCTACTAAACTCGCTTATGATTCGTAGCACCTATGAACGTAGAGCTCTGATACCAACAATCACGACCAAAAAATCCCACCACAGGCGTCGTGATGGTACTTAGTCTCTATGACTAAGTAAGCCGATTAAAATCATAATTCCAGCCATTCTTTTTTAAAAAAACATATAATTTAATACAACTCCCAAGACTGGTAATATTGAGTCATGAACGTTATCTGAATACATGGAATGATCTCGAGGATCGAATGTACAATACTGTTTGAATAGGAAATTAACAGTATTGTACATTCGATCCTCGAGATCATTCCATGTATTCAGATAACGTTCATGACTCAATATTACCAGTCTTGGGAGTTGTATTAAATTATATGTTTTTTTAAAAAAGAATNTTTAAAAAGAATGGCTTGAATTATGATTTTAATCGGCTTACTTAGTCATAGAGACTAAGTGCCATCACGACGCCTGTGGTGGGATATTTGGGTCGTGACACCTATCCCCACGGCCATTCATGAAATAGGAATAGAAATCGTCAGCCCTCTACCATCGACCCCAGGTAAAGCTAAGTTTATTTTATTTATGACTGACTATTTCTCCAAATGGGTTGAAGCACAGGCGTTCGAGAAAGTGAGAGAGAAAGAGGTTATAGACTTCATCTGGGATCACATCGTATGTCAATTTGGGATACCCGCCGAAATAGTGTGTGACTATGGAAAATAATTTATCGGCAGCAAAGTGACGAAATTCCTCAAAGACCACAAAATAAAAAGGATTTTATTAACGCCGTATCACCCTAGTGGGAAGTGACAAGCTGAATCGACGAATAAGACTATCATTCAAAACCTAAAGAAAAGGTTGAACGATGCTAAGGGGAATTGGAGAGAAATTCTACCCGAAGTCCTTTAGGCATATCGAACAACATCAAAGTCCAGTATGGAAGCAACCCCGTTCTCCTTAGTATATGGCTCTAAAGCTTTGATTCCAGTCGAAGTCGGGGAACCCAGTGCCAGGTTTTGACATACAACAGTAGAGTCAAATCATGAGGCTATGAATACTAGCCTCGAATTATTGGATGAAAAACGAGAACCCGCACTCGTTCGAATGGTTTCACAAAAGCAACGAATCGAAAGAAACTACAATAGGAAAACCAACCTTCGCCACTTTAGAGTCGGGAACTTAGTCCTGAGGAAAGTCACCATCAACACTCGAGATCCTAATAAAGGGAAGCTCAGCCTACATTGGGAAGGACCTTACCAAGTCCTCAACATCGTCGGAAAGGGATCTTATAAGGTCAGTACGATGGACGACGAACAACTGCCAAGTAATTGGAACATATCGCTTCTCAAATGGTATTATTGCTAAGGTATGACTTTATACCTTGTTTTCATCTATATATTCGACACTAACTCACTGCAGGTGTTCGATCGAAAACATCGAGACCTCGGGTTTTAAAGTACGCGTTACACTGTTTTTCCCTTATATCAGTTTTTGTCCCAAGTGGATTTTTCCAGTGAAGTTTTTAACGAGGCAAAAATTATGTGCTACTTGAGGACAATTCAACAGTATCTAAGGCTTCTTTACAATCAACCTCGAATAAAGGGAGGCATCACCCTCGGATGTTACACTTTCGAGGGAAATACTTCGTGTCAAAGGGTCTCGATAGAGAGACTTTGTAATGGTACAAATGGTCGAATGAACCGTGTCCGTATAGATTAGTTGAGCCATGATGGAAAAACATGTACGCATGTATAAATTATACAAAGATGTTTGATATAGAAAGAATGTTTCGATCATCCGAGCCGCCATAATTTGGTTGTAGCCTTTGGGTATGCCTCTTGGGCTTATTTCCCAATAACACTTTGAACTTGTTCAAAGTGTTAGTCCCTGAGAGTGCCTCTTTGAGGTCTTATACATTTGAGTTTAGGTTACTCGAATTTATTGATCATCGACGACATCGAACCCTCAAAAAACCCAATGGGTAAAGAATACGTATTGAAGCATAAAGAAATTTTTTACTAAGTCTTCTAAGCCGAAAAAAGGGAAAAAATAGCCATCTTTTAGAGGCCATATCGGCCCAATCTAAAGAGCCTAAGGGCCAATACACTTAGAGTTCGAGATTTTATTGTCACTCAATTCGGACCTAAGGGTTCCACTATTCCGAGCTCAAATAAAACTGACTTGAATATAGCTCGAGGATTCATCATTATTTGATATAAAATCTTAAGGGTCTATTACTGTGAGTTTGAAACTTACTAGAGCTCGGCTATAAAAATAGTACAATCACGGCTTCGATCAAGCCATTCGAAATCAAAATCCTGAACATATCGTTGAGCTTTGGGACTCACCCTCGCTTAACTAAAAAACCTAAGGGTTTGTTCTACTCTGAGTTCAAGTTATTGCTCACTCAATTATAGAGACTATAGCAATCCGATTTCAACAAAAATTTAACAAGACAATGAAGTGAGTCAAATTTCTCACAGAACCTAAAGTATATCAGAATTATCATGAGGCGAAAGCAAAACAGAGTTTTTATGAAATAGAAATCAGAGACAAATTGGAAAGAAAAAGGATATTTCATATATGCAAAAGTATTTACAAGGACCACTCAGGGTCTTACACAAAAGAGGAGAAAAGATTCTAAGTGCCTAATCCTCCTCGGGAGCTTCATCTTCATCTCCTCCGCTCTCGGATCCACTCGCGCTCCCGGAGTCATCATCATCAGAGAGTAAAGCTTTGGCTTCATCCTCCAGTACTTTCACATTCTCGACATTGGCCGTAAGGTCAAAGCCACTAGCATGAATATTTTCGAGAGTCTCCCTCCGAGACTGGCGCTTAGCATGCTCGACAACGTAGGATAATCGAACCTGAGCAGCATCGGAAATTTCCTTTGCTCTAGATTAGCGGCTTTCGCATCGGCTCGGTAGACAACCACGGCCGCCTCCGCCTCAGATGTGGCCTTTTCAAGCTCAGCGGCCAATCGAGCCTCGAGTTCTTCAATTTTCTTAGCTTGGGACAAGCTCTCCTCCTTCATGCTTTGTAGTTGACGCTCAACCGAAGACAGCTGGGCTTGAGCCGTATCTCTCTCCGAGGAAAGACGGTTCATGTCTGCTTCCACCCCAAAGTCTCTGTCTCTTTCACCTTAGTCTCCTGGCGAAGCTGCTCAATCGTTTCGACCTTCTGTTGAACCTGCATGATCTAAGTGTTAATCGCCAATATCAAATTAATATGTCAAGCTCCTAGAAAATTTATGTTACCTGCTCGATGAGATCGGTGTGCTCTTTATGAGCTCTTGCCAATTCGGCTCGGAGGTCCCTGATCTCCTCTTCTTTTTGCACATAGAGGAGTTTGAGGGCGTCTCTCTCCTCCATAAACCTTTTGAGATCAGCCTCACATCGGTTCAGCTCAGCTCGGGATTTGGAAAATACTTCCCGGTGGAGCATCACAGCCTATAGAGAAAGGAAGGAAATCAGACAAAAGGAAATAAAAGCAAACGCAAACCTAATAACAGGGATTGAAATTTACCTGGCTCAGGAGTCATTGAGCCTCATAAAAAATGATCATTGCATACAGGTCGAAAACGTCATCGACCCCCATGAAGCAACCACAGAATATGTCATCCCCTTTATAGGCCATTTCCACATCGGGGGTCTCAATAGACTGAGCCTCCTAAAATTGCCCTTCAGAAAATGTGGAGCCGGGCGGCGAATCATCAATATTGATTGCCCCAAGCAAGTCACTTGGGCACTCTCTCCTTTTCGAAGGGCCTCAGAATCGGACCCTTCAGGCATGCCCGCCGATTGTTCGTCACGGCGGTAGATGTCATCAGCCCCCGATGACTCGGGGAATTTGCTAGGACCATCTTCCAATACCTTATCGACCATCACCGACTCAACAAGTTTCGAAGTTTCGACGCTTCCCCTCTTTTGAGCCACCAGCACACTGTCGGCATCTTCTCCCTCCTCTTCTTCACTTCGTAGTTTTTGGGCTGTAGAGTCATGATTCGACTTACGAGCCTTGCTCTTCTTAGGCTTTGGAATATCAAAAGGCAAGGCCCTTCTCCTCTTCTTATCCTCAGCCGGTTTCGGGACCTCCCCTTCCCCAGATGAAGGTGGCCTCATGACGGCTTTGTCCCCAAGATCTGTATGGGAGGAAATCAAGTGAAAATGAAGCATTTCACAGGAAGGCATCGAACACAGATAGAGAATCTTACCGTGATGTTTGGCCTCCCATCGGTCCTCGGCCAAATCGAGCCACGAGCGCTCAGTGTACAAGGAAGTCGAGGCCAATTTCCGAACCCAGCCTGCAAGGTTCGGGATCGCACCGGGCACCCAAAAGATCGCTGCACCATAAGGAAGGATATAGATGAGAAAAGATAAAGGAAGCAACACAATCAACAGAACATGTTGGTGGGTTTGTACTTACGCTTCATGTTTCATTCCTTGGGGAATGGCATCTTCTCGACCAGGATTATGTCAGAAGTCCGGACTCGGACAAACTGGCCCATCCATCCTCTATCTTTGTCCTCGTATATGCTCGAGAACAACACCTTTGTGGCTCGGCACTGAAGCCTTACTAATCCACCTCGATAGAGACGGGGACTATATAGTCTAATGAGATGATCGAGGGTGAAAGGCATCCCTTCGACCTTTCTCACAAAGAATCAGAGCAAAATAACGATGCGCCAAAGAGAGGGGTGGATTTGGCCTAGGGTTATGTGGTATTGTTGGCAAAAGTCGATTATAATAGGATCGACGGGACCCAGTGTGAAAGGGTAATTGTAAACACTTAAAACCCCTTTCACATGAGTGGTGATATCCTCCCCCGGGGGGTAGGAACCACCACCTCTTTGTTTTACCAGTGGCAATATTTTTTCACTTGCTCAAGATCGCCTTCAGTTATCGAGCATATATATCTCTACATGGGATCACATCGGCCTGGAACCGAAGAGGGTTTTTCAACTTTAAAATCGGAAGTAAGGTCGCATGACCTGGGAACGCACTCTTCGATGCGTGGCTCCAACGACATTTTATCACCGACCGACCGCGATGAGGAAGCTTTTTCCTTCTAAGGAATGGCTTTTGATATTTTCTCCATTGTTATATGAGGAAAAAGAAAGAAGAAGACGAAACTTGTTGTTTTAAAAGATTGGCCAACGGGGTTTGAAGAACTGGCAGAATTGATAAGCTTGAAGGGAGTAAAAGAGTTTTTGAAGATTAGTGGAAATTTTGAAAGTAAAGTTTGTGAAAGTTATGAAGATGGTCTATTTATAATATCTGCTATGACGGTTTGAAAACACTGGTGGCCGATCGTCAACTGGCACTAATTAATGATCTTGAGAACTGTGTAGACGCTACGCTTCGGTCGCCTCCACCGCTTATGTCACGAGTATGACATCATACTTGGTCGAGGTACTAAATCGAAGGCTCAGTTCGTTTCTTCTCATTACACTCCAAGAAACGAGGAGACTATCTGTATACGGTCAAAATTGGGCCTACTTAATTTTGTTGTTTGATCAAGACAAGGGAGTTGCATCGGGGGTAGCCTCATAATAAATTAGACTCGAGCTCGAAGATGAGACATCGAGCCTAAAGATCGAAGTGTACGTTGAGACCGAGCCCAGCAAAAATTGAGACCAAGCATGACCGACTTCGAGGGGAGCATAATAACATAATGGCGAGATATACGTAACCGGTCGAAGATCACGACGAAAATTCCAGAACAGATCAAATCAAGAGTGGTTATTGGTACCAATCATGGGATTTATTTTTATAATTAGAATTGTACCATAATTAGGGATCCTATAGTATATAAAAGGGGAGTCCCCATTATTTGTAAGCATATGACATTCACGAATATCAAGTCAATATAATATCTCTTGCTTCGGTTCATCAACTTATTACTCTTTAAAATGTTCTTACTTCGTTATTCTCGAGGGTTCATCAGCTTGAGAGCACTTTTCAAGCATTGGTTTGTTTTACATTCTTGTCAATTCGCATCGTTTATCTCTAAGTTAATCAACTAGTATTAAGCAAAATCGCGTATCCTTAGAATCACGTTACAAGTTTAATTGTTACTCGGATTTTAGGGTAAAACACACATATATCCTAATTACAATAATATATGTTTATTCATTCATGCTATAGTTACACAAAACTTGAGGTGTTCATTGTTCAGTTTGATTCAATTTTTACCTAAAAAGCAACTAAATCAACTACGTCAATATTTTGTTAATTTTTTATTTGGTCTTTTAATTTCCTCTATTTTACATGATATTATAATTTAATCAATTCAAATTATTATAGTAAAGAAATAAATTTATTTGTGAGTAGATATTTTTCGTAGAAAATAAACTATCTACAATTATTTTACAAGTAAAAATAATGCAATAGTGTTAAAGTTAATATGAGGAAAAGTTAACCATACTTAATTTTTAGATAAATAAAAAATAATAATTTCTTAAAAACTATTATCAAACTACACATTTTACCTCCCTAAACATAAAATAATTAATAAGCTTCGTCAATACTGAAATTTAAATTAGTATTCCTTCAAGATTAAACACATAATTACTTTCAAATTTGACATAAAACTTAAGACATGAAGACTAGGGGCTGGCATTCGGGCAGTTCGGATTGGATATGAAAATTTTGGTTTGATTTTCGGATTGTAGAAATGATAATCCAAATCCAATCCAAATAAACTCGGATTGGATCGGATTTTTTAAGTTCAACTACAGATTAATAGGTGTGGATATTTTCGATTTTCGATTTTAAACTTATAAATTAAGATGTTTCTTCTTCTTAAAAAAAATCATATCCAAATGAAATACTCATGTTAAATTGTGAGAAAAGTTCCTCATCTTCACTGTAATCATCCAAATAAATTATTCAATTAATAAAATCATTATCAACGAAATGAACAGAGATGTGTATCGGTCGGTTCAGTTCGGCTGTGAATGTTATCGGTTCGATATATCGGTTTATAAATATGCTAAACTGATAATCGAACCGAGAAGATATTGGTTATCGGGTATCGATTAATCGGTTATCGATCATTATCGGTTTGGTTATCTGTTTACCCGATAAGATAACTTAATGTAAAGGAAAAAGTATAGTATACAACGTTAATTAATCTTATAACCTTGATTCCTTCACTTATGTTCTAAAGAGTGAACAAAAGTTTTATGGACACATGTCTACCCTTGTTGTATGCAATTTTGTTCAATTGCATACAACAACAAAATTAGCTCAAATGCACTTCATATACTCACACACAATGAACATCAATGAGATTATGAAATGAAAGAGGATAAATTCACCATAATAACTTGCATCCTACCAAGGCAATAACTGAAAAACTCATTAATTTTTTCATCAAATGCAACAATGTTCTATTGTTTAAGAGAGGAATATTAAATATACAGATATCGTGAAATGCACTTATCCAACAATTGTAGCAAGAGCAACAACATATTCTCGAAAAGTGGCACGCATACTCTATTGTCACGGCCCGAAATCTTCCACCGACGGGACCGTGATGGCGCCTAACATTTCACTTGCTAGGCAAGCCAACATTAGAGAATCATTAAATTAATTCTTTAGTCCCATTCAGTAATTAACTATAATTAACTAAGATTAAATATAATAAGTATGAAATATTATAAAACTGTATTAATTACTACCACCCAGATCTGGAGTCATAATTCACGAGCATTCAAGAATTTACTACAAGTAATAGTCTCAAAGAAATACAACTGTCTGAATGATAGAAACAGTAGAACAAAAAAGATAGANTTAGAACAACAAAATTAGCACAAATGCACTTCATATACTCACACACAATGAATATCAATGAGATTATGAAATGAAAGAGGATAAATTCACCATAATAACTTGCATCCTACCAAGGCAATACCTGAAGAACTCATTAAGTTTTTCATCAAATGCAACAATGTTCTATTGTTTAAGAGAGGAATATTAAATATACAGATATCATGAAATGCACTTATCCAACAATTGTAGCAAGAGCACCAACATATTCTCGAAAAGTGGCACGCATACTCTTTTGTCACAGCCCGAAATTTCCCACCGACGGGACCGTGATGACGCCTAACATTTCACTTGCTAGGCAAGCCAACATTAGAGAATCATTAAATTAATTTCTTAGTCCCATTCAATAATTAATAATAATTAGCTAAGATAAAATATAATAAGTACGAAATATCATAAAACTGTATTAATTACTACCACCCAGATCTGGAGTCATAATTAACAAGCATTCAAGAATTTACTACAAGTAATAGTCTGAAAGAAATACAACTGTCTGAATGATAGAAACAGTAGAATAGAAAAGATAGACGGGGACTTCAAGGTCTGTGAACACCGACAGATCTACCTTGAATCTCCGGACAACGGACCAATAGCAAAATCTCGATCAACCCGAGTATCAAAATCTGCACAGAAAGTGCAGAGTGCAGTATCAGTACAACCGACTCCATGTATCGGTAAGTGTCGAGCCTAACCTCGACGAAGTAGTGACGAGGCTAAGGCAAGGAACCTATGAATCAACATGTACAATTTAATAATGTATATACAAATAACAGAAATGAAGAACTAGACAGGAAATATCGGGATGAAAACATACTGAGGGGAATACGAGATAAAGAACTACAATAGAATGATAACCGGAGCAGTCAATATACAATGAATCAACAAGAATAGTGAATACAGTAAAGGAAAAATGCACGGCATCACCCTTCGTGCTTTTACTCTCAATCTCACCATAAAATCAATAGAAACGACACGACATAACCCTCTGTTCATTAACTCTCATATCATGGCACGACATCACCCTTTGTGCTTTTACACTCACAATATAGCACGACATCACCCTTCGTGCATTAACACTCACAATATGGCACGACATCACCCTTCGTGCATTACACTCACAATATGGCACGACATCACCCTTCGTGCATTAACACTCATAATATGGCACGACTTCACCCTTCGTGCATTAACACTCACAATATGGCACGCCATCACCCTTCATGCATTAAACCCACAATATGGCACATCATCACCCTTCGTGCATTAACACTCACAATATGGTACGGCATCACCCTCCGTGCATTAACACTCACAATATGGTACGGCATCACCCTCCGTGCATTAACACTCTCCCTCACCATAATGCAATGCATAAATAACAACAGGGAGGTAGAATAACAAGTACAAACCTTACTTCAACATTTGGTTCCATAATATCAATCTCAACTTTGAAATAAAAACTTAATTATCACCAGAAA
>AWOL01S0000406.1:41953-53121 GCA_000715115.1 Nicotiana otophora
ACCCTTCGTGCATTAACACTCTCCCTCACCATAATGCAATGCATAAATAACAACAGGGAGATAGAATAACAAGTACAAACCTTACTTCAACATTTGGTTCCATAATATCAATCTCAAATTTGAAATAAAAACTCAATTATCACCAGAAAATCCGTAAACATGATAAGAACGATAAATTGAACAACACTAGTATAACACGACAATTAGGCATAGGAATGAGAAAACATAAGAAAAATGGAGGAACATGGAAAATAGTTAAATTGGCGGCGCATAAGTACTCGTCACCTCACATATACGCCGCTCACATGAATTTTACTTAGCAAGTAATCTAAGGTTCCTAATTCCCTCAAGTTAGGGTTAGACACAACACATACCTCGCTCCGAAGGCCACTTAACTCTCAATCATAGAGTTTCCTTTGGAATTCACCTCCAAACTTGTATCTATTAAAAAATGACTCAATAATATCAAATATTGCCAAAGGAATCAATTATATTACATAAATTAAATTTCCTAAATTGTTCTCCAAAAAGTCGAAAAATCGACCACGGGCTCGCTTGGTCAAAACCCGAGGTTCGGACCAAACTCCATTTACCATTCACCCTCGAGCCCGAATATATAATTAGTTTTGGAATCCGACCTTAAATTGAGGTCTAAATCCCCAAATTTCCGAAATTCCTACTTTCCACCCTAACCCCTAATTCTACCATGAAAACTCTAGATTTTAGGTTGATAATTCAAGAAATGTAATGGGTAATTGAAAGAAAATGATTTAGAATCACTTACCAATACTTTGGGGAAGAAAATGACTCTTGAAAATCGCATCTACCCATTTGGTTCTTGAAACATGTTGAAGAAATGGCTTAAACCCGTGTTTGATTCTATTTTATGCACTGGGCGACAATGTGCATCGTGTTCGCGAGGCCACTGTCGCGTTCGCGAAGGGTACTGACTGCCAAGCCTTCGCATTTGCGAGACCCTGCTCGCGTTCGCGATGGCTACTCCCCACTAACCTTCGCGTTCGCGAGGCATTGCTCGCGTTCGCGATGAAGGAAGGACCAACCCTCCCCCAGGTGTGCCTAACACTACACGTTCGCGAGGAGCTAGTCGCGTTCGCGAAGGGTAACGCCCCCATTGCTTCGCGTTCGTGACTAAGCCTTCGCGTTCGCAAAGAAGAAAACTTCAGCTGCCCAGTTTACTCTTTGTGTTCGCGAGAGTACCTTCGTGAACGTGAAGCTTTTGCTCATAAGTAAGCTCTTCTCCACAACGTATTTTGACTCTTACCTTCGCTTCTTTCATTCGCTTTCTTCGCGTCGGGTCTGCTGCTCAGTTGAAAACTAAGAAACAAGTCTGCGGTAGTTCAAAAGGACATGCCAGAACACCTGTTGCAGCAAAATACCAATTTTCAAAGTCCAAAACATCCTGTGGCCTATCCGAAACTCACCCGAAGCCTTCGGGGCTCCAAACCAAACATGCACACAAGTCTACAAATATCATACGGACCTACTCACGTGATCAAATCGCCAAAATAACACCTAGAACTTCGAATTTAGCACCAAATCAAATGAAATTCTCAAGAACACTTTACAATTTCTATTTTCTCAACTAGACGTCAGAATCACGTCAAATCAACTCCGTTTCTCACCAAATTTCACAAACAAGTCTTAAATATTATAATGAACCTGTATTGGGCTCCGGAACTAAAATACAGACCCGGTAATCACAATGCCAAACATCAATCAATTCTTAAAAATAATTAATTTTCAAACTTTTAATTATTTTTTCAAAAATTCATAACTCAAGCTAGGAACCTCCGAATTCGATTCTGGGCATACGCCCAGGTCCCATAATTAAATACGGACCCACCGGGACCGTCAAAACACAGATCCGGACCTGTTTACCAAAACTGTTGACCGAAGTCAACTAAAATCAATTTTAAGGCATAAATTCTTATTTTCATCAATTTTCAACATAAAAGCTTTCCGGAAATATGCCCGGACTTCGCATACAAATCGAGAAGGGCAAAATGAGATTTGTAAGGCTTAAGAGCGCAGATTCAAGTTCTAAAACATAAAATGACCTTTTGGGTCATCACATCTATGCTATTCGGAGGATCCATTAGAGGATCAATCAGCAAAATATACTGAACACTAGGAATATTCGAGGACCATAATTACAAAAGTTGTTTTCCTACCAAGAATTAAGAGGTTTTCTCAAGTCCTATAAACCGATACCGATAATTCAACAAGATTTATTTGGTTCGGGCTATCAGTTTTACCCGATATATGCCCATCCCTAATTCTGATAGTAACTTAGTAATTAATATTGAGTATATTAAAATTTAATGGGTGGGGTATTGGATGTAGTACTATTGGCATATGAATAATGGACTAAATATAATGTATAAAAAATTTAATTTTCGAATATCAAAAAATTTAATTTTTGAGTATCCAAAAATTCGAAGTACCAAATTCAATATCTAATCCGAAATCCAAAATCTAATTTGTAATCCGAAAATCAAAACCAAAATATTAGGATTTCGGTTTGGATGCCGGGTTTTCCCAAACTATGCCCACCCCTAATGAAGACCAATGGCAAATGAAGATATAAATTCGGGCTATCTATTTTCTAAAATAATGTTCAAATAAAATTCATTGTTACGATGCCCAATTAAATAATATGCAATACTATGGCTCGTTATTTGAGTTACTCTCGATTTTACGAATGAGTAGAGCTTTTATCATTCATTTGTTATAGAATTATGAGTGTAAACAAAGCTTATTAGGGAACTCAACACATCATTTGCGTAAGAGATGATGAGCAAGCCTTGAGCGTTAAACGTTAGGCATGTTCAACATGCGCAGTCGGGGGCTTGGGAACATAAGCCTCGTGAAACTATGCCACGTATGTAAGTGTCAGGGTGTTTTGATGGTTCCCCACCCAAGGGCGAGCCCCGGACGAATTCCAGAAAAAGCCTTTTAAAATAGAGATGTGACGATATTTTATTGGATACGAAATTTAAATGGAAGAAGAACTTACTAAATTGTGGTTTAAAAAGGTCATAGAAATTTATGTGCCTATTCATTTTATTAGGGTATAATGAGAAGTTTAAAATTAAATTATTTATCACTACGTAAGTATGACATTCACATACTAAAAAGGAAAATATGACACATTAATTGGGATAGAGGAAGAACTAATAAGGAAAGTATGTCACATAAAACAAGACAAAGCTATTATGTAATAGTTGTAATGGCTAAAAATAACGTTGTGTCAAGGCGGTCAACTTTTATCGTCGGAACCCAATTGATCAAGCCCAATTCGTCCTTTTAACCTAATTGGGGGATTTTCAGATCTACAATAGTTATATTAGAATCAAACCAAACCAAACCAAATCGATTTATTATTGGTTCGATTTTATCGATTGTTTTGATTTTTCTATCAGTTTCTTAAAAAAGGACGTGCCAAATTATATTAAACACATATTATAGCAATATCACTACTAGAAAACTACAAATTTTCCAGGAAAAGTTTTCACAAATATATTATCAGTGGCAGTTCCCACTGAAATATAAAACAATTCAATGGGAAATGAAAAAGTTTTCTTTTACCTTTTTTTTAAAACGTTCCCACAGACTATAGGTGGAAACTAGTTGGCGCAAAAAAGCGCGTAATTTGTTTCCCACCGAATCAGTGGGAATGTCATTAAAAATAAAATTATTAAAATCTACCCAGTGAAACGGTGGAAATCTAAGATAAAAAATTATTTTAATATTCTCACTGATGCAGTGGGAAGCTCAAAATTTTGAATTCTTATATTTGGTCCAAAAACCAGCGAGCTTAAAAATTGTTTCACCAAAAAATTTGAATTTATATAAAACAATTCCCACAAATTTAACCAGTGAATCAGTGAGAAAGTATTTCCTATTACATTAGGTATACCCCTTATTTTTCTTCTCTTTTTCACTCTCATTCTTCTCTTTCTCTCTCTTTCTCTCTCATTCTCTTCGCAGACCAGACCTTTCCCCTATTTTCAAGAATCCGTGAGCTTTCGGTAAGCCCCCCCCCTCTCTCTCGCTCCCTCCCCCTTTCTTTCTCCCTTTTCTGATTTTACCCTAAATGCCTAAAAACCTAGGGTTCCAGTTTAAGTCGTCTTTCTGCTGGAGCTAGCGGTGCAGGTCCCAAGATTGATGAAGTTTATTAAAGTAGAGAATACTCAGTTTAAGTTGAAATCTAGTTGTATGGTCAATAAGAGATGTAGTTTTAGATGTCTTTAATTGTCTGTCTATATTTTGTTGATGTATTTGTGAAGGTTCAGACTTTTGTCCTGTCGTTTGGGGTTGTGGTTACATGATCGTGTCCTATACATTTTCCCCAGCTGATAATACGTGTTGCTTGAGTGATTCTTGAATTTTGTCAAATTTAGCGGATTTGTACTGTCTTTATTTTTTGTCCTACTAGTAAGGAGGCGATGACGACGAACTATATGATCTCAACTTGTGAAACACAGAATATACTGAGATAATAATTGTAATCCAAAGTTTAAAGTCTTAAAACATCTAGGCATTACCAATCTAGATATTGGAACCCACAACTATTAGACTATATAATTATAATCTATAGTTCTTAGTCAAAACTGATGATTTATACGTCAATACTACACAAGAGGGGAGTGATTTGTGTGGTGTCCAATTTTTCACGTGCACAGATTATAGAAGGACCTAGTTCTTCTATATGTTCCAACTACTACTGTTGCAGAATAAGAAGTACAGAAAATAAAGAACACATAGATTTTTACGTGAAAAACACCTGGCCCAAAAGGTGAAAAAACCACGACCTACTTCCCAATAGAATTTTTTCAAAACTCTTTACAAAATCACCGAGCCAAAAACTACATTTACAAAATACTTTTGTAAACCTAGGATTAACTCTAATCCCTTTGTAGCAAACTAACCTCTAGCTATTTGCGACAAAATTCAAGTTAACTCTAACTTGAAAACACAAAATACCTATTACAGACGCTTCTAGATAAAGCAAAAAGGTACAAGTTAAAACCACCTGCTACAAATAACTAGACTAAAAGACAACAGATGGGACTGGTTCTTCTAGCTGGTTCAAGTAGCGTCAGATTCACACACTCAAATATCACTCGAATTGCTTGCACAATTGCCTCGATATTTTGCTCTCAATTCTTTCTTAACTTCTGCTTTTGTGCGTCTAATATAGAATAAGAACTTCCTGTGATTTATAGAGTCAGTAGAGTAGAAAACAACTAGAGTTCTAATGCTACTCTCCCTTAGTGGAAGAGTTCTAGTTGATCTCAACCCTAACTCCTTCCTTATCTTGGATAATGTTCTCGTTGAGTAAGGAGTCCTTCTCCTTATTAATTATGCAATCTTTTTGATCAGGAGATATCTATTATTATGCCATATTTTGTTTATCTCCTGCATGTGAATCTCACGTGCTTTGAATCTGCCCGTGTCTATGCCTACTAGTGATGGACCTGGTTCATCCCTGAGTTCCTTTGTCAATCTTCAAAACTATTATTTACTTGGGCCAACAAATTCCCCCTTTTTGATGATGACAAACTCTGTGCTTCCATAAGCTTAGGCCCTATTTCAAATTAGCTCAACATCAACACAATGTTAGAAATATCATTGTTCAAAGTGTAAAGCACAACCTTTTCCCCCTTTTGGCATCATCGAAAAGTTGCATAAAAAATGTGAGATAACCGGATTTTAAAACCTACTCATGGCCACTGGGGCTACTTCAAATTCAATAATGAATTAATCATCATAGATCAAGCTAAGAATTTTAACCATCAAAGAAATATAAACAAACAGTTAGAGTAAAAACAGTGAATTTCATTGATGATTGATATGATTCTTCCACAAAGCATAAAAAGAAATAAAAATATTGAAAACATGAGCAAACAAAAACATCCCGAACAGGGTCACTGGTTGATCTGCACTAGGCTAGGATGCTTAAGGCTGGGAAGAACTGGGTGCTTGGTTTTTTGGTTTGGAGGAGTTTCAGCATATCCTGAAGAATGCCATTATTCTTCTCCTTTTCTCTTACCAGCTCAGTTCTGAGAGCATCTCTCTCAGTCTCCACCTCAGCCAACCTTTTCTTCATCCTCTCAATCTCAGCATCCCTTGCCCCACTTTCTTGTACGAAGGCTTGCACCTTGCTATTTACTGGTACCTTCTTAGATGAACCAGGTTCTTTAGGAGTGACATGGACTTCATAATCACAAGTAGGCAGCGTATTTGCCCCAAAATGATCCTAGCTTGTACCAACCTCCCTTTAGTGTTTGGATTATAACTTTCAGTCACTCTCTTCAGTAGGTCTACGAGGGTTTCCTGTTTAGATGAAACAGGTTCATCTATATTTTTTCCAAGTTGAACCAGCCTTTCAGCGGCCTCGCCAGACCCACTTCCCCCTGTTTTCTTTACACTCTCCTCTAATCCATCAGATTTTTCTCTCCAAACAACCATTGCACATGTGTTTTTGGTTAAACTCACAAGAGTGGGTGAAGAATCAACCACCCTTTTACCCTTTCCCTCACAGCACTTCGAACACCCTTGCTCTTTGTTTTTACCACCTATTCTTCCAGACTCTGTAGTTTCAACACCTGCTTTAGACCCTACTAGTACAAACATATTCTCTAAATATGTTCTCTCCCCGCAACAACCTTACGAGCAAGCATCTTTACTCTTTTCTTAGAGGTTGGGGTGGTGGAAGGGATGATAGCGGGTGTGGAAGTCTAATCAAACTAAATTTCAGTTTTTAAAAGACTTTGGAGTGTATCCCTAGAATCTAGGTACTTCAATTCGGTTGGAACTCTTTTGAACAGACCTGATTCACTTATAACGGATAAGTCCAAAAGGAGTTTGGAATTAAGTAGGACTCTGCTCATGATCCAAATATTATTATTTCAAATTATGCATAGTGTAGAAAACATACCGCGTTATCTTGATGAACCAGGTTCTTCACTGAGAATACTCTTGTGTAAGTCTAAATTTGCCAAAATAGAAAAAATATCATTAGAGATTAATGAGTCATTTTAACACATGGCACAAGAGTATACTATTGAAAGTATGAGACTGAGCAAAAATTAATCTAATTATGTACAAAATGTTCAGATTTTCTAACCAAAAACAATTTATTTTTCAATTTCTTTTTCCGTTGTGAATTCTGAACTGGTCCTGTTAGGTGATTTTAATCATCCCTAATTCTAATATGTTCCTTTCAAAGTGATCTCTACTTAGGGCTTTTGTAAAGATGTCAGCTATTTGCTTGCCAGTAGCACAAATTTCCACAGTGATCAATCCCTTTTCATAGTTATCCCTCAAAACGTGATGCCTAACATCTATGTGCTTAGTTCTCTTGTGGAGAACCGGGTTCTTGGTCATACTAATAGCACTAGTGTTATCACAAAAAATGGAAATACAACCAACATCAATTCCAAAGTCCTTTAATTGATGTTTGATCTACAACAATTGAGCACAACATGAAGTAGCGGCAACATACTCAGCTTCAGCAGTAGATAAGGCCACTGAATTTTGCTTTTTGGTGGCCCTAGACACAAGGCATGAGCCAAGAAAGTGTGTCATACCTGAGGTGCTCTTTCTATCCATAAGCAAACCTGCATAATCAATATCAGCATATCCCATAAGATTGAAATTACTACCTTTTGGATACCAAAGACAAAGATCAGTGGTGCCTTTTAGATATCTCAAAATTTTTTTAACAGCAGTCAAGTGAGACTCCTTCGGATTTGCCTGAAATCTTGCACAAAGGCCTACACTGAAAACAATATCAGGTATACTAGTAGTGGGATATAACAATGAGCCAATCATTCCCCTATACAACGTTTGATCAACAGATGAACCAGGTTCATCCATATCCAACTTTGTAGCTGTTGCAATAGGATTGTTAATTTCTTTGGAATCTTTCATTTTAAACCTTTTAAGCAACTATTTTACATACTTCTGCTGATGGATCATAGTTCCATTAGAATTTTGTTTAATTTGTAAGCCTAAAAAGAAATTAAGCTCACCCATCATGCTCATTTCAAATTCTCTCCCCATTAGTTTAGAAAAATCTTTACTTAACTTATCAGTAGTTGCTCCAAAGATTATATCATCAACATATATCTAAACTACCAAGAGATATTTACCTTTTTCTTTCAAGAACAAAGTATTGTTAATTTTACCTCTCTTGTAGTCATGCTCAAGCAAAAACTTTGATAATCTTTCATACCATGCTCTTGGCGCCTGCTTGAGTCCATAAAGTGCTTTGTCAAGTTTGTACACATGATCAGGACTCTCCTTGCTTTCAAACCCTAGAGGTTGCTTGACAAACACTTCTTCCCTTAGATAGCCATTGAGGAAGGCACTCTTGACATACATCTGGTGGAGGGTGAATTCCATGTAAGCAGCAAAGGCTATAAGGAGTCTTATTGCTTCCAACCTTGCAACTGGAGCAAAGGTTTCATCATAGTCTATGCCCTCTTCTTGGCTATATCCTTGAACCACCAATCTTTCCTTGTTCCTTGTAACAGTTCCATCTTCATCAAGTTTGTTTCTGAAGACCCATTTTGTGCTAATTACCGATCTGTCTAAGGGTCTTGGCACCAGATGCCAAACTTGACTCCTTTCAAATTGGTTGAGTTCATCTTGCATTGCATTTACCCAGTCTGTATCCTGCAAAGCCTCAGCAACAGTTTTAGGTTTAATAAGAGATAAGAAAGCATCAAAAGCACAAAGGCTCTTTAATGAAGATCTGATTTTGATTCCAGAGGTTGGATCAGTAATTATATTCTCAATGGGATGAGAACTTTGATACTTGTAAGGTTTCACAACCAACTGGTTTCCCCTTGATGTTCCTTCAATGCTTTGTTATTGTGGAACAGGTTCATGGACAGGTTCCCTTGAGGTTTGAAAATCATTTCCTCTTTATTCTATTCCCCCGGTCAGGTTGCCCTGGGTAGAAGGACTTGTTCCATCACCTGTTCCTTCTTCTAGTGCAGCTTCAGTCTGGGCAGTGGTTTCATTTAGGTTTCTTACCAGTCCAATTGCTTCATTACCATGTTCCTGTCTCTCAGAAAGAATGTTAGTTTCATCAAAAACCACATGAACACTTTCTTCAACACACATAGTTCTTTTGTTATAAACTTTATAAGCTTTACTATGTGAAGAATACTCCCTCATTGCTTCTGGGATCAAACTTACCTAGGGAGTCCTTACCATTGTTGTGCACAAAGCACTTGCATCCAAATGCCCTAAGATGGGATATATTTGGTTTTCTCCCTTTAAGTAACTCATAGGGAGTCTTATCTACTAGAGGTCTTGTCATGCACCTATTTATGATATAGCATGCAGTATTTACAGCTTCTGCCCAGAAGCTATGGGGTAGCTTACTAGAAAGAAGCATAGTCCTAGCCATATTTTCAAAAGTCCTATTTTTTCTTTCAACTACTCCATTTTGTTGTGAAGTTCTAGGGGCAAAAAATTATGATCTATGCCATGCATATCACAAAATTCAGCAATTTAGCATTTTCAAATTTAGTAGCATGATCAGACCTAATTGATGCAAGTTGATTTCCTAATTGTTTCTGAGCTTTTCTAACAAAGGAAGTGAACATGTCAAATGCTTCATCTTTAGATGTTAAAAATAGTGTCCAGGTAAACCTAGAATAATCATCAACAAGCACCATCACATATCTCTTACTACTTCTACTTAATGTTCTCATTGGACCACAGAGATCCATATGAACCAGTTCTATCGTTCTGGTGATACTTACCACTTTCTTGCATTTAAAATAGGATCTTACCTTCTTCCCCATTGCACAAGCCTCACAAACTTTGTCTTCCTTGAACTTAATGTTAGGTAGTCCTATCACCAAGTCCTTGGAGACTAATTTGTTGAGTTGACTTAGACTTGCATGTCCAAGCCTGTTATGCCAAAGGAGGAGATCACTATCCAGCACACTTAAGCAAGTTAGTTCATTCTCTGAGAGTGTGGACAGATCTATAATATATATATTATTCACTCTTTTACCCTGCAAAACCATCTTGTCAGTGATAAGATTTATCACAAAATATTTAATATAGGTGAATGCTACTAAGTTACCTTTATCACACAATTGTGACACACTGATTAAGCTATACTTCAAGCCGTCTTACAAGTAGACATTCTCAATGGAATGAGAGTCATCCTTACCTACCTTACCGACCCCAATGATTTCAACTTTCTTTCCATTTCCAAAGGAGACATTTCCTCCTTTGAGGTCCTCAAGTGAAAGGAACTGGTCCTTGCTTCCTGTCATATGCTTTGAGCAGCCACTGTCCATGTGCCATATTTGGCTTCTCCCCTTCACTTGAACCTACAAAAGAAAATCAGGGGTTAGTTTTAGGAATCCAAACTAGTTTGGGTCCCTTTCTATAAGCAAAAGGATGAATTAAATTCCTTTTAGCCCAACTTGGTTACCAATTCTTCCCTTGAACAAAATGTTTGTTCTTTTGACTGGCCCTTTCTTTTACGTTACATTCACTTTTATAGTGACCAGTCTTACCACAGTGAGTACAAATCTTATTCTCAGGAAGAGTGAGGTACTTGTTTTTTGGATCCCACTTAGGTAGCTGATTCCCAAAGCCAAGTTCTCTTCTATTGCTACTGTGATATTCCTGTAGCCATGACAAAGCATCGGATGACCTATTCCATTTCTAGTTCTATTTAGTTCATGCTTGACCTTGCCTAGATCCTCTTTTAGCACTCTTACCTGTTCATCATTTCTATGCAACCCATCTTTCAGTTTGCCTACATTTTCTTCTAAAGTGAGTTGTGTGCAATCAGTTGTCTTCTTACTGGTTCCTAGTTTCAGTTTTAGATTTTCAGATTTTAACTCAAGAACATTTGCTTCAAATGTATGAACCAGGTTTTTTAGAGCAGTACTTTTACTCACAGTCTCACTAACTCTGAGTTCTAGGTTCTTACACTTTGCTTTTAAAATTACACAATCCTTAGACAACTGTTCTTTTTCTTTATTTATTACCTCAGATTCATCAATGAACTCTAGCAATAATTCAGAGAGTTTTTCTTTAGACAAAAACTTAATCTTGTCTTTGAGATGAATTATACTTACCTCAGATTCCTCATCTGATTC
>AWOL01S0000409.1:0-15087 GCA_000715115.1 Nicotiana otophora
CCAAATATCACAGGTTGTATATTCTCTATCCTTGTTTACATTACTGTTCTTACTTATGCTTTCTTGTCTTACATGCTCAGTACTTTATTCGTACTGACATCCTTTTTATTTGTGGACGCTGCATGTCGTGCTGCATGTCTTGATAGATGGGTAAACGCAGCTCCCCCACCACAGTAGGCTGTCTAGTTCAGCGGTCATTGGCGAGATCCCTTCTCCAGACTTGCCATGGTCTTGGTATGCATTTTTGTTATAGACATTATGGGTATGTCGGGGCCCTGTTCCGGCAATGTTGTAGCACTTATGTTCCTTTAGAGGCTCATAGACAGTTGTCGACTCATGTATGGTTTGGAATGCCTTGTTGGCTGATTTTTGTTGTATAGTCTTTCATGGCAGCATGGTAACTCGTACCTTATATATATTTTCTTGACAACCTTGTCGTCCCATGTTATGTATGTTCATGACATTATCTTTCATTGTTGGATGTTCATGATCCATGTCTACCATTTATATTGATCTTGTCGGCCCTTAAAGATAATAAGGAAGGTTAGATAAAATGTACGTTGGTGCTCGGCAAGTATGGCCTGGGTGCTAGTCATGACCCTCCAGTTGGGTCGTGACACTAGCAACCAAGAAGGTAGTAATGGTGTCGGAATCGACATCACGGGTTTGGACCTTATTTACGGACAGAGCTTCCAACGTAATAGGGCCCGAACTCGGAATAGTCTTAATCACACCTTCGGGGGAAACCTTAAGGCAAGCCATCAGAACGATCTATTTAACTAACAATGAAGCAGAGTACGAAGCTTTGATTGCAGGGCTCGAATTAGCCCCGGGACTTGATTCCGAGGTTATCAAAATCAAATATCACTCGCAACTGGTGGTAAATCAGGTCTATGGGATCTTTGATACCAAAGAAGAATGTATGCAACAATACGTGGTAAAGGTCCAGGCTCTTTTGGCACGATTCTGGGAATGGTCAATTACTCATATCCCATAGGAGGATAACGCATAACTGGATGCATTAGCAAACTTAGGATCATCGATGGAAATAAAGGGATCGAAGTCCGGGACGGTAGTGCAACTGATGAACTCAGTTCTGGATACAGATGGTTACTATGAGGTAAATTTGACTAGTCTGGTCTGGTACTGGAGAAATGAAATAATCGACTATCTCGAGCACGGGAAGTTGCCCGAAGACCCCAATGCATCACGGGCATTACGCGTCAAAGCTGCATGTTATAGCTTCAAGAGAGGCCAATTGTATAGAAAATCCTTCCAAGGCCCGCTAGCCCGGTGCTTAGGAGCGTCAGAAGCTAACTATGTCATGTGATAAGTCCATGAACGGATATGCGGCAATCACTCGGGCATAGATTCTTTGGTGTTAAAGTTAGTACAGGCAAGATATTACTAGCCTCGCATGGAACAAGATGCCAAAGACTTCGTACGAAAATGTAATAAGTGCCAACGCTACGCACCACTAGTACACCAACCGGCAGAACCCTTACATTCGGTTCTGTCCCCATGGTCGTTCATAAAATGGGGGATGGACATCATCGGACCGCTGCCACCGGCTCCCGAAAAGGTAAGGTTTCCTTTAATTCTGACTAACTATTTTTCTAAATGGATGGAAACAAGTCCTTATCAGAAGATCGGAGAACGCGAAGTGGTGGATTTCCTATGGAAAAATATAATTTGTAGGTTCGAAATACCAAAAGAGATAGCATGTGATAATGGGCCACAGTTTATCGGTGCAAAAGTTACAAAGTTCCTCGAAGATTTTAAGATAAAGAGGATCACATCTCCTCTTATCATCCGACTGCAAGCGGAGTCAACAAACAAAGTGATTATTCAAAATCTCAAGAAAAGCTTGGAAGCAGCAAAAGGCAAATGACCTGAAGAATTGCCCGGAGTTCTATGGGCCTACCGAACAACGGCCAAATCGAGCACAAGAGAAACTCATTTTTCCCTTGTGTACGGTGCTGAAGCTCTAATACCGGTGGAAGTGGGCGAACCCACTTTGAGATATTTTTGGGTAGATGAAGAATCAAACAACGAAGCAATGTTAATCAACTTGGAACTGCTCGAGGAATGCATGGACTTGGCGCGTGTAAGAATGGCAGCTCAAAAGCAGAGAATGAAGTGATATTAAAATCTAAGAGCCAACCTCCGTTATTTCAAAGTAGGAGATTTGGTTCTGAGAAAAGTAATCCAAAATACCCGGGAGCTCAATGCAGGGAAGCTAGGTCAAACGTGTGAAGGTCCCTACCGGATTTCAGCTATCATTGGGAAAGGTTCATACGAGTTGGAGACCCAGAATGGAGACAAGTTGCCTAGCAACTGGAACGTGGCACACCTCAAAAGATATTATTGCTGATGAACATTACTCAAGCAGAAAGTATATGTTGCACTCTTTTTCCCTTCGTCAGTTTTTGTCCCAATTGGGTTTTTTTGGCAAGTTTTTTAATGAGGCAGCGATAGAAAGCATACTACAAAGACATCAGCAATAAGACCTTTGATAGCAAGGCACACAAACAAGCTTCCACTCAGGGATGGTTAGATAATCTTTGGTTCGATAGCAAATTCCCACTGGGAAGTTAAGTTTGCTACCGAACAGAGATTACCCTGCCGTTCACGAGCACAAACCGCTAGAGGATTGTTAGATATTTTTTCTCTCGATAGCATGGATTCCTAAGGGGAAGTAAGATATGTTGCCGAGTTAAGGATTATCTAGCAATTCATTGGTGGGATCTTTGAAGACACAAGACTTCCAGTGTTCCAATTTGCATTCTTCGCATTCGAACACTGGCTACCACGTCAACCAAAAAACGAAAATCTGAAAACCAAATACATCATCGAGACCGGGGACTGCTCAGCCAGCCCCGTAGAAACAAGTTGTACAAGATAGCCACAAGTAATGGCAATTTCTTTTTAGCATAATAAATACTAGCCACAAGTAATGGCAATTTCCTAGCATAATAAATATTTGTGTACTTTTGAAAATAGAAGGAATTATATGAAAAGAAATCCTTTTATTTTTATCTTGTTTCTTGTCTGAACGATGAACTAACTTTGTCATTTGAAAGTTAAATAAGTACTTCAAATGTTAGTGTCGTAACGAACAAGAGACGTCCTCTTCAAGAGCACTGTAAACATAAGATGGCCCTCTCTTATGAAAACCCTCACGTTAAAGGATTGGTTTTGAAAGAATTTATGCCCGAAATCAAAATGCCTTCGAGGAAAAATGCACCCGAAGACATACATGAAATGACGCAAAAAGTAAACTTGCACAAATACTTATAGAAACCCTCACGTAAAAGGGATAATGCTCGAAACCAAAGTGCTTCGAGGAAAATACATACAAGACTACACATAGTAAAGCGCGATCAGAAAAACATACACATAATTCTTAAGCAAATACAAAGGTTAAAGACTTCCATGGATATTCAAACGAAAGTAAGACTCAAACAATGCTTGAGCAAAAATATGTCTTTATTTACAAGAACATGCCAAAACGGTAAAAGTACAAAATGGGAAAAAGAAAAGAAAAGCTAAACTGCAGTGCCTCCGGAACCAAGAGGAAGAGAAGCGTTTGCATCCCCAGGAGAAGTAGGTGGGTCCACCGGTGGCTCAACATTTTCATCACTTTGGCCTTCAGCATCATCATCTTTCGATAGTTCCTGAAAATTCAGAACTAAAACAAAAGGGCAAGGTACATCAGACCTCGTTGGGAGTTCACTTTTAGCAGCTAACTCAAGCTCGCGTGCCTTAGCAATTATGGCATCAAAGTCAATGACACCAGCTTTGGCCTCTTCTAAGGTTTTTCTCCTCATGTTGTACATGGCGTAAGTGTTTTCAACAACGAGGGAGCCTCTCGGCACTTGAGTTCTTCTTTGAGTTGGGTTACTTCAGCAAAAAGGGTTTCCCGGCGGACCTAGCAGATTTGAGGCCGATAGCAAGGTCGCGGACAGTTGAACTAAAGAGCCTATTATGCTCGATAGTTTTCATGTACTTCTCTTCTAGCTAGGCGTGTTTCGCCCCCACAGCAGCAACCTCTTCAATTTTGGAGTTCAGACTACCTCTAAGTTAATCACTCTTTTAGCGGAGGCAGCCTTGCGCTCAGTTGCAGCAAGAACGGCTCCTGGGCTTCGGCCCATTTGGCCTTGGATTTATCAAATCTAACCCTCAACGGGCCAATTTCTTGGCTAAGGGTTACCACTTCTTGCTCCCTTTTTGGCAAACGAGCCTCCAAAACAACGACCTCAGTAGCTTTGGTTTCCAGTTCCGAGAGGCGGAGAACAATTCGATCCCGTTCCACCAAAAGATGATTCCGTTCAGAAGTAAGTTCCTCCTTCTCATGAATCAACCTCTGAAGGCCCTCAGAAGCAAGAAAGTTGGCCTACAAAACAAGAAGTAAAACTTAGAATACATTCATACAAAAGGTATAAGAAATAACAAAGGAAGAAAGGAACGTACCGCTGCGGCGTTGTCCATGGCGTTATTCAACAAACACTCTCGCGAGAGCGCCTAAATCTTTTCCTAGTCTTTCTCTGAAGCTAAAGGCTTCAGATAATTAGCAAGCTCCACCGGGCAGGATAGCAAGTTGCATCCGTTAAAGACCAAAAGAGTAACGTTCCTCCTCCTTTGTGGATCTTCAGAAGGGGCAGCATAATTTTTCCCCAAATCCCATTAACTGGGGACTGTGGAAGAGGAACACCCTCTTCATGGTCAGGTACGGCCGGTGGAGGTGATGTAGCAACTGCTAGTGGAAGAGTGGATGAAGATAGAAGTGATGTAGCAGTTGTTGGTATTGGTGAAGATGGAGATGAAGCTGATGGAATTGAAGAGTGAGAAGCAGCTGCATCAAATGCAGTGCTGGTTATTGGACGCTCGCCAACCAAAGACAGCAAGGACTCGGTACTCAGCCCCGCAGTACCGGGCACAACAATTGGGGCCCGAAAATGGGAGTTAACATTATCTACCAAATCAAACTCTCCCCAAAGTGCCGAGGCATCATCCTCGATTGGTGTAACTCTCTCAACATGTCGAGCATCCTGTTGAGATGATGAGAATCGTTGTCTTCTATGTAAAGAAGCTCCCTCATCACTAGCTTCTTCATCATCATCAATCATCACGGTGTCTATGACCGGCCCGGAAGGAGGACCAGTCACCATCGCCACCGGAGATGACTCGGGGCAACAATCTTTACCCTCTTATTCTTTTCCCCCGCCGCGGAGGAACATCTTCTCTTCGGTTGTTTATCCTCTGGTCGGGGACTCCGTAAAGAAGTATTTGTGCCTGAAACAGGCCCGGAGATACCTGTTCGAGTAGGTGCCTCATGAAGCAGCCTCGCTACATCAGCAGGATCAGCCAAGACGTTCTCCTCGGGGACAACAACAGTGCCCACAGGTAGACCTAATTTCGTGAACAAGTCAGAAGGGTTCAACCAAGTTCTCCATATACAAAAAATAATTAAGCAAGGTAAGTTAAAATTACCATGATTGTTTGGCCTTCTACTCGTATTTAAGGGCCAGTTCTTTCCACAAACGCGTTTCGGACGTTGTGTCATCCAAGATCTTTTTAACCCACTGGTCCAAGCCTTCCATCACCGGTGGGATCCATTGAGTTACTAAAACAAACGAAGGATGGAGGATCAATATGACTATAGAAAACTATTTAGTAAAAGCAAATACTAAACAAAGAGCTTATGAGTGTGGTTCCAAGCGGCCGAAAAGGTTAAGCCGTTGTCGGAATGATGTCATTGGCGGCGATTACAACGAATCATTCCATCCACCCACAATCGTTGTCATCATCCATGCTAGACATCAAAGTATGTTGGCAACGCTTGTAGAGGTTTATCATTCCCCTGCGGAAGATTTTGGGAGAATAGAGATTCATCATATGAGCTAAGGTTAGCTCATCTCCAGTGTCATGGCACAAGCATCGAAGGCAGGCGATGGTCCTCCACACTGAAGGATTTACCTATACCAAACACACCTGGTAGCGAAGGCAAAACTCCGTAATCACGAAATCAAGCTCTCCACTCAAAGAAAACTCACCCAAAATAAAGGGATACATGTAAAAGTATGTAAAACCTTCCTTGGGAAGGGTCACTCGCTCCGATAGATCAGGAGCAATGATATCCAAATCATGGCAGCGGCAATCTGTCTTCCTTCACAGCAGGAATACTGGAAGGACGAATGGAAAAAAGGTACCTACTAACAGTCCATGTACGAGGGTTAGCAGTAGGGAATTTCTCTTCTAAGTCCTTTGTGGTACTAAGTCTCCTTGGGATGATGGAACCCACCGTTGGAGGAGTAGATGACGAGCACAAAACACACACTTAAATATGCTCGCTAGTCCAATATAGTATAATATAATATCGTATCCATAGGGATTGGAATTAAACAGTATTTTCATAGTTTATAGCTTGGTCACTATCCAAGATGATCAACAATTGAGAATTATGTGATTAAAAACTAAAATTAACTAAGAATCTAGAGCTAATTGACTATGACAATCGCAATAAAAGTAAGCAAGGAAGATATCAATGGGAGAAAATAGGGGTTGATTGGATACGTGCAAGATAATTATCTGGAATTTAACTCTAGTTAATTCACTTCTAATGTTTAAGTGAGTCTCTCAAATTCACTCAATTATTAGTTCAAACGTTTAGTAGAAACTCCTCTCTCAATTAAGTTTCAACCTCTCAATGTGAACCAATTTAAGCTCGGTGAAGATATGCAAGAGTTCGTAGTAGATTGGTCTTTAGGAGAACCTCTCTCGATTATCCTCCTAACTAGAACTAAATAATAATTCAAATAGCCTCTTTCGATTATTAAGAAGAATTAATGAATTCAACCAACAAGATAATGCAAAGATATCACAAGTATGCCTCTCTCGATTACATGAACAAGTGAATATAGATGCAACAATTTAAACACCCAAAACGATTCAATGCATAAAAACTAGAGTTAATATCCATAAATAATTATCAATACACCAAATCCATCAATCCCTAAAAAGAACTACTCCATAGATATGGAGTAATCATCACAGAAAATGATCCAAACTCTTGTCTTGAGTGAGGATTGAATGATGAATCCCTTGTACTCTCGCTTCTCCACCTTCTCTCTAGCCTCCTTAGTTCATAGATGCGTCAGAATCCTAAAAATAACATGTTCACATGTATTTATACTAAGTAGGGTCAGGTCTAGACGAAAATACCTTTTCCTACGCGAACAGGGATAATACCTCTGTAAAAATTGCACAGGCGCCACGCGGGGCGGTTGTGGAAAACATCAGAGAGCTTGTTCTGACAGGCTTCAGGAAAATTGGGCACGCGCCGCGGCTGCGGGACTTTCTCCGAGTACGGATTTTTCTTGCTTTTTAGCTATCCCAACGTGGTTCTCGACCTCCGAACGCGATCCAGGCTTATTCCCTTGGGCTTTTACTCAGACTTCAAAGCTCCAAATCACTCGAATTCATTCCATAACATCTACATAGCTCGGAATCACTCCTACAAGGCATATAAAACACATAATTTAATGCAAAACACTAGCGATTAAAGCTCAAACTCAATTAAAGTACAGTAATTTGGAGTGTAATAAGCGACTAAAACACGAGATTATAGCCTACCATCAACACCCCATATTAAACCATTGCTCGTCCTCGAGCAATCAAACCACACTTTATATAGACACAACTTTATTTAGCAACTCTCATAACTCAACACACCAAGAATATTTAAAATAGATTATCTACAACACCGTAACATCCTAGCCTCAAGATTTGACTCGAAAGCACCACACATTATTTATAACCCGCTCACTTGCTCTAACACAAAGGTCAAGCATTACCTTTCCTCTGTGAATCAAATTCCCTCACTCAACAATAGAGAGTAGTTCTGCACACAATGAAATGAAGAACAATTAGGAACTCAAGATAGAAAGAATTCACTCACTCTCAGAAACAACATTCATATACGGTACATGTCCTCAGTCAAGGATCAAGTGGGACTTTAATAGGTTGTAATGTAGGCTGCAGGATAGATAGGATACATTTAGATATAAGAGTGACTATACCTCCCTAAGCACTTTAATACATACAATTTAACATTCAAAACCCCACACTTATGTCAAACCATACTCCACTTTAACAAAATTATACATTAACTCTCACTTCTTTAAGCACAATTACAGCAAGAGTTATCACTTATCAAAGAATATTTTGCACAATAATACTACTATATTTTTTTATTTTCTTACTCTCTTCAAATGGCTTTTACTTTTTTTTTCAATACAATACACCTTTATCCTGATTTCATTAGTTCCACTCAAAAGCCAAACCAACCACCCCCCACTTCAACTTTTACAAAGTTCATAACAAATTCAAGTGCCCAAGAGAGCTACAAGGTTCAAATAGATGGTTCATTCAAACAAATGGGTAGGGCTTGCAATGTGGTTGCCAAAGAAACAGGATTACAGGCTCAACGGGGTTAACTAAGATACATAATAATTAGGTGGGTAATAACATATAATTGGCTCAACAAAGAAACGCCTATATCACTTCCAAGACTGAATAAAACTACTATTTCGCTTTGCAAACACACGGGTCAAGTTCTAAACATCAAATGCAATCCACAGAATAACACAAACATCACACACACATGGAACATAACTCACTCAAGATTGGATTATCAAGACACTCTAGTCGAAGCAGTTAAGCAAAGTTAAGGTAATACAATTTAAGGTACTTATACAAGAGTCAAAAACTGAGCCTAAGCGTCACAACTAAAGCACTCACTATTCTCAAGGCATAACCAAGTCAAGAGATATTGCTTTCAACTCAAAACATTGCACAAGGTTTCCTATACCTAACAAAAATAAAAACTAACTACACCCGGTTCAAACAAAACCCTTGAAAAAGAACCGCGGCACAAAGAAAAACCAAGGGGGAGATAATACACTACCTACAAAAGAAAATCTTTTTGTCTTTTTATTTCGACTTTACTCCCTCAAGAAACCCGTCGAATAATATCCACCGTCCGGGAAAATAAATTTTTTTTAAAAATTTATGTTTTTTTAAATTTTTTCTAACTACTAAAAAGTACTAAAAGGCAAAAACTAACACATATACATACAACATACAAATATTCCCCACCCCACACTTTAAGTTGTGGCATGTTACCATGACACATAATTAAAAAGCATAAGGTAGAGGAAACTTCCCTGAATCTCTAGTTGGGGTCTGAATCAAAGTCGGGTTCCGTTCCACGCGCCCGAACTAGTGCACACATCCATGCAGACAGCTTCTTCTGAGTCTTCTTGGGTATACCCCGCACTTATCTTTCTCAATCACTGGAGCCTTCTCTTTTGAACTATTTAACTTCCACTCAACACTTGCAACTGGCTTCTCCTTTTTCACTTCAGTTGCTACATTCATCTCAAACGTCACCGTCTCCTCACCCACTCCAAGCATGAGTTTTCTATCATTTATATCCAGTATAGCTCTACCCATTGCTAAAAATAGTCGTCCTAGGATGAGGGGGACCTCCTTGTTCTCCTCCATATTTACCACTATGAAATCTACAGGAAATACAAACTTATCCATCCGCACCAAAACATCTTCTACTATCCCCTCGGGTGTTATAGTCGTTTGGTCTGCCAACTGCAAAGATATTGGCACCGACCTTATCTCTCCAATCTCCTTCTCCAGTTTCCTGTAAATATACAATGGCATTAGATTAATTGAGGCACCAGAATCACATAAAGATTTAACAAAGTTAAGGGTGCCTAAAGAGCAAGGTATAGTAAAACTCCCTGTATCTCCACACTTTTGTGAGAGTTTGTTTTTCAAGATTGCACTGCAATGCTCTGTGAGCTTGACTACTGAGGTCTTTTCTATCTTTCTCTTCTTTGTCAAGATTTTCTTCAAGAATTTTGCATAAGCTGACATTTGGGAGAGCACTTCTGTGAATGGTAAATTTACATTAAGTTGTTTTAGCATATCCAGAAATCTCTCAAATTACTTGTCCAGCTTCTCTCTATAAAGCTTTTGGGGAAAAGGTAAAGTAGACATATACTCGCTCTCATTAGATTCATCCCTTCTTGAATTCTCTTCTTTCTTCTTTTTCTCAGTTCTCTTCTTGCCTTTCTTCTTCTTATCAACTTCATTTTTCAGTTGCTCCCCACTTTCTTTTTCAGGTCCCACCTCTTTCTGGATAGGGGTGGGCTCTTTCACTACTTTTCCGCTTCTCAGAGTTACAACATTTACCGTCTCCTTGGGGTTTCTTTCAGTATCAACTAGCAAAGTACCTGGGATCCTTTCAGACAATATGGTGGCAATTTGTCCCACTTGTTTCTCCAAGTTTTGCAGCCCTATGCCAAGTTCCTTGATAGCTGCACCATGAGCATCTAACCTCTCATCTGTCTTGACAATAAAGGACTTCATCAGATCTTCTAGCCCAGGCTGATTGGATTGTTGAGGTTGAAACTGCTGCCTTTGCTGATTTTGGAAGCCTGGAGCTCCTTGTCCCTGGAATCTGGAGTTGTTTTGTTGCCATGCATTTGCAGTACCCCCATGTGAACTCCATGAAAAAACGGGGTGCTTCTGACCCATTGCATTGAAGTTGTAATTCTCCACATCATTTACTTCCTCAGTTGAGGCCTGACACTCATGAGTAGGGTGTCCTCTTACACATATATCACAAGCTGTGTTATTCTCACTTTGTATAGAAGCTAAGGTCAGCTTCCTTATCTCTTTCGCCATGGCATCAAGTTGTACCTGCATAGATGTGTTAGCATCAACCTGGTGAACACCATTCGCCCGTCTTCTTTCAGCACTTTTAGAGGGCCACTGATTTGCATCTTCAGACAATTCATCGAGAATAATGACTATCTCCTCTGGTATCTTTTTCATCAAAGGTCCTCCAACTGCATTACTCAATGTTCTACGTGAGGCCGGTATTAAACCATCCCAAAAATCCTGGAGTTATCTAGAGTTCAATTCCGCTATGTTGACAGTTTCGCACTAATTCCTTTAACCTCTCCTACGCTTCAAACATAGTTTTAGTCTCTTTCTGGAAGAAGTTATGGATTTCTCTTCTAAACTTGCCCATTTTAGCTGAGGAGAAATATTTATCAAGAAATTTTCTGGTCATCTCCTCCCATGTTCTAATTGATCCTTGGGGCAAGCTTCTAAGCCACTGTTTTGCATCATCTTTGAGTGTGAAGGGGAATACCCTTAAATACACTGCATTTTGTGACACACCATTGTATTAGAAGGTGTTCATAATCTCATTGAAGTCCATTAGATATGTATTTGGATCTTCGTTTGGCTTCCCTCTGAAGACACATCAGTTTTGCAGAGTTTGGAGCAACCTTTGCTTTAATTCGAAATTATTCGCAGCCACTGGAGGTGGTCTAACACTTGATAATCCTTGGTTGTACACTGGTCTAGCATAATCGCCAAGTGGTTTTCCAGCACCCAAAGTTTGATTCTGAATAATTCTCCTAGCCCTCTCCTCTTCATAGACAAGTTGTGCATTTCGAAGAGCATCTTCCTCCGCATCTCGTGCAGCTTTTTCTCGTTGTTGGACTGCCTATCTTGCAGCCAAATCAACATTATCATCATCTCTAGCCATAATTTCTTTGGTTGAGGATTGTCAAACCTTCTCTATATCCTCGGGGAGATTTCTTTCCTTCCTCAACTGTCGCAGTTATATCTCGATTTCAGGTTCGTATGGTAGCACTTCCTTCCCAAATGATCGAGTCATGTACCAATCTAACTTGTAGCCTATGCACAATCAAAGAACACCAAACGTAAAAAGGGAAAAAAAAATAACAAGAAAACTTCCTGAATTAGCACTACAAACTATTTCAAACACTATTGATTGTCAATCCCCGACAACTGCGCCAAAATTTGACGAGCGCAAAACACACACTTAAATATGCTCGCTAGTCGAATATAGTATAATATAATATCATATCCACAGGGATTGGAATTAAACAGTATTTTCGTAGTTTATAGCTTGGTTGCTATCCAAGATGATCAGCAGTTGAGAATTATGTGATTAAAAACTAAAATTAACTAAGAATCTAGAGCTAATTGACTATGACAATCGCAACAAAAGTAAGCAAGGAAGATATCAATGGGAGAAAATAGGGGTTGATTGGATACGTGCAAGATAATTGTCTGCGATTTAACTCTAGTTAATTCACTTTTAATGTTCAAGTAAGTCTCTCTAATTCACTCAATTATTAGTTCAAACGTTTAGTAGAAACTCCTTTCTCGATTAAGTTACAACCTCTCAATGTGAACCAGTTTAAGCTCAGTGAAAATATGCAAGAGTTCGTAGTGGATTGGTCTTTAGGAGAACCTCTCTCGATTATCCTCCTAACTAGGTCTAAACAATAATTCAACTAGCCTCTTTCGATTACTAAGAAGAATTAATGAATTCAACCAACAAGATAATGCAAAGATATCACAAGTATGCCTCTCTCGATTACATGAACATGTGAATATAGATGCAACAATTAAAATACCCAAAATGATTCAATGTATAAAAACTAGAGTTAATATCCATAAACAATTATCAATACACCAAATCCATCAATCCCTAAAGAGAACTACTCCTTAGATATGGATTAATTCATCACAAATATAAAGAAAAATATAAAACGATCCAAACTCTTGTCTTGAGTGAGGATTGAATGATGAATCCCTTGTACTTTCGCTTCTCCACCTTCTCTCTAGCCTTCTTAGGTCTTAGATATGTCAAAAATCCTAAAAATAACATTTTCACATGTATTTATACTAAGTAGGGTCAGGACTAGACGAAAACACCTTTCCTGCATGAAGTGGGATAATAACTCTATAAAAATTGCACAAGCGCGCCGCATGGGGCGCCGCGCCGCGCCACGCAGGGCGGTTGTGGAAAACTTCAGAGAGCTTGTTCTGACAGGCTTCAGTAAAATTGGGCAGCCTCGGCGTGCCACGCGCCGCGGCTGTGGGACTTTCTCTGAGTACGGAATTTTCTTGCTTTTTAGCTATCCCAACGTGGTTCTCGACCCCCGAACGTGATCCCGACTTATTTCCTTGGGATTTTACTCAGATTTCAAAGCTCAAATCACTCGAATTCATTCCATAACATCTACATAGCTTGGAATCACTCCTACAAGGCATAAAACACACAATTAGTGCAAAGCACTATCGATTAAAGCTCAAACTTATTAAAGTGCAGTAATTTGGAGTGTAATAAGCGACTAAAACATGAGATTGTATCCTACCATCAGCAGAGTCCTCGGCTTTGTTCTTGTTTTTTGAAGAACCGGCACGCTTGGAGGAAGAAGCCATTGAATAAGAAGAAGGAAAAAGTTTTTGTTTGAAGAGAATTAGAGAAAGGATACATAACAAAGATGTAAATCAGAAGTTCGAGAAATTATGAAGTGAAAAGGAAAAGAATGATGCGTATAAGTAAAATTTTGGCGGCTAAATTCATTGCCATGATTACCTCGATAATCGACAAAAGTTGTGCTGAATCATGGGATGACGCGTGTTTGGGGCATTAAATGCGGAGATATGTGTGTCTAATCAACTGTTAGAAGCCTTCAGAGGGAGTTATAGTAATTCCCGCCAAAAGAGTATTTCTACCAATTTTTCGGTAACACAAAGTTATGTCATCGGAAAGCAGAGGACTATCTATATAGGGTGAAATATGATATGACACGTGGTCATCTAAAGGAAAGACACGTGGAACCATAGACGGGGATGGCCGAAAATCGAACGCAGCCATTTCGCTTATCACCGAAAGGGATAACGTTCATAAAGGTGTATTAAATGCTCTGTGCCCGGTAGCATTTAATAAGAAAAATTCTGCAGCATTAAGAGCGACGACCCATTACAGAGAATTTGGCATTTATATTTACCGTTACATCTTCATCAGTGACCCTCATAATTGACATTAAAGAAGGGAACGATCCTAGGACCTCCTTCCCTATACACAACTATAAATAGTGAGCCCAATTATCATTGTAAAGGACACGAATTTTCTGACAAAACTTATACCACATTCTATACAAAGCTTAATACAATCTATATTAAGGCTAAGTATTATACATTTCTTCAATTATTGCATTATTTCAGGATCAAATTAGTTCACTTGTCTAGAAACCACATATAAATTCAACTGACCATTTTACATGTAAACAATGTTACTACTCGACCATCCGTTATAAATTAATTTTACCCCATACACCATATATTACCATTTAGATTCTGAAGTGCATTAGGGAATGCTATGGCTCTTTTATACGTTTCTAATGTTCTAAAATTCACAAAAAGTTCTTGTATTGAGATAAATTGTAACTTATATACATTTTTCAGAGTTAAATGTTGGAAAGGGAAGCCCTCGAAATATTAGAAGGTCTTAATAAGGCTATCTATATAGATCGTCCTTCTCAAATCAAACCTTCCAAAACCTCTCCTGCTCCTCTTGCTCTCGTTGATAACCCTCCCTTCCTGGTATATTAAGGTTTCTCTCAAGACAACAAATTAGGGTGTGTTTTTGGTATAACGGAAAATATTTTTTGTGAAAAATATTTTCTTGGAAAATAAGTAGTAATCTTACTCATTTTCAGGTGTTTGGTACGCAAATTAAGGAAAATAACTTTTCAAGAGTATTCATAAATTATAATTTAGATATAATAAATATGAAGCCATAAACTTTCGAACCAACAACCTTCTGAAACCACAAATTTCATAAACTTCTGAACCGCTAAACTTTCGAACTCGTAAACTCTATAATTTCTAAACCCGCAAACTTTCAAACACATAAACCTCCGAACTCATAACTTTGGAACTCGTAAAATTTCGAACCTGTAAATTGAAAAAAAACAAAAACAGAACTGTATTTTTTTTTATTGCGGGGCGGGGGGATTGTTTCGGGAATTAATGTCCTCTAACTTTACAGGTTCACGACTTTCTCTCTGAAGCTCTAACATCTCTCTCTGATCTCTCTAACGTACCATTGGCGACCACCGGACCAGGAAGACCCCCACCCCACCCCACCCTTGTCTTCTTTTCCTCTCT